>JAAGEH010000034.1:768427-976646 GCA_011751065.1 Lasiurus cinereus | reverse complement strand
TCTCTCTCTTCTTCTGGCACCCCCACAATTCTGATGTTGGTACGCTTAAAGCTGTCCCAGAGTCTCCTTACATTATGTTCACATTTTTGGATTCTTTTCTCTTCTTGCTTTTCCAGTTGAATGTTGTCTGCTTCTTTATATTTCAAATTTTTTACTTCGTTCTTGTCTTTCTCTAGTCTGCTGTTAGGACTCTGTATAATATTTTTTATTTCAGTCAGTGTATGTTTAATTTCTAGTTGGTCATTTTTCATCTTTGGTTGGGCCTTTTCAATCTCTAGTTGGCTCTTTTGCATCGCTAGTTGGTCCTTTTTCATCTCCTCTTGGGTCTCACTAAATTTATCAAATTTTTCTAGCATATTCTTGAAAAACCTTATAAGCATGGTTTTGAACTCTATATCCAGTCGTTTTTTTTTTTCTCCATTTCTTTTGTTTGTGATCCCTTCCCTTGTTTCGGCATTTTCACTATGCGGGGAAACTTCTGTGTTGGATTCAGCCTTATGATACCAGACGCAAAACCACAGAAGCTCTATTGAGCTTGGGATGGGTGGAGTCTCAGGGCTTAAGGGACCACCTTGCCTTCCAGTCGGCCCCGCCCTCCATGGCCCCTGAGTCTCACGTGACTGGGTAATCGCTGGAGCGGTCCTTGTGTGCGCACCCACAGTGCCTCTAACTGCTGCCTTTCCAGCTCCCCTGCGCACTAGGACCACACGAGTCTAGGTCCCCAGGGTTTCGCCCAAAACAGGGGCTTAGTGGAGTCAGAAGTGGCACAGTTCGGAGGGTCTGTCTCCCGCCCACTCGAAAAAGCCAGCGGCACAATCAGCAATCTGTCCTGCACGCAGCACCGTGCGCGTGCGAGACCAGATCTGATCTTCTGTGACTCTCCTAAATTTCCGTGCACCTCTCCCTTTTCACAGTCCAAACTCCCCCCGTATGAGTTTCACTGGATCTGGGGTTTAGTGTCATAAAATAAGGGGTTCAATGCCGTTGGGAGTCTCCGTTTCCCTCCCGCCAGAGAAAGCCAGCCAGGTACTCTGGCACCCGCTCTCTCAGCGCGCGCGTCTCAGTACCTCGGCTTTTTGCAGCTCCTCTGAGTCTCCGTGAGCCCCTCTCTTTCCTTCTAGCTGTAGAACTTACACTCCGCCAGCTTTCCTGTGGTTCTGGATGATGTCCGTTCTGTCTTTTAGTTGTAGTTTTGAAATTGTTGTGCGAGGCAGCAGTGTAGGTGTTTACCTATGCCACCATCTTGGATTCTCCTGTTGTTTACTTCTACTATTATGCCATTGTGGTCTCAGAAAATGCTTGATATGCTTTTAATTTTCTTGAATTTGGAGAGATTTTGACTGTGAGCTAATATATGGTCTCTCTTTGAAAATGTCCAATGTGTACTTGAGAAGAACATATATTCCATGGTTTTGGAGTGAAATTTTCTGAAGATGTCAATTAAGTTCATCTGATCTAGTGAGTCATTTAGAATTGTTGTTTCTTTGTTGAGTTTTTGTCTAGAGCAGTGGTTCTCAACCTTTTTTAATGATGTGTCCTTTTAATACAGTTCCTCATGTTGTGGTGACCCCCAATCATAAAATTATTTTTGTTGCTACTTCATAACTGTAATTTTGCTACTGTTATGAATCATAATGTAAATATCTGTGTTTTCTGATGGTCTTAGGCTCTACATCAGCGGTTCTCAACTTGTGGGTCACGACCCACAGGTTGAAAACTGCTAGCAAGGTCGCCTAATATCATCGGAAAACAGATATTTACATTATGATTCATTAACAGTAGCAAAATTGCAGTTATGAAGTAGCAACAAAAATCATTTTAAGATTGGGGGTCACCACAACATGAGGAACTGTATTAAAAGGTCACAGCATTAAAAAAGGTTGAGAACCACTGGTCTAGAGGATTTATCCAGTGATGTCAGTGGGTATTAAAGTACCCTACTATATGCCGAGACTGGTTTGGCTCAGTGGATAGAGCGTCGGCTTGTGGACTGAAAGGTCCCAGGTTCGATTCCAGTTGGGGGCATGTACCTTGCTTGCGGGCACATCTCCACAGTGGGGTGTGCAGGAGGCAGCTGATTGATGTCTCTCTCTCTCATTGATGTTTCTGACTTTCTATCTCTCTCCCTTCCTCTCTGTAAAAAAATCAATAAATATATATATATTTTTTAAAAGTACCCTACTATAACTATATTTTTGTCAATCTCTCCCTTGATATCTTCTAGGAGTTTTTTATGTATTTGGGTGTTCCTGCACTGGGTGCATATATGTTTACTAGGGCTATATTTTCTTGTTGTATTGATCCCTTTGGTATTATGAAGTGGTCTTCCTTATCTCTTGTTATGGCCTTCACTTTGAGGTCTATTTTGTCAGATATAAGTATTGCTATCCCAGCTTTTTTATTGTTTTTCATTTCCATTTGCCTGGAAGATATTTTTCCATCCCTTCATTTTCAGTCTATGAGTCCCTTTTTCTGAGGCGAGTCTCTTGTAGACAGCATATATATGGGTCATGGTTTTATTCAGCCACTCAATGTCTTTTGATTGGAGCATTTAGTCCATTTACGTTTAAAGTTATCATTGATAAAATGCTGGGACCTCCCCACCACAAAGCTAACTGGCAGGCAACATATCTGAGCCTTGGTAAACCTGGCCCATCCACACTATTCATCCTGCCTTGGTGCTTCCTTAAAATCTAACCTCATCCAATTTTCATTTCCACCCAAACTGTTTGCAGTGTGTTTTCCATATGAATGGCCTGTCCTGGCTCAGGCTTCAGACTTTCCTAACATTTCTCAAAGAAGCAGCAGCTGAACTCAATGTGCCCCATACTTCTCGATAAGTGGACCCAGGTCTAACACTTGCAACAGCTTGCCAAGTTCACAGATTGCCCTCTCCTGGGCACCTCTAAATCCAACACAAATAGCAGCCATCTGCAGATCACTTTGTATCTTATGCTGGGTGGCCCCAGGCAGGGCACAAGCAGTGGCTGACTTTGTACCTCCTGGGAGGCTCCAGAGCCAGTTCACCCAGTAGATGTCATCAGACCATATCAGATTACAACTCTACCTAATCCACGAGTGAAACATTCAAGGGGTGAACTTGGTGAGCAGCAAAGGCCCACTGAAGTAAGTCCTGCTCCATAGAGGTATCTTCTACACAGCAACTCTTCCAGTATAGTCTCAGCTGGTCCTCACAGCCAGTTGGCCTAGAGGTCCATTCCTTCCAATGATGCCAATAGCAATTAAGGCTCAATTACAACAGGACAGTGTACACATTCCACACAGAGGTGCACCTAGAGTGCCCAGCTCAGATGACTGGGGAGGCTGAGCCACTGGGCCCTACAGGACACCGACTAAACCAGACTACTCTACCAATTCCAGGAGACATAGCAGCTCTACCTAATACATGGAAAAAAGACATAAGAAAGCAGCCAAAATGCAGAGAAAAAGAAAGACATCACAAATTAAACAGAAGAAATCTCCAGAAAAAGAACTAAATGAAATGGAAACAAGCAAACTACTAGATACAGAGTTCAAAACAATGGTTATAAGGATGCTCAAGGAACTTAATAAGAGCTTCAAGGAACTTAGTAAGAACATCAAAGATATGAAAAAGGACCAGTTGGAAATTAAGCATACACTAACGTAAACAAAGAATCATTTACAAGGATTAAACAGTAGAGTAGAACTAAATGAAATGGAAACAAGCAAACTACTAGATACAGAGTTCAAAACAATGGTTATAAGGATGCTCAAGGAACTTAATAAGAGCTTCAAGGAACTTAGTAAGGACATCAAAGATATGAAAAAGGACCAGTTGGAAATTAAGCATACACTAACGTAAACAAAGAACCATTTACAAGGATTAAACAGTAGAGTGGAGGATTCCAAGAGTGAAATCAACAAGTTGGAATATGAGGAAGCAACAAACACCCAATCAGAAGAACAAAAAGAAAAAAGAATCCAAAAATATGAAGATAATATAAGGAGCCTCTGGGACAACATTCACATCATGGGGGTACAAGACGAAGAAAGGAAGCAAGAAATTAAAAACCTATTTGAAGAAATAATGACAGAAATCTTCCCATACCTGGTGAAAGAAATATACATGCAAATCCAGGAAGCACAGAGAGTCCCAAACAAAATGAACCCAAAGAGACCCACATGGAGACACATAATAATTAAAATGCCAAGGGTTAAAGACAAAGAGAGAATCTTAAAAGCAGCAAGAGAAAAGCTGTTCGTTACCTACAAGGGAGCGCCCAAATGATTTCTCAAGAGAAACTTTGCAGGCCAGAAGAGAGTGGTAAGAAATATTCAAAATAATGAAAAGCAAGGAATTACAACCAATATTACTCTACCCAGCAAAGAATTGAAGGTTAGAAAAAGTTCCACAGATAAGAAAAAGATATTACATGAAATGTTAAAGGGCCTTGGAGAAGGAAGAGGAGGACGAGGAGGGGGAGGAGTCAAACATATGAACAATAAAATGGCAATAAATACATATCTATCAACAATTGAATGTAAAAATCAAAATAAATGAACAAGGAATCTATTGAACAGAATCAACTAATGAATCAAATAGAACCAGAGGCATAGAAACAAGGAACAGACTGACGAATCTCAGAGGGAAGGGAGAAGGTGCAATGGAAGAGATTAACCAAAGAACCTGTGTGCATGTATGCATTACCCATGGACACAGACAATAGGGAGGTGAAGGCCTGAGGCAGGGCAGGATCCATGTGGAGGAGGGCAATAAGGGAGGTAGGGGGACATTTATAATATTCTCAACAGTAAAGGTTTTTTAAAAAGAGAAATATATTGTTCAGAATATACTAAAGAAACAAAATGTAAGACCTAGTCTTCCTTAAGTGAAATAAATATGTGACTTTTCATAAGGTCACACAGCAATTTTTAAGAATTTTTTTGATTGACATAATAGTCCTTAGCAATCAAGGTAAATCCAACATTTCTTTTCCGCTAAAAAGACATTAAGCATGTAACTCAGATAAAATATCCTTTGAAGAGTTCTGAAACAATGTGTCATGTGTCAAAAAAAAGTTATAGAATCTCATTATGAGGAGACTTGCACAAGAAAGTTTTGAGAAAGAGAACCTACTAGCCCCTCCCCCTCTTTCATCAATGTTCTAGCCCAACTGACTCAACAATAACAAGCTGGCCATAGTACAACTTGTGAAATTCTTGGGTATTGGTCAGAATCCGCTGCCTTTATTTCTGTAACTAATCCTATCTAATAAAAGAGTAATACGCAAATTGATCATACCTCCACTACACTCACAAGCCACGCCCACCAGCCAATCAGAGCGAGTATGCAAATTAACCCAACCAAGATGGCTATGGCCACAGAGAGCACAAGAGGGAGACCCGGGTTGCCCCTGGCAATGGAAGAAGCCAAGCTTTCTGCAAAGCCTGGCCAGTGGCGGTTAAGTTAAAGTTTCAATGGCTGTGCCAGCAAAGGCTTGGCTCCAGGCTACAAAGTTTCTATTATAGAAGATAAATAAGTCCCAGATACCAGGGCCTCCCTTTGGATTGCTGGGGGGCGTGGCCAGCCTGCAAACCACCACAGGCCCCTCTTCCAGGCCACCCCATGCCCCAAGGGAACACCTACCCTGATCCAGGATACCCTTCAGGGCAAACCAGCTGGCCCCCACCCATGCAGCAGGCCTCTATCCTATCTAATAAAAGAGTAATATGCAGATTGACCACCACTCCAACACATAAGTGGTTGTCCCAATGTGGTCAAAAGATCTGCTCCCATGTGGATATAAGATGGCCACCACAAGATGGCCATCAGGGGAGGGCAGTTGGCAGGGTCCAGGCCTGCAAGGGAGGGCAGTTGGGGTGATCAAGCCTGCAGGGGAAGGCAGTTAAGGATGATCAGGCTAGCAAAGGAGGGAAGTTGGGGGTGACCAGGCCTGCAGGGAAGGGCAGTTGGGGGTGACCAGGCCCACAGGGTAGGGCAGTTAGGGGCAAGCAGGCTGGCAAGGGAGCAGTTAGGCATCAATTGGGCTGGTAGGGGAGTGGTTAGGGGGTGATCAGGCTGGCAGAGAGAAGCAGTAAGGGGCAACCAGGAAGGCAGACAGGTGAGCAGTTGGGAGTCAGCCATCCAGCCTAAACGGGCAGTCGGACATCCCTCTAGGGGTTCCAGATTGAAGAGGGAGCAGGCTGGGCTGAAGGACATCCCCCCCCCCCCGTGCACAAATTTCGTGCACTGGGCCTCTAGTTCAAAATAAAAACAATGCTGACTCATAGTTTCTGGTAACAGTGGGTTAGATTATTGATGCTAGTCCTGATGCTAGATAAAATAATTTAAAACCTTCATAAAAGCAAAAAATGGGAAAAACAGGAATTCCCAGGCCAAAACTAAAGGGAGACAGACATCCAAAGAGAAGCAATAGAAGCCGGAGGATAACAGAACTTCATCCTCAAAAGTCTGGCAAACTGGAACTCTGCCAACAAAAATACCTTCCAAGCCCAGCCAGTGTAACTCAGTGGTTTAGCATCAACCTATGAACCAGAAGGTCACAGTTCAATTCCCATTCAGGGCATATGCTGGGTTGCAGGCTCGATCCCCAGGGAAAGGCGTAGAGGAGGCAGCCAGTTAATGATTCTCTTTCATCATTGATGTTTCTTTCTTTCCTTCTCTCCTCTTTCTGAAATCAATAAAAATATATTTAAAAGAATACCTTTCAAAAACAAAAGAAAAACTTAGACTTTTTCAGACAAACCAAAAACTGTGGGATTTCACCAGCAGACCATCAGTAAATTCTAAAGGAGGTACTTAAATCAGGAGGAAAATGGGAAGTGTGAGACAAAAATAGTCAAGAAAAGCAAAGGAAGCAATAAGAGAGAAACCAAGACGGTGGCATAGGTGAATACCTAAACTGCAGCCTCACACAACAATTTCAAAACTACAGCTAAAAGAATGGATACCATCCAGAACCACAGGAAAGCTGGCTGAGTGGAAATTCTACAACTAGAAGGAAAGAGAGGAGCTCACGCAGACTCAAAGGAGCTGCAAAAAGCTGATGTACATAGACGCACGCAAGGAGAGGACAGGCGGCGGAGTTCCTGGCTGGCTTCCTCTAGCAGGAGCGAGACGAAAACTCCCAACTGCACTGAACCCCAGTTCTGGGCGAGACTCATATGGGGAAGTCTGGACTGTCATGAAAAGGGAGGAGTGCATGAAAACACAGGGGAGCCACAAGAGGCAGAGGTCTGGAGTCACGCGCAAGTTCACACAGAGAAGACTGACTACTGATTGTGCCGCTGGCTTTCTCTAGTGGGAGGAAGACCAAACCTCTGAATTGCGCTGAATTCCACTTCCAACTGCACTGAGCCACAGTTTCAGGTGAGACCCTGGGGACTCAGACTCATATGGGTCCCCAGAACACACAGAAACTCAGGGGAGCCAGAAAGGCAGAGGTCTGGAGGCACACAAAAGGCAGAGGTCTGGAGGCACATGAGTACAAGTGTGCAGAGAGGGCTGCAGCGATCACTGAGGGACACTGACACCCAGTGGCCACATAGGGCAGGAATGACAGGAAGCCAAGGCTGTCTTCTCAGCCCTGAGACTCCATCCCATCCAAGCTGAACACAGAGGCTTTTGCAGTTTTACAAGTTTTGTCTCATAAGGCTGTCTCCAGCACAGAAGTTCTCCTGGCATAGACACAGCTGATCTTCTTCACAACCAAATTGGCTTAGAGGTCAATTCCTCCCAGTGATACCAAAAACAATCCAGACTTATCTACAACAAGGCTGTACACACAGTCCACAAAGGGGTACACCAAGAGAGTCCACCTCAGGAAAATGGGGAGGCAGAGCTACTGGGACATATAGGACACCTAGCACACAAAGCTACTCTACCAACTCAGGTAAGTAGCAAAAATGCGGAGACAAAGGAACAGATCACAAACAAAAGAAATGGAGGAAAACAAATGACTGTATATAGAGTTCAAAACCACGGTTATAAGGTTTTTCAAGAATTTCCTAGAAAAGATGGATAAATTTAGTGATACCCAAAAGGAGATGAAAAAGGACCAACTAGGGGATGAAAAAGGACCAACTAGAAATTAACCATACACTGACTGAAATAAAAAATATTATACAGAGTCCTAACAGCAGACTAGAGGAATGCAAGAATCAAGTCAAAGATTTGAAATAAAAGAAACAGAAAACACTCCACTAGAAAAGAAAAAAGAATCCAAAAGTGTGAAGATAGTATAAGGAGCCCCTGGGACAACTTCAAGCATACCAACATCAGAATTATGGGGGTGCCAGAAGAAGAGAGAGAGCAAGATACTGAAAACTTATTTGAAGAAATAATGACTGAAAATTTCCACCACCTGGTGAAAGAAATAGACTTACAAGTCCAGGAAGTGCACAGAACACCAAACCAAAGGAATCCAAACAGGACCACACCAAGACACATCATAATTAAAATGTCAAGAACAAAATACAAAAAGAGAGAATATTAAAAGCAGCAAGAGAAAAACAGTTAGTTATCTACAAGGGAGTACCCATATGTCAGCTAATTTCTCAACAGAAACTATGCAGGCCAGACGGGAGTGGCAAGAAATATTCAAAGTGATGAATAGCAAGAACCTACAACCAAGAATACTCTATCTAGCAAAGCTATCACTCAGAATTGAAGGTCAGATAAAGAGCTTCACAGATAAGAAAAAACTAAAGGAGTTCATCAATACCAAACCAGTATTATATGAAATGCTGAAAGGTACTCTTTAAGAAGAGAAAGAAGAAGAAAAAAGGTAAAGATAAAAATTATGAACAACAAATACATAACTATCAACAAGTGAATTTAAAAATTAAGTGAATTAAAAAACTGATGAACAGAATAAACTGGTGAATATAATAGAATCGAGCATAGAAAGGGACTGGGCTGATAATTCTTAGGAGGAAAGGGGTGAGGTGGGCTGCAGGGAAAGACTGGCCAAAAACATACACCTATGGATGAGGACTATGGTGGGGGGGAGGGGGGAGGGCCAGAGGGAGAGGTGGGAGCCCGGTGGAGGGGAGCTATGGGGGGAAAAAGAGGAACAATTATAATAATCTGAACAATAAAGATTTATCAAATCAAAAAAAAAGAGGAAGGAGAAGAAAAAGGTAAAGATAAAAATTATGAACAACATATACATAACTATCAACAAGTGAATCTAAAAATCAAGTGAATAGCCAAAACTGGTTTGGCTCAGTGGATAGAGCATTGGCCTGCGGACTGAAAGGTCCAGGTTCGATTTCAGTCAAGGGCATGTACCTTGGTTGTGGGGCACATCCCTGATGTGGGGTGTGCAGGAGGCAGCTGATCAATGTTTCTCTTTCATTGATGTTTCTAACTCTCTATCCCTCTTCCTTCCTCTCTGTAAAAAATCAATAAAATATATTTTTTAAAAATCAAGTGAATAAAAAAATCTGATGAACAGAATAAACTGGTGAATATATTAGAATCAGGCGTGTAGAAAGGAAGTGGACTGATAATTCTCAGAGGGAAAGGGGTGAGGGGGGCTGCAGGGAGAGACTGGACAAAAATCGTACACCTATGGATGAGGACAATGTGGGAGAGATAAGGGCAGAGGGAAGGGTGGGAACCAGGTGGAGGGGTGCTATGGGGGAAAAAAAGAGGAACAATTGTAATAATTTGAACAATAAAGATTTATTAAATAAAAAATAAAAGTTCTTAAAATGAAAAAAAAAGAATGAAACAAAACTGTCACTTTTTACAGACTAATTGTGAATGTAGAAAAATCCAAAAGAAACTACAAATAAATTACAGTTAATAGTCCATAGTTTTGTAGGTACAAAAGCAGTATAAAAATATGCCCTCTAATTTTCCAAGTAATATAGTTTTTAAAGATACATTCAATGGCAAAAATACCTATGCAATCGCAAACAAAATCCCAGAAGTTTATTTTTCTGAAGGGTGACAAGCTACTTCCGATATTTATATGGAAATGTAAAGGACCAAGAACCAGGAGGGTAGACTTGTTCGACCTGAGTGCAGGCCTGTGCCTAAAACTACAGAAATGAGACTGTGTGGTGATGCCGTGGAAAACACAGGTAAATGATAAAGCAGAGCAAGCCCGGAAACGAACCCATGCATGTGTGAAGGACAGTACCACCATGTAAGCGGCATGATATTAACGACAGACTTTTCAACTGAGTCTGTGACAACTGACTGCCTCACACCATCCACAGAAAAACAACTTCAAACAGATTAAAAACCTAATTCTGAAAAACTATATGTCATTTATCTAGAAAAATATCTTCATAGCCTCAGAGCAGAGGAGGTTTTTCTAAGTTAGAAAAACAGTGATCAATCATAAAGGAAGAGACTGGTAAAATTCAGCTATTTTAAAATTAAGATTCCTTTTCGTAATAGGGAATACATCATCAAGGAAAAAAGAAGATATGCCCACAGAAAAAATGTATTTGTAATACTGTATATAACGGACTATCATTAATATATTTTTATAACTTCTACACGAATCAGTCAGAATAAGACATCTACCTAATAGAAAAACGGGCAAAGTCTTGAACAAGTACTTCACAAAAGAGGATATCCAAATGGGCATTAAAAAATGAAAAGGCACACAACTTCACTAATAACTAGGGAAATGCAAATAAAAGCCAACAAGATGTTATTATACACATACTAGATTAGCACTAAATGACATATCAAGAATTGGCAAAAAGGAGGAGCAACACGAGTGCACTTTGTCAGGAGTGTGAACTGGTACAACCACTTGGGAGAACAGTTGGACTTCACCTACTCAAGTTGAAAATGAGTGCACACTAGGAGCCATTAGTTCCACTTCTTGATGCAGCTCCCAGAAAAGCGCATGCACACTTGCTGTTTTGGAATGAAATTCAGATTTTAAAGCCCTAATCCCAGGTGACTGTATTTGCAGATAGACATTTAAGGAGGTAACTAAGATTAAAGGAGGTCGTGTGGGCGGAGCCCTAATCCACTAGGACCAGTTTCGTTATAAGAGAATGAGACTATAGGAGTGCCTGCACACAGTAAAGGCCATGTGAGGATGCAGCAAGAAGGCAGCTGTCACAAGCCACCGACAAGCACCTTCCTGTCTCCAGAACTCTGAGGAAATAAATGTCCGTGTGTAAGCCACCCTGTCAGCGATATTTTGCTATGGGACTGCAAGCTGAGATCCAACTATAATATGTTGAAACAGTATGTTTTATTTTTCTAGCTCCCAAACCAGAAACAACCCCAATTCCCTTAAACAGGAAAGCAGATAAGTAAATAGGAGGATACAGCCAGAGATAATGTGAATAAATCTTACCATCATCATCATCACCAGACCCAAGATACAAAAGAACACATAGGGTTTAATTCCCTTTATACAATGCTCAAAAAATAGGCAAAACTAAACTACATAACTCAGGGATGCATACAAATTTAGAAAAATTGCCCAAAAAGCAAGATAATTATAATTACAAAAGTCATAAGAATTTTTGGTAAGGAGGATTCTGGGATCCCAGCTCACGACCTCGGTAATGATTACAAGGGTAATTACTTATTCAACTTATTCACGTACAATGCCTTTTCCCTATATATGGACCATTATTTCAGAATTTTTAAATGCTTAAAGTGTTTAAAAATTATAGCATATCATAAACAAAGTGTAAGCAAGCCCAATAATATTCTGCTTTTTCCTATGATGACTGGCTTAATATCTTCTGTATACTTGAAGTATTTTGTTTTTCTCTTCCTATGGATGTCCCTGATGACTGATGCCGTACCTTAGCCTGACGAATAATCCAGTGCTAGCTGCCAGCATTTTCCCAGGCCTCGGAAACACAACCGTGAACAAGCCATGGGAGTTTCTAACCATAAGGAAATGACAATCTAATTTAGCCTTTACCCTCCCTAAATTCAAAAATGTCATCATAATCCATTACATACCACCTGTTCTTAGGACTGCTCTAAGGATTCACTGTCTGACCTAATGCCTGGCACCCAGAATCTATCCATAGAGTTCCATTCCACATTCCAGGAAGAAATGGCAGTCTCGTGTTTCCAGTTTCATCAGGAACAAACCTGTGTTATTTCTGTATATATCAAACTGTGTTCTTCATTCCACTCATAGCTTTTGTCAATCCATGCTAAAAATGAAAACTTAAAACAGGACTCAACAAACTAGGACCCAAGAGCCAAATCCCACCCATCTCTTGCTTATATAAATAAAGTTTTAAGAACACAGCTACACCAATTCATTTATATATCTTCTATGGCTGTTTTCATGGCACAGTGGCATAGATGAGCAGTTGCAGCAGAGATGGTCTGGCTCACAAAGACCAAATATTTATGATCTGGTCCTTTATGTATTATCTGATACCAGACTTGGTCATTTCAGAAGACACAGTGTTTATTAAATGTCAATTGCTAAGCACTCACTTCTAGTATTATTATGTTACAATATATAAAATCTTAATTAAGAAGCTTCTACCTAATGTAAGCATGAAGCATCGTGTATACAGAAATGGACATGTGCCAAGACCGGTTTGGCTCAGTGGATAGAGCGTTGGCCTGCGGACTGAAAGATCCCGTGTTCGATTCCGGTCGGGGGCATGTACCTTGCTTGCGGGCACATCTCCAGTGTGGGGTGTGCAGAAGGCGGCTGATCGATGTCTCTCTCTCATCAATGTTTCTGACTTTCTGTCCCTCTCCCTTCCTCTCTGTGAAAACTCAATAAAATATATTTTTTTTTTAAAAAAAGAAAGAAATGGACACATACTCTAAGATCAATTTGTATTTATGTGCGGGAAGCCACCACTTGCCAATACTGTCACAAGTATACCAGGGAATGCAGAAGGCCAATGGAACTTGAGCATTAGTAGGGCGGATGCTAAGCACCGATTGTTCGTGTTGACATAAGGGTGGCTCAAGAAATTCTCTAATCTGATAATTCTTTTACTCTTTATCAAACTTTACCTTTGATATACCTGTATGCATTGCTAGAGAGCAAGATGTGTATCTAAAACTGAATAAAAAGCAGATGGGTCCAAGCCTTGGTGTGTCTCTTCAAGAAAGAGACTCCCCTGGACCTCAAGGCCTTCTAAATTCATATTTTGTGTACGTATAGGATTTTCATTTGTGCATCGACCCCATCTTCAGATCCTGAACCTGCAGTGAAGGTTGTGGCAATTATGTAATATTTTCATATCTTCCATCATAGCTATATATCCTGGTCCTTTTACTCACATACCTTTACAGGAATTCTCTTGTCAAAATCAGGGAAGTGAATTATTTTATTTAGCTTGGACACATACAGTATCATTATGGTAGCCGCCATCTAAAAAAGGGAGGAAAGAAACTTCAACAAAATATGTGGACTGTTTCAGGTACCAAGACATCAGACTAAAACAGATTCATCAAAAGGCAATATATCTGCTTTAGCTGGTTTGCTCAGTGGATAAAGCACCAACCTTCGACTGAAGCATCCCAGGTTTGATTCCAGTGAAGGGCACATGCCTGGGTTGTGGGCTCGATTCCCAGTAGGGGGCAGGAGGCAGCCAATCAGTGATTCTCTCTCATTGATGTTTCTGTATCTCTCTCCCTCTCCCTTCATCTCTGAAATCAATAAAAATATAGTTTTTTAAATGGACAGGAGAGACAGACTCATTGATCAGCTGCCTCCTGCATGCCCCCTATTAAGGATCAGGCCCAAAACCTGGGTCTTCTGTGCCCTTGACCAGAATTGAACCTGGAATGCTTCAGTATTCAGGCCCTCGCTCTATCCACTGAGCCAAACCAGCTAGGACTAGGATGCAAAAATTTAAAGACTCCTTCAACATGATCATAATCCTAAACCTTGATCCCAATAAGTTTACAAACTTAATGGGACTCATGCTGAATTATAACTGTGGTTTATATTTATGACTTACTTTATAATTCTTACAGAAATATACTAGTACTTATTTAAAATATTCTGTAATTCAGACTTTTAAAAATAGGTCTGCCGGCCTCTTCCCCCAACAGATTAAAAATCAAAAAGACTTTATTTACCTTGAGTATAGCAGTGATTTTATTTGCCTCAGAGATTACCAAAGATAGTTTATCACTAATCTTTTAAATGCTTTTCTCTACTTATTTTCACAATGAAACATAAAATAACATATTTTTTTACCTAAAGAAAATATATTGTTTGTTAGCTTTTCCCCCTAACATGATGTTTCAAAGAGTACCTTATTAGCAAAACATGTAATCAGAACAATGTTTAATCATACAAATGACAGCTTTTCCAGATTCACAATTACAGTTAACAAGATATAATTTCCATAATTTTTAAGTTTTTCTCCCTATAAATTAAAGCAAAACAGGACAAATAAAATCTGATGCCTGTTACACTTGTCTACTGGAAATCACCAGGCTATGACCAAAAGTATAAACAATCCACAAATTAATATTAATGGAAAATTTCAGAAACAGCCAAGCTGGTTAGTCTGAAAGATTTTCCAGGTCAACTTTATACCTGAGAACAAAAATCACAAATCACAGGAAGCAGACATGTTCTGTTTGACCCACTGAGAGTTTTGTGAAATTGGAATATCTTGAAAAAACTCTGGAGTTCCGATAATTAGGGCCTGGTGGGCCCCACTAATCTCCCCAACCCTTTTCCTCCCTAGCACAGAGGCTTGAACTGAGTAGGAGATGCACACCTCAAAGGTAACTATGTTCCCGGTACCACCCGGCCCCAGCCCAGTCCTTTGTTACCTATCAGAGAGACCTTGGAGACTGTAGTCTTCTGGCCCCTTGTTTTAAAGTAATTACATTCCATTAAGAAAATTAAAATCAGTACTTGTTTTTCCTACCAATAAACTGCTCCTAAATTATAGAATGACATAAAATATGTGTTATTTCATATTGCTTCACCAAAAGAACCATGATCAGATGAATAAATTTGTAAACCACAGTCTTAAACAAAAGCACTTAAAACTGCACCATGTGTACTGACTAATTAAGAGGTTGACTTTTTCCACTTACCTGTCCAATTCCAAGAACAATTGGTGATGGGAAACTACAAAAAAAAAAAAAAGGAAGAATAAGTGATTTTAGCAACTCGTAAATATTTCAATTCAGTCTATAATACACAGGGATAGGCATTACTTAAAATGTCTTTAACTTCTTTCCCACCTTAGATGAAATCTCAACATCAGGGGCCTGTAATGGTTTGCAGGCCAGCCATGCCCTCATGGGGTGAGGGGCTAATGGCTGTTTTGAGGCTGGCCATGACCCTTGGCGATCCAGGCTCCCAGGCTCTCCTTTTTTTTCTTTGTTTTATTTTCAGTGTCTCTTTGAGTGGAGGCCAGGGCCAATTGGGAGCAGGTATCTGGGATTTATTTATCTTCTATAATTGAAACTTTGTAGCCTTGAGCAGATGCCAGGGCTGGCCAGGGTGGGCAGGAAGTTTGGCTTCCTCCATCATCGGTGACAACCCAAGCCTCCTACTCGCTCCAGCTCCGTGGCCATCGCCATCTTTGTTGGGTTAATTTTCATACCTGCTCCTGATTGGCTGGTGGGTATAGTGGAGTGATGGCCAAGTTGCATATTTCTCTTTCATTAGTGTAGATTTTCAAGTATAAAATAATACTGGGCATTTTGTTGTTTTACGGGCAGCAGACATTCGTGGACGTCTCTAACATCTGGACAGGAGGCATCACCTGCCTGGTCAGCACTAGACCTGCCCTGTGAGGGCTGCCCACTCGGCCTGAGCACATCTGCAACCAACCCACACTGCAGTCCTAGACAGCAGTGTTTTGCAACCCAATTTGGGGTTAGGGAGGAAAAACAATCAGCAGAAGCAAACACTCTGCAAGGCTTTGTCAGAAGTTTGTGGAGAGGCCCATTGTGGTGTGGTGGTTGCAAGGAGAGACCCTAGAGGAAAGAGGCCGGGACACACAGACTTCAAGGCTTTATGTTCACTTAGCCTTTGGCCCCTTCTCCATTGGCATCCCCTGTCCTTCCTGCAGAGCTTGAGGACGAGGGCTCTCTCAGTTGTACCCAGAACCCAATTCAGACTGGCCCATCCACTCTCATCAGCCCCAGGCCCCATAGGCCTGCTGGGTCCTTCCCACCCCTGGCTCTCCACTTGAGTGCTCATGGTGAATGACCAGTGGCCCACTCCTCAGAAGTCTCCACACCTCATGTCACAGCTGAGACGGCTTGCGTGGATGTGGCCTGTGTGGCCATGGCTCACACATCCTCTTCCACAGCCTTCCCTGTGGGTCCCCCAACTCCAGTGGGATGGGCAGGTCTGACAGCTTGAAGACCAAGAGAAATAATGTTGCCTCCCCACCCTGGGTGATGTTTATTTTTTTTTAAACAAGATCCTTCTTATGTCTTAGAAATATATATTGGAATCCCTATTATAATATACACTGAGTGGCCAGATTATGATGATCTCTGAATGCATAATAATCTGGCCACTCAATGTATATCCTACATAATAAAAGGCTAATATGCAAACTGTCCTCTCAACCAGGAGTTTGAACAGCAGGAAGGCTGGCCAACCACCCATGTCCCCTTCCCCTGGCCAGGCTAGCTGGACCCTACCCATGCACAAATTCATGCACTGGGCCTCTAATACACACACACACACACACACACACACACACACACACACTGAGTGGCCAGATTATTATGCATTCAGAGATCAAAATAATCTGGCCTCTCAGTGCATTTTAAAGTTGCTTCCAAATAAGCTGGGAAGAAATGGTGGGATTGAGCAAAGGAGGGATATAAATGCAACAAAGCTGTTGAAAATGAGTGATGGCTACATAGTGATTCATTACATTGCTTTGGATGGTTTTCTTTTTAATAATATACCCAGATATCCTATCTAATAAAGACAGAATATGCAAATTGACCATCACTCATCAACAAAGATGGTGGCCCCTCAGCCAATAAGGAGGCAATATGCAAATTGATGTGATAAAGATGGCAGCAGCCACTCCAGGCCTCTGGGCAGTGTGCGCACACAGGCATGTCATGGTTGGGGCAGGGTAGGATGCCTGCTATGATGGGGAAGGCAGGGGTAGAGGGAGCTACAGGAGGGCAGCAAGGCTGGAGTGAAGGCAAAAGGCGGCTCTGGCCAGAGCAAAGGCGGAAGATGGCAGCCAGAGTGAAGGCCTGGGTCCCAGGTGCCGGAGGGAAGCCAGTGTCAGCAGCCAGGGGAAGGAAGGCCTATTCTTGCACGAATTTTCATGGAAAGCCTCTAGTAAATCTAATAAAAGATTTCCAAGAAACACCTCTACATATAAAACAACAAGCCAATATTTAAAAAGTAAAGAAGCCCAAAATGAAGTTTTATGGACTGAAAAAATGAGCATTTCATAAAAAGTACAAAGAGATGTCAGAGCCTACTCAGCCTCTATAATACTTGAGAAAGCGGAGATCCACTGCGCTGGGCTGGTCACACTTGCAACACACTTCCTGAGCAGCACCTACTATGCGCCAAGCAGTTGCAGGCCCCAGGGAAGCAGCTGTGCACAGCACAAAGCCTCTGCTGGGAGATCCCAGGTCAGCGATGAAGACAGAAAATAAGGCAGTTTCAGGTGTGAAATAAGAGTGCCCGGTGGAGGGGTTGGTGCTGCAGCATTCCAGACAGCAGGGGACGTGTTGAAGGGCATGGGCGTGGCCTGCTTCCGTGACCAAGAGAGGGCGCTGTGGCTGGAGCTGAATGAGCACGTGGGAGAAGGAGGGATGTCTGGGCATCTGCAGGGAAGGCAAGATCAGATCATTCAGTAATATTAATGAAGCACCTGTTTTATGCCAGGCATTGTTCTAGGCCAGTGGTTGGCAAACCCACTATTGTAGCAAGGACCATCATACTCAAACTGAGCCACACAATCAATGCAATCTCTGTAAAAACATCAGCAGACGCTTTGAGGAAACTGACAAGCTGATCCTAAAGCTGAACGGGAAAGGCAAGGAGCACAAACTCTACTGGATGTCAGCTTCCAATGTAAACTTACAAGTAATGAGACGGGTGCTATTTGGACAATGACAGTCCAAAGGCCTATGGAAGAGAACAGAGATGGACAGACACAGACATATACTGATTCGTGACAAAGGTGACAGTACAGAGCAATGGAGAGAAGATGTCTTTCCACAAATGGCACTGAGTAGTGTAGATGCAGAATCCTGACTCCACCTCACACCATACTGAAGGCAGCCCAGCACCTCACTGGGCTCACTCACTGCCCAACCCTTCCCTGGCTCCCAGTTGTTCTTTCAAGCTATGAAAATAGGGGAAATTAAAAAACAAACCACCTCAGCCCTCGACTTGCCTATCAGAGGAAACACACCTATTTCAGACAGGTAAGGAGGGAATGAAAAATCAGGATAAGTAGCTGGACAGCACCACTGTGAGAATAAAATTGACTTTATAGGATGGACACTGGGTTGTGCCACCCAGATACCCACCCTCTTCATTCCCTAGGAGCCCAAGCGCATCCTCTGCTGAAGAAAGCTGCCTTGCCATGGCACATGCCCCCTCTGAGAGCAGCAAGCATTCCAACCACTGCTCTATGCAGATGTAAAAGGCTAAGGTCTCTCGCCCCAACTCAGGACAACTCAGTCAGAGTGGGATCAGCTTTGTTGTGAGCACAGCACAGCCCAGCCTCTCCCTCTGCCTAACCCTGCTTCCCTCATCCCCTGCGCTGGAGTGAATCCCATGAGTGCCCTTCGAATACTTCCCCCAAATCTGAGAGTCTGCCTCCTGAAGATTACAACCTGGGACAGCAAAGTAAAAGACAACAATATAAGCAAACAGTAAAACAACAACAATGAACGGCTTACAGGAGGGAGACAAAGAGCCAGTCAGGAAGAAAACAAGACACATGGTGAGAAGGAACTCTTCATAATTGCTTCCGGCTAAAGAATACCTTAATAAGAAAATGATGACAGGCTGGCTGGTGTGGCTCACTGGTTGAAGCACCAGCCTACACATAGAAAGGTCAAGGGTTTGATTCCCAGTCAAGAGAACAGACCTGGGTTGCAGGTTCACTCTCCCACCCATCCTACCCGCCATAGTGCGTGTGCAGGAGGCAACTAGTCAATGTGTCTCTCTCACATTGATGTTTCTCTCTCTCTCTCTCCCCCACACTCCCTTCCACTCTCTGAAAAGCAATGGAAAAAATATCCTCAGGTGAGGATTAACAACAACAAAAAAGGTGATGTCAACAAAACAAGGGACTTCAAATTGAGAAGATAAAACAATCAAATGAGAGGAAAAGGGAGTGTGCAAATCTATGGAAACCAACTGAGGACCAAAACAACATATCTGCCACATGAATAATTTAGAAATGACAGGGAACTAAATGACCACTGCTAAAAATGGAATTATCAGCACTGGAGGTAATCAAAGTGAATGCAGAGGAAAAAGACAAACTCAAAGATAAATAGATATGAAAGACAAACACCCACGCAGGGTGTGAAGAACTCAATAAAAAGAGAAAATGATCATAATAATAAAAGGCTAATATGCAAATGGTCATCACGCCATGATGCCTTACTGACCAATCAGCAGGAACCTGAGGCTGCATCGTGCCAGGCTGGGGTGGGGGACCTCAGGCTACACCTCCCACTTAGCAGGGCTTGACAGGGGACCTCAGGCCATACCCCTGCCCCAGCACTGGGCCAGGGGACCTGAGGCTGCAATCCCCACTCGGCCGGGCTTGACGGAGGTGGGGCCAGCTGGGTCTGGGTCTCACTCGACTTTGAGGCACACACAGATGGGCTGGGACTTGACTCTGACAGGAGGGAGATTCTCATATACATTTTACTAATTTTCTTTCATCTCTGACACTTCTATTCTAGAGAAAGGACAAATAACAATATTAAAATATTTCTTCTAATTAATTCCCTTTTAATGTGCATGAATTTCATACACCAGGCCACTAGAATAAAGATAAAAGAAAGTCATTTCTATGGTATAAGGAAAATAAATAAACTGAGTCATCAGATCTAAAGGCACACCTGTTATAGAAAAATCTGTTAAGAATGCTGAACATGTCCCAACCAGTTTGGTTCAGTGGATAGAGCATCAGCCTGCGGATTCAAGGGTCCCAGGTTTGATTCCATTCAAGGGCATGTACCTAGCTTGCGAGCACATACCCAGTAGGAAGTGTGCAGGAGACAGTTGATCAATGTTTCTTATTCTCTATCCCTCTCCCTTCCTCTCTGTAAAAAATCAATAAAGCATATTAAAAAAAAAAAAGAATGCTGAACATGATTAACACAGCAGCCATGAACTCTCTATAAAAAAACTACCTGGCAAGGGAGTGTACCCATTAGAAGTCAAATCAAAATAAAGAACCCTGGAACTGAGACATTGTGGTAAAGGGATGTCACTGATCACTGTATCCATCTAAACAGAACAGAGTCAAACAACTGTGGGATTATAATGACAGTACCGGATACAACATTATAAAAGAAGTTTTAGAGGAGAGAGGAGGAGGGAGCAATACGCAGGGGTCATCTTTCAGGCGAGTGTTTATAAATGCTATCAAAAAATTGAAACATGTTTATAAAATAAACATAATCACTTCAACTTCTTAATGTTTTTCATGATCTCTAAATCTGAGAGGAATCTTATAAGAAATATTAACTCCTGTAGTGAAGAAATATGTACTTGAAAGTCAACAATTCTTTTAGTTGAACTTTCTCTTTTCTCCATTCAAATCAGAAGAAAATTTCATACTTACATGCAACTTGAATTCTCCACCTTAATTAAGACTTCAAATGCAAGCAGCATGATTAATAGCGAGACAACCCCTGTAAGATGTAATAGGAAGTTCACAGGGTCAGCAATGAAGTCGTATTGCCAAAAATGTTTAATCTAAATGTAATCAAGTCTGTAGATCTAACTTTCAGGGAGGAAATAGAGGAAAATAAATTCAGTGAAACTTAAGAAAATAAATCAGGTAATCCATACCATTGGGACATTTTATAACACAGCTGGCCAGGGCTTTCCATCAAGTCAATAGCATGGGGAAGGGGTAGAATGAGGGCCTTTTCTAGATGAAAATAAACTAAAGACATAACTCTATGCAGTGCATGAAGCTTGGTTAGATCTTCATTCAAATATATAAAAACAGCTATAAACTTCTCGGGGACAATAGGAGTAAGTATAAATTTGGTATTAGATTATTTTTGGAAATTACTGTTAAATTTAACAGAAAAAAAAATAACTACATAGAAGAATATCCATATTTCAGGAGAGGCATGTTGAAGTATTTCACAGTGAAGTATCATGATGTTTGCAATTTACTTTCAATGGTTCTGAGGAAAAACTGCAAATAGCAACATGCTAACCATTGCATCTCAGTGGTGTGTTTATGGGTGTTCATTGTACTTTGCTTTCCATTTTTCTGTATGCTTAAAACTTTTCATAATAAAAAGTGATGGGGTGGATGTAGATGGTCCTCAAAAATATTAAGTAATTGCCAAAACCGATTTGGCTCAGTGGATAGAGCATCAGCCTGCGGACTGAAAGGTTCCAGGTTCGATTCTGGTCAAGGGCATGTACCTTGGTTGCGGGCACATCCCCAGTGGGAGGTTTGCGGGAGGCAACTGATCGATGTTTCTGACTCTCTATTCCTCTCCCTTTCTCTCTATAAAAAAATCAATAAAATGTATTTTTTTTTAAATGTAAGTAATTAAGTTAAAGTCCCCTTCTCAACTCCTTTTTGGAATCAAGAAAACTACAGTATTTATAAATAAACTAGAGGCCCAATGCATGAAATTCATGCAAGAGTAAGCCTTCCTTCCCCGAGCTGCTGGCACCAGCTTCTCTGTGGCATCTGGGACCCGCGCTCCCCTTGCAGCTCCAGCTTTGACCAGAAGGACATCCAGTCTAATTAGCATGTTATGCTTTTATTATTATAGATGAGTAAATATGTGACACTTATAGTGTGGAACCATTATATAAGAAGTAATTCAATTTATGCATCTGTCTTCAATCCATCCATCTAAAAAGGCAGGAGGAGGTTAGGGGTGTTGGAGGTGTCACATCAAAGAGCAAAGTCTAAAAGAGCCATTTCTGGGACAAGGAGAGCTGTTTGAGGTTCATGATCAACAATTGTTTTAAATATATTTTATTGATTTTTTACAGAGAGGAAGGGAGAGGGATAGAGAGTTAGAAACATCAATGAGAGAGAAACATTGATCAGCTGCCTCCTGCACACCTCCTACTGGGGATGTGCCCACAACCAAGGTACACACCCTTGACCGAAATCGAACCTGGGACCCTTCAGTGCACAGGCCGACGCTCTATTCACGGAGCCAAACTGGTTTCGGCCGTGATCAATAATTTGAAGTCAAATTCACCAGCACAGAGTGGTTTTTCTCTCGGGACAGTCAGAGCTGCTCAAGCACTGAAGGAAGGAGGTAGATGAAAGGAGGAGGCGGTGCTGGACACGTGACAGCCAAGATTGGGGCCTCATGGGAGCCACGTGGCTTCCAGAGCTGGCCCTGTGGACCGCTGAACCCCTGGGCCTGAGGGAAGGGCTGCTGGGAGCCCCCCGCCCCCCACCACCACCCTCCAAGGCCTTCCCTGTGGAGGCTGGAGCACGGGGCCAGCGGCCATGGCTCAGGATGCTGCTGCACGTGTATACTGAAGCCAGAGGTTGACAAGACAACCAGGCCTCTCCACTATGAGTCGCAGGGGCTCAGGTACCATCACAGGGAGCAGGGAGATGGAGGAGAGGAGTTGCTAGGGACCTGTGCAGGGCGGGGAAGGGGGAGCCACCAGCCCCTCCACACCAGCTCCATCCTGGTGAGGAAGGGAGCAGCGTCTTCCAGAGAGGCACGTTTTCATCCAAGTTTTGAGAAAATTAACAACTGGTTTCACCGAAACCGGTTTGGCTCAGCGGATGTCCGCCTGCGGACTGAACAGTCCCAGGTTCAATTCCGGTCAAGGGCATATACATTGGTTGCGGGCATATCCCCAGCAGGGGGAGTGCAGGAGGCGGCTGATCGATGTTTCTCTCTCATCGATGTTTCTAGCTTTCTATCCCTCTCCCTTACTCTCTGTGAAAGATCAATAAAATATATTTAAAAAAAAAAAGAACTGGTTTCTTTTTTACCATAAACTTCCCATTCCCACACTGGTGATGCCAAGTCCATCTCTCTTCTAGAAACCTCTCTGAATGGCTCATTCCCAGGCGGTGATCCACTGCTGGGTGATCCCCACGCCCTGGGAGGCAGAAAGCAGCAGACACACAGCCATGCTTGTGAGGTGAATGCCATTTAGTTCTATATCTGTAAAGCATCATTTCTAAGTCTTTTCATGTCATAAAGAATAGCATTAAAATAAAACAACTGACCACCTGCACAACCACCATGACTCCGAAAGCCTTGCTTTTCCCGCTCATCCCAGCACAACCCAACAGTTCAAGGCATTGGTGACCTCTCTGTCCAACCAGGAAAAGATAGCATTATGTTGAACTAAGACCAAATAAAGTAACTAAAACAGATAACTAAGGCCATCCATCTGCCTTGTACCACAATCCCAATCTGCTCCAAAGCAAAGAGAAAAAACATCCCCTGAGCTACAGCCCATGACCTGCAACAGGACATCATTCCCCAGCAACTAATGCTCAGATCAGATTTCTATGGTTACTGTTGTAACCAAATCCTACGAACCCTCCCCCCTCAAACCTGCTCCTAAAGCATTTTGAGAAAAGAGAATGAACAATGTAATTTGAACAGGGCACTCCAATTTTATAACATTACATTACATTACAGAAATGTGAACCATTCACATAGAAGGGTGGTAAGGATTTTGTCTTGCTGAGACAAAAACTCTATTTTCTCCTTCAATCATGAAACTCGGCATGTTGAAGATGGAGAGGCTAGAGCACGGAATGCCTCCTGTAACACTCTTCCCCGCTGGGCACTGCCCTTCCCCTGCAAAGCACGTCAGTGGTGCTTACTGTTCCCTGCTTCCCACAAGAAGGCACTGACCACCTGGCCAGAAAGTATACCTGCTCCTCAGGTTCAGAGAGTGAGGGCTGAGCTTCTCCTGGCATCTGGCATAACTCCCAACCACTCCCACGGAGAGTGTTCTCTTGTGTTGTACAGAGGTGTTCGAGTTCTTTTTCTTTCATTGGCTTCCCTTGCGTGTGTTTGATGGCCCAGGTTTAAGCACTGGGCCATTCTGATTTCTTTAAAGCGGGGTTTGTACTTGCCATGGACACCAGCAAGCATGCCGCCACGCCCTGGGAGAGACCAACAGCCATAGGCCCACCAAAACATACCCACCTTCTACTGCTGCCCCCATATCCCATGCTAACCCTACCCCAGTCCAAGCAATCTCTTAGAATTATCTAGAATACTGCAACTGCTTCCTAGCTCTTCTCCCTGCTCCCAATATCATTACTGTTCCATCCACCCACCAGCCAAAGAATTCTTTTTAAAAACACAAATTATGTCTTATCATTCCCTTTATAAAACCTTCCAAGGGGCTTGCAATTGCGTTCAGACTACAATTAAAACAATTTGTTTGGTCTGAAGGTCTCCCTGTTTCCACACTTGTCCCCCAATATCTGATCTTAACACAGCAGCCAGAGGGATTTAGGCCATGCTATTCTTCTTCACCTTCCAGTGGCTC
Source organism: Lasiurus cinereus (assembly GCA_011751065.1). NCBI lineage: Eukaryota > Metazoa > Chordata > Mammalia > Chiroptera > Vespertilionidae > Lasiurus > Lasiurus cinereus. The sequence goes on along the minus strand of JAAGEH010000034.1, from coordinate 951,972 downwards.
CCGACTAGCTCAGAGCCTCCACGGTGGCCACAGAGGCCCTACACAATCTACCAACCCATCACCTGGGTCCATTCATTCCCACCCAAGCTCCTTACTCATCTCACTTCAGTCTTGGCTCCAATGTCACTTCCTTGGTGAGGCTTCCCCGACCATGAGACAGATTTCTTTCCCATGCCCACACTCCCTACCTCACTGCCTTTCCTGCCTGTTTTTTGTTTTTGTTTTTGCTCTTGACTATACAGCCACATCTGCCGTGACATAAATTCTAGCAGTTTATTTCTTAACTGGGAGCCCAGTGCACAAATTCGTGCCTGGGTGGGGTCTGGCCAGCCTGCCCCAATGGGGGCCCATCAGGCTAGGCTGGCAGGGGTGAAGGGCCATGGGTGGTTGGCCAGCCAGCCCCACCTTCACTGGGGTGTTAGGGGCCAACTGGGGGCGGAGCCAGCCAGGGAGTGAGGCTGATTGGGGCTGGGATCAGGATGGTTGGCTGCCACAGTGCATGTCATAGCCACCAGTCATTCCGGCCATTCCATTGTTCAGGTCACTGGGCTTTTACATATACAGATTCCTAGAAAGCTCCATGTAAGCTCTGGGAGGATGGTTGTATGCCCTCTGACACTTAGGATGTTGATCTGCTTTATTCACTTCTGTACCCCAAATGCCTAGAACAGTGGTGGGCAAACTGCGGCTCACGAGCCGTGGTTTCCCGCTCTGTTGACTAAGTGAGTTTGCCAACCACTGGGATAGGGACGACTTAATCACAAGGAACAACAACAGCCGGTAATTATTGGAATTGAGAGTCTAGATCAGTGGTCCACAAACTCATTAGTCAATAGAGCGGCAAACCATGGCTCTGGAGCCGCATGTGGCTTGCAGCCGCAGTTTGCCAACCACTGGCCTAGAACAATGCCTGGTATAAAACAGGTGCGAGGGTCTCAGCCTGAGCCTCAGCACGAGGGCCTCAGCCCCAGCTTCAGCACGAGGGTCCCAGCCTCAGCCCCAGCCTCAGCAGGAGGGTCTCAGCGCCTCAGCCTCAGCACTGCCTTGTTTATTTTCTGTCTTCACCGCTGACCTGGGATCTTCCAGAGGCTTTGTGCTGTGCACAGCTGCTTCCCTGGGGCCTTCAACTGCTTGGCGCATAGTAGGTGCTGCTCAGGAAGTGTGTTGCAAGTGTAACCAGCCCAGCGCAGTGGGTCTCCGCTTTCTCAAGTACGTATTATAGAGGCTGAAGAGGCTCTGACATCTTTTGGGGCTCTTTATGAAATGCTCATTTTTCAGTCCGTAGCAAGTATAGTCTGCAAAGAGCCTCACTTATGACAAGTCCTGCCAAGCTACGGGAGGCAATTTACAGGATTGTAATTACTCAGCTTTTGCATCTGAGAAAACTGTCTGTGGACTGTGGGGCTGGCCCAAGAGGGCAGCCACTAAATGGTGGAGCTGGGTCTGAAGTCACAGCTTTCAATGCTGCTACTGACAGCAGAATTAAACAGGTTTTTCTAGTCCTTACAAAGAGGTTCCAGGAACCACAAATTTGCTAGGAACTAATCCTGGGAACTTCCCATTGTTTTCCCCGTTTTCCTCGAACTTGCCGGTCCTTTGAGAATGATCACACAATACAAATGAACTCATCCGCTCAGGACTGATATGATCATTGAAGATCTGGGTGCGTATTTTTAAGTGTTCTCTTGTTTCAGCTCGTGGGTGCACCTGACAGCACCGGACGAAGTTATTCGCCTCGCCGCACGGCTTCGCGGGGTGTCCCGCGGGAGTAAGCAGTGGCGAGGCTGTCCCGGCCCGAGGAAGGAGGACTTGGTTAGGTTGTGGCTGGGTTTTCAGAAGGTCCGGGCCCTGTGAAACCTGGTCAGGGTGCGGAGCACCGCTGCCCGCTGGCACTGGGACTCCGCTCTCCGGCCTGCCCGCCCGCCAACCCGGCTGTAGCGCACTGAGGGCCACCGCAGCCCCGCCGCTCCCGGCCATGCCCCCGCGCCCGGGCCTCTCGCCCCCCGGCGCCGCCTCACCCGTAGGTGGTCAGCAGCGCCTTGTTGACCAGCACGATGAGGAAGGAGCAGGTCCCGTAGAAGAGCGCCGACAGCAGCTGGGGCAGCCGGCCCGAGGCGGGGTCCGCGCCCTCGCCGTCGGCCTGGCGGGTCATGGCCCGCGCCGCGCCCGCCGCCCGCCTCGGCCCCACTCCGCGCCGCCCCACCCCAGTTCCGTCTCCGCCCCGTCGCCCCGAGGGCGCAGTCCAAACAGGAAGGGCCCCAGCGGGAACCTCACGGGTCGCCGCGGCCGGGCCGGCGCCCCAAAGCTGCGGGCGCGGGAAGCCCAGCGCGGGCACCTGTGGCTGGGAGGGCAGCGCGGGCTGGGGAGAGCCTGCCGGCGTCGGCACTCTCGCGGGGAAAAACGCTTCAGTTAAGTTTTAGGGTGGCTTTCCTTTTTTTCTACAATACTTGTTAAAGGCGCACTTCACATAAATGAAATGCAGGTTTTCTGAGTCCGCGGTGTAATGTTTTTGACAAATGCATACACCCGTGTCACCACCCAAAACGGAGCATTCTCATCACCCCAAAGCGCCCTTTGTGCCGGCTGAGTCGATCAGAACTTGCTCTAATGCCAAGGTAGCTCTGCCTCTGCTCGGTCCGGGGAGGGCCTCTTGGGAGCTTCTTTGCTCTTGGCGCCCCAGTGTGTCCACTCGCCAGCTGGGGGCATGCAGGTTGTTTTCAGTTGAGGGCGATTATAAAAAAACGTTTCCACAAACACTCGTGTGTGCGGGTGCTCCTTTCCGCTCAGCTCAGTCGGCCCGCGGAGTGGGAGGATGGGCGCGGGGGCGGGGGGGCGCGGGCTCCGGCGCGCTTTCCGGCGGTTACCTCTCCCTATCTAGAGGGTGGCAACCAGCAGGTGTGTGTTGTTGACTAATTAAGGAGAGCCTCCCAGAACTGCCTGCTCTGACCAGAATCCACCGGCTTCAGCAATTTTTCAAGTGTCCGGTGTTTTCATTGTAAATAATTAACTTTAAAAATCTGAAATCTTAGCTTTTTAGAAAAATTAAATATTTCAACTTAAATAAATGTTTGAGCGTAATTATATCCATGCCATACAATTGTTTTTCTTTTGTAGGCACTGATCAACCGAGCATTTTTTCAACAATAAGAACTAAAGCAGACCTTTTGACAAATAACTAGCACTAAAAAAGGCAGGAAGAGTCCACATTACCCAAAACAAAAAAAAAACACACAAGACCATTTTAAAATAGAAAATGAATTCATTTTCTGACTTGGGATAGCTATATTTCCTATGTAGCTTCTTTGTAAAGCTGACTTTAAAAAAATAGACTGCCTATGCCAGGAATCTATTTGCATCCCATCTGTCAAGGTCACACTTGTCCATATGCCTAAGAGAAGGTATAGCAATGGGAATCCTCTCTATTTTAACTTAGCTTATACTATGTTTCCAAAAGATTCAGACACCAACCCCTCTTTCTATGGGGCGATTGAATAATAGAGAACTTGTGCCTTTGCATTTCTTGTTGGCTCAGTTCTTGCAATTTTTCTTTCTTCCCAATAAAGTATATTCCTTAACTCATAAAAAAAAAGAAAGAAAATGAATACATAGGCAAGTTGAATAAAATACATAATCTGAACTTGAAGCCATTTTGGTTAATTTCCTAAAAAATCAATTAAGTTTCCAGTGAGTCTCCAAATAACTTCTGACTGCAAAACAGTGAAGTCACTTTTAATGACAGCCTTAACAATATTTGCATTTAATTTGTTTCTATGTCCATACTTCCAAGACTACATCGCTATTAAAACCCCATCCTTACTCTGTTAACATCACAAATGAAGCTGCAATTCTTTTTGCAAAGTCCCAGGCTGAACCTTGCCATTTCCAATACAGAACTAAAGATATACTAAAAATAAGTCATGAAAAATACAAAGTTTTGCTTCACTCAGGTGCCCCCAGACTCAACACATCCTGAATATAAGTGAAATCCCATTCCTGATTCCTTTAATGGAAGGTCTGCTATACGGCTGGCAATACTATGTACACCAGAGTACTTTTAAAACTAACAATGAACCAGATGAGAAAGTTAAATGAATATCTATAACCTAAAAGGCCATCATTTTAAAGTAAGAAAAAGCAATTCATACTATGGTTCCAACTATTCTAAAAAGATGACTGAGATGAGACTGGAATGAAATATAAAACATATCAAAATAATAAAAGAAGGGCTACAAGTGACATTTCTTTCTAAATCTTTTTAATTTTTTTAAATCATGGTTGTTATATTTTGATAGGGAAACAAATTATAAAGGGTTCAAGAATGAGCATGTACTTTAAACTGTAAATTAAAATTTTATTCAAAGCATGTTTTCAAATTACAGCATGTTTATTTCTTATGCTGTTAATTCTGCCAAACTACAACTTAGCCATATGAAGCATAAAACACTTCAAAAATTTGAATGTAAACCACATTTTTAAAACAAAAAGCAGTCCTAACACACCTCAGATTTTAAATGCTAATGTATTTTTGTCCAAGTATATAGCTTATATCAAAAAAATCCTTAGCTTATGCCCAAGAATCTACTTCTGAAGTATTATATTTTAAATATTTCTATAGTAAATAGTTGTAACACTTTCTGAAACTTTCAATTATACAAATAAAGAATGTTTGTGAATATAACTACTATTGCAGTTGACAAAAGCTGACCAGGGAAACAAAAACTCTTACCTTTGAAGGCCTTAAATTGTATTATTTTTGAATTGGCAAGTATTTGTATTTTTTAAATTCTTAACATCTTCTTTCTTTATGTAATTACATCAAATTTTAAATTTCCCAAGACTGATAAGTGTTGCTTTTTATAGTTCATTTAAATCAGATGAAAAATCTAGAGGAAAATGTTGACAGCTAAACCAAGAAAATTCAATGCTATAGTCTCTTTTACTGTGCCTATAAGTGCTCCAAGTTAAACTTCTATATATCAGATTATAAGCAAAATTCTTAGACCATTACAAATATAAATTTTCTTATTAAAAAAATCCTTCAAGATCTGTAATTTACTATACTGAGGATTACATTTGTAAAGTATGTCCTCATCATATACATTATTTGTTATCATCTTTCACACTTTTGCTCCTTTTCAAGGCATTTCATCCTCCCCTTCCCCACAGCTACATATATGAAACTATGACTGCACACTGGGATTTGAGGAAAAAGAAGCATATATTTTAGATAATGTTTAAACAATATCTGCTGGCTACTACTTCAATTAAAAAACGAAGTAAAAGGCGCTGAAGAGCCCGGGTTTCCCTCTATTATTCTGAGGTTTACTCCAATTCAGCAATCCATAAAAATTTCTGTTGTGCATGTTATTTAGTTTCTGCTTAAAACAAAAGCTAAAATGATCGAGGTTTATGCCTACATAAAGGAGGTGAACCGCTCAGCTCTTGATTTTTCTGTTCATGCTTCAGTACATAAAGTGGTGTTTAAAAATGTCATCTATTTGGAAAAATGGTTTAAAACCACCTACAAGTTAACACACATGCAGTTAAAACTATCCCAGAAGCCTATTTATTTGAGTAGTTAATCTTTTCTGGAGTATTTAACTGATAGTTGAATTTAGTGAGCACAAAATAGCTTGGCATGTTATTCTGAAAAGCAAAAAGGTGGCTTTATGCACTGAAAATATAAATAGAAGGCTTTCATTTGCTAATAATTCTAAACAAGCAGTACAATTGAAATTTAGTGTTTGCTAACAAAAGATCTAAAACAGTTCACTACAAAACAACCCTGTAGATGTCCCTTTTATTAATAAAAATCCAAGTGCCAAATCTTAGTACAGGGCCCATATTAAAAAAAAAAAAAATTACCAGGTTACCTAGACTTTGCAAGATTAACCACTCAATTTCAGCAAATGAGAAATATGAAATGTGCAAAAGTTCCCAAGTTAAAAGAGGGATAACAAGTGCTTTTCAAAACTAAACATCATATTAAGTTGTAAAGCCTCAGAAAGATAGAATAAGACCAATGACCAATTTTACTCCAATTTTAAAAATCCTGAACTATTATGCATCTTACCAAGATCCTCAACTATCTATTTTTCTTTCAAAATCCATAACTTAGGACATCTTCTGAAATAGGCAGATTTCCATTTCTCTAGCCTTATTAGTCACACTATTTTGCAATTTAAGAACATCTTACACACATCTTACACTTTCTCACTTACTTCAGTGTTGACAGTATTGTTAAACATACTAGTACACATTGTTAAAAATGTTCTTATAAATAATCTTCTCCTAACCTTCTTTGGCTACATGTCCCATTCTGTTTTTGTGTGTGTGTTTTTGTTTTTTTTTCTAAAAGTGTCTTATTCAAAAAGTGCTATTTATGAAAACTGCTTCCAATGAATGCATTAAACTTGCAAAATCTAGCTTCCCACAATACGTAGTTTCCTACCCTGTACTAGAAGGTCCCATATTTACAAAATATTTTAAACTTTACAACAATCCATTACCATATAAAAAAAAGTGCAATTCTCTCTCACCCCATATGTTGGGGCAATGACATTCTTCATCAATTTCTACAGAATAGCAGCCTATGGTAAGCAAATAAGGTGCTTAGCTTATGCCCAAGGATCTACTTCTGAAGTATGCTGGGCAGTACTTTTGTACAGTGGGAGTCAGTGTGCAGGCTACTGGCGAAGTGGCGCGCCAGTCAGGTTGGCGAGCTCGATGAGAGCGAGAGCTCCATGCAGGCGCTCACGCTGCTCCTGCAGCCGCCGCTGGGCCCCCCTCTTCTCGTCGTCCTCCTCCTCATCTGACTGCAGGTATTCCAGAGGGTCCTGCTGCTCCTGGTCCGCCTTCTGCGTGAGCTTTCCTTTCAAGGTGGGGGTGCGCTGCTCTTTCGTTTCCCAATACCTACGGGACATGCAACCCCGTGAATCAGAGGGTATGTAGGACAGCCTCAAGGTATACTTTGCTTGTAAAAAAGGGTTCTTTACCACGGTATTCAATGCGTTTTAGTTCCAAAAGTTACAGAATGATTTCATGTTTATTATACACATTTCTCATTACAGAGGAAACAATTCAAGTTCAAGAAGTTGAGGGACTTCCTCAGATTTTCAAAAACTGGCAATTCTGAGTCTCATACTCAACTCTCTAATCACGTGTTTTTGCCACTAAACTATGCCTTAAAGATCATATGTAAAATGCACTGAGGTATAGAAATAGAAAAAATAAACATTAAAAACCCACCTATACTATCCATAGAGGGTTGGTGACTTCTGTTAGAAGTCACCAAATGATAAGTTTAAAAACTCTTGCTTTTAAAATAAATTGTGGTACTGGCACTTCATACTGAGGATCACACTAGCATTTTAAAATTTACAAAATATGATTTACAGGTTAACATCTGTAACATATAGAACTTATTCAAAAATTTAAGAACACCACCATTATTCTATGACATGGCCAACTGGTAATTCACAAGAGAAAATGCAAACTTGGTCAATTAAAGAAATAAATGACAGTATCATTACATCCAAAAATGCCCCTACAAAGACTTGCATATTAATGTTCATAACAGCCTTATTTGTACCCTGCAACCATCCAATGCCCATCAAACATATGACTGAATAAATAAGTTGTGTAGACAATGGATTACTACTACTTAGTGATAAAAAAGAATGAACTATTGACACATGTATCTCAAAATAATTATGTTGAGTGAAAGAAGCCAGACAAATAGGGAGTGCATACTGTATGGCTTCACTTGTATAAAACACTAGAAAATGCAAACTAGTTTATAGTGACAGGAGTACTGTAGGTCAGTGTTGTTCAGGTAGAAGTGGGAGGAAGGGATTATGAAAAGGCTTGAGGAAAACTGCTGGGAGTGATGAGTATGTTCATGATCTTGATGGGTGATGATTTCACAGATGCATACATGTCTAAATGTGTGAAACTGCACACTTTAAATATGTATAATTCATTATATGTCAATTATACCTCAGTAAACCTGTTTAAAATTAGATACAAAAAAAGGACAACTACTAGATGTCAGGAAATCCAGACTACTCAAACTGGAAAAGTTGTGGCAATACTCCAAGAGGTATAAAAAAAGAAATGCAAATAGTTCAGTCTGACTTGAAGGACACTAGAAAAGGAGAGTGGCAAACGATAAGTTTAACTGGGTTGGCAGGGACCAGGTAAGGAAGGGCTTTGAATGCCATAATAGGATTTAGACTTCATACTGAGGATCACACTAGCATTTTAAAAAGATCCTGTGGAAGCAGCATGGAGAATGGATTGAGAGGGATGACGTAGCTGAATGTGAGAGTTGTAAGGAAGTAGACTCAGGTTTTTAGCCCAAGCCAGAAACCTGTTGGTCATCCTGTCTTTATCCTAGTAGATGGGAGAGAGGATAAAGACAGGATGACCAACAGGTTTCTTGGCCTCCATTTCCCTGTTATTAGAGATAACGGGGAAATGGAGGCCAGCCAGGAAGAGGAAGAGGGAGAGAGGAAGTGATACCGGGGCAAGGCAGACATAAGCCCTGCCCTGTGGAGCTTGAGTGCAGCAGGGGAGACAGACACTGAGTGAATGAATAAGTGTACCATGTAGGGAAAATACAGTGTGTTCTAAAAGTATCTATTAAGTGAGTCTAACCTTGTGTTTTGGAGGTTGGTAAGCAGGTTTGGGAAGAACTTCCTGAAGTGAGGTTTAACCTGAGTAAGAAATGAAGAATAAGCCATGTGGCTAAAGGAAGAGGGAAGCCAGCATATTTGCAGAGGCAGCAGTGAGCATGAAAGCCCAGAAACCACAGGCAGAGTGGTGCTGAGAAACCAGGAGCCCAGATGGCAGTGCCAAAGGGAGGCAGAGCTCTGGCAGCACACTCAGGGGCTTAGACTTTATCCCCAGTGCAGAAGCAGAGAAAGCAAGGGAGTGGCACAGTCAGCTGCTGTGGGTTTGTATAAAAGAGATGACTTCTTACATCAAAATATCCTTAGGGAACATTTTTTATACTGCCCGCCTCCAACCTTGTTGCCATTAAAAAAAAATTAAACTGGGTGATTCTCAGAGCATCTCTCTATATATAGCTCTCTCCACATATTATATCTATATCTATAGATATGGGGAAATATGGATATATCTATATCCCCATAATAATCAGCACAGATCTAATTCTAATATAAGAAAATGAAGAGTAGTTGCACTAAACACAAATATGTATTAAATATTCTTTTTAAATGAGAGAAAACTCTTGCTTTTAAAAATAAATTGTGGTACGGCCACTCAAGACTAATTAATATCATATAGTTTTCTACCACAAACAGTCCTAATTACACTCCTAAAAATTCTGTGGTTTAAGAAAATAAAGCAGCATTTCAAGTTATTTCATAAAATGTGTATAGAAGCAACTTATTTAAAATGAGAGAACTTTGGAAGTCCCCACAGCAGCCCACACGTGGAGTGGCAATGGTCCAGAGAGAGCCTTACTTTGCCAACCACTCGGCAGCAGCCTGGTTGTCCACAGCCTGGTGCTTGTTGAGAGCATCAGTGGGCTCCTCCCGCTTCAGCCTGGCATAAGGGTGCTTGGGACAGTGGCGGTTCGCGTGGGTGAATCTGCTCAGGCAGCCTACAAAGCACAGAGGGGAACACTCATTAGAATCAGGACCTGTGGCAGACAGGGGAAACGTTGTTTGACTGGTAACCAGGAAAGTAAATAAGAGGATGAGACTTATCATTCTATAACATGGAGGAGGAATAAAACCCTAAGCACAGTATTTTATCAATGCTAGTGAGGGGGATGGGCACTGGTCTTTCACCTTTTGGTCACTGCGTTATAAATGCATGCAACTTCCCTGGGAAGTGATTCATTTGCATGACTCGTAAATATGGTCAAACCCTCTGACCTTGCGATTCTATGCTCATAAGGCAACATCCCAAAAGATGAACTAAGCTTTAACAAAATTTAAGTAGGAAAACATGACCTTTAGCTTTGTTGGTAACAAACAATTTTTAAAACAACTTAAATATTCAATATCAAACGATAAGGCAATCAATGTATACAGCTGACTCTTGAACAATGTGGGGGTTAGGGCAAAAATCCAGATATAACTAGTATATGCTTCAGCAAATTCACTAGGTCTAAAAGCCTGAAGACATCTGTAACAGACAATAAAAAAGCCATAGAGCTACAAAACTGCACTGAATTTTAATTATAACTGCATAAAAATGTGCATAAAAAATATCTTAAGAAACTGTGATAAGAGATTAAGAAAATCACTTCAGAAAAGTGACATGCAATTACTAACAGTGGCGTGTTAAGACGGAAGTTTCCCCCTTCACTGAAAACGCAGACAATATGCTTTCTTGAGTTTAGTAAATAAAATGTTTAAAATCAAAGTAAAAGCCTACTCTAAAGGCTATATTTACTTTCATAGTTTTTTCTACTGCCTACAACTGAATATAGTATTTTTACTTGCCTTTTAAGATTTTCACCTAAAAATAGTATTTTAAAAATCAAACTTACCCCAGAAATTGAACATGGTAAATCTTGATTAAAAAAAATTTCTCCTCCCCAAAAATTTAAGCAAAAGATATTTTTTAACTACTAACTCACTGCTAGTTATTACATAAACTTAATTCCTAACATCATACCATTTTCGGAACAAACAAAAGGTTTCTCTCCCGTGTGAAGGCGCTGATGCGTTTTGAGCTGTCCGCTTTGAACAAAGGCTTTGCCACAGTCTGGATAGTCACACAGGTAGGGTCGCTCACCTATGTAGACAGATGTGATATATTATTCCTGAGAAAATAAGGTTAGAAGAAGGGGTAGGGGATGACAATTAACCTTTATATAGATCAGGGGTGGGGAACCTTTTTACTGCCCAGAGCCGTTTGGTTATAATATCATTCACTTATAAATTTATGTTGCTATGAAAAAAGCTCCTAGACTTATTGAATTTTGAGTCCTGCCTGTGGTTGCCTTGGCAGGACCAGACCAAATGATTTCTCGGGCCTTACATGGGGGCCAGATGTTCTCCACCCCTGATAAAAGTCATGCTGCCAAACAATAAAACACGTCAGCCTCTCTAGAACTGCAAGTGGAAATGCTAGACAGCACTCCATGCTCTGAAGCAGCTGTCCACTGGGAGCAGTGTTTTCCTTAGGCCTTGAGCTTTTAGGTAACCAGGTTCAAATCCTGGAAGTTTCATCTTCAGCTTAGCTCATATTTTCTCCTCCCCATAAGCCAATCACCCCTGCGGATTCTTTACAATGTCTACCACTCCTACTTCCCTCTGCAACTTGCCCTGGCTGTCCTCTAGTCACTCCACCTGCACAGTACTTCCAAAATAGCTGGCACACAACTCTGGCCTTTGTCATAGCAACTACCTCCTAACTCACCCCAAACCCTACTACACTCTTTGGACAAATAAAAATTATCTACTGAGCCCTAGCCAGTTTGACTCAGTGGATAAAGGCTAGACCTGTGTATTGAGGGATCCCAGGTTCAATTCTGGTCAAGAGCATGTACCTCGGTTGCAGACTCCAGTCAGGGCACTTGCAGAGGGCAACCAATCGATGTGTCACTCTCACAGACATCTTTCTCTCTCTCTTTCTCTGTCTCTCCCCATCCCTTCCACTCTCTCTCTAAAAAAAAAAAAAAAAAAAAGATCAATGAAAAAATGTCCTTCGGTGAGGATTAACAACAAAAAATAATTTATCTGCTGACTTCTAAATGATACCCTACGGCAGTGGTTCTCAACCTTTTTTAATGCTGTGACCTTTTAATACAGGTTCCTCATGTTGTGGTGACCCCCAATCATAAAATGATTTCCGTTGCTACTTCATAACTGTAATTTTGCTACTGTTAATGAATCATAATGTAAATATCTGTTTTCTGATGGTCTTAGGCTCTACAGCAGCAGTTTTGAACCTGTGGGTCTCCACCCACAGGTTGAAAACTGCTAGCAAGGTTGCCTTGTGTTGTCATGTATCATGGAACTCTGCTTATATAAATATGCCCCATACATCATACTCCCTTTAATTCCTATACTCAACATAGTGCTAGGCTGGAGAAAATGCTCAACAATGTTGCTCAATCATAATTAAATGTATTATTTCTTGAAAAGTTATTATTTGATCAACAATTATATACTGGTTCTTCCAATACTACTCAAAGACCAGGAACCAGTCCTCCCTAAATTTCCCATTGTTTAGAAATGTACTAAATGGTTGTGATAGTTGAACACAAGGTAGCGGGATTATTTAAAGTAGTAAGAGAGAAGCTTTTTACAAATTATATGCTATTAGAGCTTAAATATATACCATGATCTTGGGCTCAATTTCCTGACAGCATAGCAGGTAGACACTGAAAGTATCAGGTGACTCACAGTGGTTAGTGATCAGGACTGGAACTCAGAGATCTTTTCATTATGCTACATGGTCTTGAATCTTATCTACACTGGCAATATGTACTCCACAGCTTGGAAACCAATTACTTAGGGTATTTCAAACTGATTAGATTTTTTCCCCAGTTTTTTATTTCAAGAAAAACGATTTTAAATAATATGTTACATACAATAAACCATATTTCAAGAAAAACTATCTTAAATATATTACATGCAGAGAAATGATCTTACATATATTACATGCAATAAACATAAATATTTCAAGAAAAGGATTCTAAATATAATACTACCAAAACTGGGGGAGAATCCAAGATGGCAGCATAGGTAAACACTTACACTGCTGCCTCACATAACAATTTCAAAACTACAACTAAAACACAGAACGGACATCATTCAGAACCACAGGAAAGCTGGCTGAGTGGAAATTCTACAACTAGAGGGAAAGAGAGGGGCTCACAGAGACCCAGAGGAGCTGCAAAAAGCTGAGGAACAGAGACGTGCATGTGGAGAGAGCGAGTGCCGGAGATCCTGGCTGGCTTTCTCTGGCAGGAGGGAAACAGAGACTCCCAACGGCACTGAACCACAGGTCTAGCCGAAACTCATACGGGGGGAGTTTGGACTGTGAAAAGGGAGAGGTGCACGGAAATTTAGGGGAGTCGCAAAAGATCAGAGTTCCGGTGGTGCGCATGGCACTGCACGGAGGACAGACTGCTGATTGTGCCCTGGCCAGAAACTATGCAGGCCAGACGGGAGTGGCAAGAAATATTCAAAGGATGAATAGCAAGAACCTACAACCAAGAATAATCTATCCAGCAAAGCTATCATTCAGAATTGAAGGTCAGATAAAGAGCTTCACAGATAAGAAGCTAAAGGAGTTCACCAACACCAAACAAATATTATATGAAATGCTGAAAGGTACTCTTTAAGAGGAAGAAGAAGAAAATGGTAAAGATAAAAATTATGAACAACAAATACGTATGTGTCAACAAGTGAATCTAAAAATCAAGTGAATTGAAAATCTGATTATCAGAATAAACTGATGAATATAATAGAATTAGGGGCATAGAAAGGGAGTGGACTGATAATTCTCAGGGGGAAAGAGGAAAGCAGGGGGTGCAGGGAGAGACTGGACAAAAATCATATATTTATGAATGAAGACAATGGAGGGGAGGAAAGGGCATAGGGTGGGGTGGGAGCCAGGTGGAGGGGAGTTATGGGGGGGAAAACAAACAATTATAATAATCTAAACAATAAAGATTTATTAAAATTAAATAAATAAATAAATATTACCAAAATTGTACTAACATATTATGATACCACAAAAGGTATAGGAAATATTAAAACTCTGCAAATAATAAGATTTCTTCTATTATATTTCTACAATATTTCCCTCTCTTTCCTCCGGCTCTATTTTTGTTCATTAGTTCTTGTTCCTTATATCCCACAAATGAGTGAGATCATATATTTACCTTGCCCTAACTGGCTTCTTTTGCTTAGCATGATGCTTTTAAAGGCTATTTTGTCAAATATGAGTATTACTACTCCAGCTTTTCTTTTTCTTTTCCATTTGTATGGAAATTTTTTTTTCATCCTTTCACTTTCATCCTGTCCATATCTTTTGTTTTGAGGTAGATTTTGATATGTAGACAGCATATACTTGGGTTGTTTTTGTATCCGTTCAGCTACCCTACACCTTTTAATTGGAACATTTAATCCATTTATATTTAGGGTTATTATTGAAAGTTACTTATTTATACTGAGTAGCCAGATTATTATGATCTCTGAACGCATAATAATCTGGTCACTCAGTGTATATTCTATATGATAAAAAGCTAATATGCAAATTGTCCCCTCGAACAGGAATTCGACCAACAGACAGACTGGCCAACCGCCCATGTCCACACACACACACACACACACACACACATATATATATGTGTGTATGTATGTGTGTGTGTGTGTGTATATATATATACACACACACATACTAGAGGCCCAGTGCACGAGATCAGGCCTAAACAGGCAGTTGGACATCCCTCTCACAATCCAGGACTACTGGCTCCCAACTGCTCACCTGCCTGCCTTCCTGATTGCCCCTAACCATTTCTGCCTGCTAGCCTGACCACCCCCTAACCACTCCCCTGCCAGCCTGATGCCTAACTGCTCCCCTGCCAGCCTTTTTGCCCCTAACTGCCCTCCCCTATGGGCCTGATCATCCCTAACTGCCCTCCCCTGCAGGGCCAGTCACCCCCAACTTTCCTCCTCTGCTGGCCTGATCACCCATAACTGCCCTCCCCTACAGGCTTGATCACCCCCAACTGCCCTCCCTTGCAGGCCTGGTCCCTGCCAATTGCCCTGCCCTACTGGCCATCTTGTGTCCACATGGGGGCAGTCATCTTGTGTGTTGAAGTGATGGTCAATCTGCATATTACTCTTTTATTACATAGGATAGAGGCCGGGTGCATGGGTGGGGGCCAAGTGGTTTGCCCTGAAGAGTGTCCTGTATAAGGGTAAGTGTTCCTTTGGGGCATGGGGTGGCCTGGGCCATGGGCCTATGGTGGTTTGCAGGGGCATACCACCTCAGCCACGCCCCTCAGCAACCCAAGTGGAGGCCCTGGTATCTGGGATTTATTTATCTTCTACAATTGAAACTTTGCAGCCTGGAGCAGAGCCAAGCCTTCTGCTCACACAGCCATTAAAACTTTGTTGCCTTAAGTGGAAGCCTGGGTCAGCCAGGGTGTGCGGAAAGCTTGGCTTCCTCCATCACCAAGGGCAACCCAAGCCTCTCTCCTGCTCTCTCTGTGGCCGGGTTAATTTGCATACTCACTGATTGGCTGGTTACTCACTGATTGGCTGGTGGGTGTAGCTGGTAGGTATAGTGGGGGTATGGTCAATTTGCATATTACTCTTTTATTAGATAGGCTATACACACACACACACACACACACACACACACACACACATATGTATATATATACGCCCATACATACATACACACAGACTGAGTGGCCAGATTATTGTGACCACCCCATCAGTGTTTTGTGTACTGATGTTGAATGGTGACGCAAGGAATCTGACACCATGCCTGATGAATAGCACTCTCCAGTTCTGTGAGATTTGATGGTTGTGGAACCAGCTGCATGATGGCTTTTGTGTGTGTTTTTTTGTAACTAAAGGATATCCAAAAAAAAATTTGGATAGTGAAGAAAGAGGAGAGGTGTGTATGGATTTGGAGCAGAGGAATAGAAATTAGATATATAAGTAGAATGAAATTTTAACAGGGGGTAAAAAGAAGGATGAGGGAAAATCTAAAACAGGAATAGGGTAAGAGAAACAGGACAACAAAAGGGGGAAAGTGAGGAAGAGAGTGATGGCATAAAGGTAAAGTTGAGATACAGTAAAATGATGCTAAAGGAAAGATGAAAATAGAATGTAGAACACTAATCTCAAAGTAAAATAAAAGTGAAAATAAAATGACACTTTTATTTTTTTAAATAAATCTTTATTGTTCAGATTACAATTGTTCATCCCCCCCCATAGTTCCCCTCCACTCAGTTCCCATCCCATCCTCTGCCCTTACCTCCCCCACACTGTTCTCATTCATAGATGTACAATTTTTGTTCAGTCTCTTCTCACACACCCCCACACCCATTTCCCCTCAAGAATTGTCAGTGCACTCCCTTTCTATGCCCGATTCTATTATTCTGTTCATCAGATTTTCAATTCACTTGGTTTTTAGATTCACTTATTGATAGATATGTTGTTCATAATTTTTATCTTTACCTTTTTTCTTCTTCTTCCTTTTCTTAAAGAGTATCTTTCAGCATTTCATATAATACTGGTTTGGTGGTGATGAACTCCTTTAGCTTCTTATCTGTGAAGCTCTTTATCTCACCTTCAATTCTAAATGATAGCTTTGCTGGGTAATCTTGGTTGTAGGTTCTTGCTATTCATCACTTTGAATATTTCTTTCCACTCCCGTCTGGTCTGCATAGCTTCTGTTGAGAAATCAGCTGACAATTGTATGGGTACTCCCTTGAAGGTAACTGTTTTTCTCTTGCTTTTAATATTCTCTTTTTTTGTCTTTTGCTCTTGGCATTTTAATTATGATGTGTCTTGGTGTGGTCCTCTTTGGATTCCTTTTCTTTGGGATCCACTGCTTCCTAGACTTGTAAGTCTATTTCTTTCACCAGGTGGGGGAAGTTTTCAGTCATTATTTCTTCAAATAGGTTTTCAGTATCTTGCTCTCTGTCTTCTTCTGGCACCCCATTATTTGAATGTTGGTACCATTTTAAGTTGTCCCAGCGGCTCCTTATACTATCTTCATATATTTGGATTCTCTTTTCCGGTTGGGTGTTTTTTGCTTCTTTGTATTTCAAATCTGACTTGATTCTTGCAATCCTCTAGACTGCTGTTGTATCTCTGTATATTATTTTTTATTTCAGTCAATATATGCTTAATTTCTAGTTGGTCCTTTTTCATCTCCTCTTGGGTCTCGCTAAATTTATCGGCCTTTTCTAGAAAATTCTTGAAAAACCTTATAACCATGGTTTTGAACTCTATTATCCAGTCATTTGCTTTCCTCCATTTCTTTTGTTTGTGACCTGTTTCTTTGTCTCTGCATTTTGGCTGCTTCCCTGTGTTGATAGAGTGGCTTTGTGTGCTAGGTGTCCTATAGGGACCAGTGGCTCAGCCTCCCCAGTTACCTGAGGTGGATACTCTTGGTGCACCCCTTTGTAGGCTGTGCACACAGTCTTGTTGTAGTTAACCCTTGATTGTTGTTGGTATCACTGGGAGGAAATGACCTCCAAGCCAAACTGGCTGTGAGGATCAGCTGTGTCTATGATGGGAGAATTCTGTGCTGAAGACAACCTTATGAGATAAGTGTGTCCCTTATGCATCTGAGGAGTTGTAATCTGGATGGTCTGACTCTGACCACTGGATACACTGGCTCTTGGATCTCCAAGGAGGTGCTAATTTAGCCTCTGCCTGAGGCCACCCAGCAGGAGCTATGGAGAGATCTGCAGACTCCTCTTCTTCGTTTGACTTTTGGAGGTGCCCAGATGAGGCCCAGCTGTGAAGCAATGCAGCTGCTGTGGGGCCATGGGCCTTCTGTTAGATGTTCTGGGTCTCACCAACTCAGCTGCAGTTTGTTAGGTAAGATTAGAATTCAAAGGATCAGGCTATTACTATACATGGGTGGGGTGGGGTCCCAGGGCAGAACAGCAATGGCTTTCTGTCAGCCCTGCCCTAAGAGGCCCCTGAGTCTCAAGTATTCTGTGGTAATCACTGCAAGCACCTTTGAGAGAAAACCACTCTCAATTTTCGCCCGCTGCCAGACAGTCCAGTTTTTTCCCCATAAGAGCCTGGGTTTCCAGAGTCTCGCCCGGAACTGGAGTTCAGAGCAGTAGGGAGCTTTTGTCTCCATCCCGATCGAGAAAGCCAGCCATGTACTCAGTTGATAGTCCTCTCCGCATGCACGCCTCCATTTCTCTACCTTCTGAATCTCCTGTGTGTTTCTGTGCTTTTCTCTTTCCTTCTAATTGTAGAATTTCCACTTAGCCAGCCTTCCTGTGGTTCTAGATGATGTTTTGTTTTTTAGTTGTAGTTTTCAAACTGTTGTGCGAGGCAGCAGTTTAGGTGTTTACCTATGCCGCCATCTTGGTTCCCGCCCCCGCCCCTTGTTAAACTCCCTGATGGCTCTTTTAACTTCGTTCCACAAATGCTCAATTGGATTGAGATCTGGTGATTGTGAGGGCCACCTAAGCAAGGTAAAGTCTCCCTTATGTTCTTAAAACCATTCCTCCAGCCGAGACCGGTTTGGCTCAGTGGATAGAGCATCGGCTTGCGGACTGGGAGGTCCCAGGTTCGATTCCGGTCAAGGGCATGTACCTTGCTTGCGGCCACATCTCCACCGTGGTGCATGCAGGAGGCGGCTGATGGATGTCTCTCTCTCATCGATGTTTCTGACTTTCTATCTCTCTCCCTTCCTCTCTGTAAAAAATCAATAAAATATATTTTAAAAAAAAACAAAAAAAAACATTCCTCCACAATACGAGCACTGTGGCATGGCGCAATGTCTTGTTGGAAGAAGCCATCTCCATTGGGATATGCCTTCAACGTGATAGGATGAATTTGATCAGCAATAATACTTAGGATGTTATGCTATTCAAATGTTGTTTCACACGAATTAAAGGGCCCAAATCATGCCAGGAAAACATGCCCCAAATCATAACACTGCCCCCACCAGCTTGAAGGATTGTACTCATGCATGTGGAGTGCATGCTTTCATGCTGTTTCTGCAAAGTTCCCAGCCATCTGCATGATGCAACATCATCGGACCACATGACATTTTTCCAATGCTCTACTGTCCAATTCTTGTGTTCCTGTATGAATTGGAGACATTCCATCTTGGTAACTGCAGACAGCAAAGGTGTTCCAACAGGTCTTCGGCTTCCATATATCATACAATGCAGTGTATGGCTAATTTGCCTACAAACATCAGGTGGTCATAATAATCTGGCCACCCAGTGTGTATACATATACACACTGGGTGGCCAGATTATTTTGCATTCAGAGATCATAATAATCTGCCCCTCAGTGTATAACCATTTTAATTCTGTATGGCTAGGTTTCTGTGTTTCTTCTTCTTAGCAATCCCTTAAGTATTTCTTGTAATGCTGGCTTGGTGATGATGAATTCCTTTAGCCTTTTTTTGTCTGGGAAGCTCTTTATTTGTCCATCTATTTTGAATGATAGCCTTGCTGGATATAGTAATCTTGGTCTCAGATTCTTGCTTTCTATTACCTTGAGTACTTCATGCTTGAGTTTCTGAGGAGAAATCAGGTGTCAGCCTTATGGCAACTCCTTTGTAGGTAAGAGTTTTCTTTTCTCAAGCTGCCTTTAATCTCTTTGTCTTTATTTTTTTTTAATACAAATTTCTTATTTTTTCCCCTTTTATTTTAATAAATCTTTACTGTTCAGATTATTATAATTGTTCTTTTTCCCCCCATATCTCCCCTCCACCAGGCTCCCACCCCACCCTCTGCCCCTTATTTCCCCTCCATTGTCCTCATCCTTAGGTGTATGATTTTTGTTCAGTCTCTTCCTGTGCCCCCCCTCACCTCTTCCCCCTGAGAATTATCAGTCCACTCCCTTTCTATGCCCCTGATTCTATTATATTTACAGTTTATTCTGTTCATCAGATTTTCAATTCACTTGATTTTTAGATTCACTTGTTGATAGATATGTATTTGTTGTTCATAATTTTTACCTTTACCATTTTCTTCTTCCACTTCTTAATGAATACCTTTCAGCATTTCATATAATACTGGTTTGGTGTTGATGAACTCCTTTAGTTTTTTCTTATCTGTGAAGCTCTTTATCTGAACTTTAATTTTGAATGATAGCTTGCTGGACAGAGTAATCTTGGTTGTAGGTTCTTGCTATTCATCCTTTGAATATTTCTTGCCACTCTCATCTGGCCTGCATAGTTTCTGTTGAGAAATTAGCTGACAGTCATATGGGTACTCCCTTGTAGGTAACAGTTTTTCTCTTGCTGCTTTTAATATTCTCTTTTTGTCTTTTGCTCTTGGCATTTTAATTATGATGTGTCTTGGTGTGGTCCTCTTTGGATTCCTTTGGTTTGGGGTTCTGTGCACTTCCTGGACTTGTAAGTCTATTTATTTCACCAGGTGAGGGAAGTTTTCAGTCATTATTTCTTCAAATAGGTTTTCAGTATCTTGCTCTCTCTCTTCTTCTGGCACCCCCATAATTCTAATGTTAGTACACCTGAATTGTCCCAAAGGCTCCTTACACTATCTTCACATTTTTTTATTCTTTTTCTTTTTATTTTTCTTTTCCAGTGGAGTGTTTTTTGCTTCTTTGTATCTCAAATCTTTGACTTGATTCTTGCATTCCTCTAGTATGTTGTTAGATTTCTCTATGATATTTTTATTTCAGTCAGTGTATGTTTAATTTCTAGTTGGTCCTTTTTCATCTCCTTTTGGGTCTCGCTAAATTTACCCATTTTTTCTAGGAAATTCTTAAAAAACCTTATATCCATGGTTTTGAACTCTATCCAGTCGTTTGTGATCTGTTTTCCTTTGTCTCTGCATATTTGCTGCTTCCCTGAGTTGGTAGAGTAGCTTTGTGTGCTAAATGTCCTATGTAGCCCAGTAGCTCTGCCTCCCCAGTTACTGAGCTGGACACTCTTGGTGCACCCCTTTGTGAACTATGTGTACAGTTTTGTTGTAGTTAATGCTTGGTTGTTGTTGTTGGTATCACTGGGGGAATTGACCTCCAAGCCAATTGGTTGTAAGGATCAGCTGTGTCTGCGCATGGGGGCTTGCCTCGACCTCTGCCTTTCACACGCATGCGTGTGTGAGCTCTCGAATCTCTGCCTTCTGGTTCCTGAGTTTCTGTGCACTCTAGGGACCCGTATGAGTCTGGGTCCCCAGGGTCTCGCCCGAACCTGGGGTTCAGTGTTGTTGGACCTGGATTTCAGTGCTGTTGTGCGGTTCTGTTTTCCTCCTGCTAGAGAAAGCCAGCGGCACAATCAGCAGACAGTGCTCTATGTGCGTACTTACGTGAGCACTTTCGTGCGCCCCCAGACTTCTGTCTTTTGCAGCTCTCCTAAGTTTCCGTGTACTCCTTCCTTTTCACAACAGTCCAGACTTGCCCGTATGAGTCTCGCCTGGAGCTGGGGTTCAGTACAGTTGGGATTTTCTGTTTCCCTCCCGCTAGAGGAAGCCAGCCAGACCCTCCTCCACCCGTCATCTCCTCGAGCGTGTCTCCATACCTTAGCTTTTTATAGCTCCTCTGAGTCTTCGTGAGTCCCTCTCTTTACTTCTAGTTGTAGAGTTTTCACTCAGCCAGCTTTCCTGTGGTTCTGGATCGTATCCATTCTGTCTTTTAGTTGTAGTTTTGAAATTGTTTTGTGAGGCAGCAGCCTAGGTATTCACCTATGCCACCTATTTTTTGGCATTTTAATTATGATGTGTCTGGGTGTGGGTCTGTTTGGATTCTTCTTGTTTGGGGTTCTCTGTGCCTCCTGAACTTGTATGACTTTTTCCTTTACCAGGTTAGGGAAGTGTTCTGTCATTTCTTCCAACACCTCCTCTCCCTTTCTGCCTCTTCTGGCACATCTACTACACTAATATTGTTAAGTTTCATATTGCTTCACAGCTCCCTTAAGCTGTCCTCCTGTTTTTTAATTGTGGCTTTTTTTTCTTTTTGGTTCTCTATTTGAGTGACATTTTCAATTGTCTTCTAATTCACTGATTCCATACTCAGCTTCCCCCAATCTGCTGTGTATTCCTTCCAATGTGTTCTTTATGTTGTCATTCTTTAGGTCAGACTATTCTTTTTTTCATGGTTATTATATCTTTTTTCACACTGTTAAGTATTTTTAACATCATTACTTTGAACTCTGTTTCAGATAAATTTCTTATATCTGCTTCATTTATCTTTTCTTCTGGAGATTCATTTGCTAGTTGTTGTTTTTTTTGTTTCTTCTTTTTGTCTGTTTGGGTTTACTATTTATTATGCAGATCCTCTATACTTCTCAATCTCTAATGAAGGACAGTGTTAAAGGCTGTTTCTGACTAATTGGATCAGGCAAAGACTCAAAGCTTCCAGAGACTACCTCTGTTTATAGACTAATGGGATTTTGACTTGAATTGCCCCCAGGCAATCGTCCTCAGGTGTGGTGAGTTTTTTTCAACAAGGTGAGGCTAATTGTTACTTTTAATCTCTTAAGTGGCCTCAGGGCAAGGGGTTTTCCAATAAGGTGTGTCAACTATCTTCTCCCCAGGTGAGGCATATGTCTATGTGGGAAAGATGTCATCGGCTGTGTGAGGGAATGATTCAGCCCAGGAAACTTGGGGTGTCTGCCTCTATCCTGAGTCCCCAGGCCTGCGTTCTGCTCTCACAGCTCCAGTCCACTTCACCCAGACCACAAGGTGGGTAGCTCCACAGGGAATTTATGTGTGTTGGCTCTTTAAGACAGTGACTGGACTTTCAGCTGCCATTCCCTGGCAGATAGCACCCCACTGCTTTTCATAGCCAGTTGTTATGTGAGTACCCTCCTCAGTTTGGTACTCTCTGCTGGGGAGTCAAACTTCAGGATCAGATCCCAGAGTTCTCAGTGGCTCCCCACCACAGCTGAGATATCTCTCCAGGACTTCAGTTGCCATCGGTGGGGGCCAGCCTTTGCACCCCTCCACCTCTTCTTACCAATCTCTATTCGGTCTCCACCTTCGGTCCTTGGGTATCAGGGTTCTCTCCAGTGAGTTTTCCATTGATTATTCCAGAAGCCTTTCCATGTTTCAGTTGTAATCTCAGATTGTTCCTGGGAGCATGTCCATGCAGCATCCTCCTACTCTACCACCATTTTTCAGATTTGGAAGTCAGGGCACATACCTAAGTTTTGGGTTTAGTCACCAGTGGAGTGCATATGGGAGACAACAAATCAATGTTTCTCTCTCACATCAATATTTCTCTCTCTTCTCTCATACTTCTCTCCCCCGCCCCTTTCTTTCCCTCTAAAAAAAAAAAGAAAAAAAAATCAATGAAAACTTATCTTCAGTGAAAATTTAAAAAAAAAAAATTCTCAAAATCAGATATTCACTTGTTTTACTGAATGGTTCATAGTCAAACTTCTTAGGACATCAGTTTATAATTCAAAATTTAAATTGTACCCTTTTTCAGGAATTTAGCTAAGGATTTAGCTATAGTCTAGCATAACATTAAAATACGTCTTTTCAAAAGTTAAAAAAGAAGTAGGTGATGACCATAAAAACAGAGGGAAAAAATAGGGGACTAAGAGTTAAAAACCCAAATACCAGACCATTAGTGCCCAACTTCTAGTAGCCACATTAAAAAGGAAAGAAAAACAGTGAAATTAATTTTGATAGTATATTTTATTTAACCCACCATATGTAACTTATTATCATTGCAGATGTAATCAGTATCAGAAATTATTAAGGACATCATTTACTCTCTTTTTTTCATTCAAGTGTACTTCACATACACTGCCCATCTCAGTTTAGACAAGGCACATGTACTACTCCAGGAACCAGCAGAACTCCAGACTGCAGGACAGAAGAGGGTGTAAGCAGTGGTATTTGCCTTTTGGTATCTCAGTCTCCTCAACTGTGAACTATTAGATACCATGACTAGAACCATAAGACTCCTTCTTCTGAGGTCACCTTTCTCTGTGGAAAGAGCAAGGATGCTATATTTTTGCTCTCTTTCTATATAGTATTTTAAATGCAAGTATCATTTCTCTACACAAATACATTAATTCTGAAAAGTTATGCTTCACCTTGGATTTAATGGCTAGGTCAAACACTTGCATGGCACACTGAGGGCTCTGGAAATTTTATTAAAAATTTGACAATTACTGTTTTAGTGTATGGCCTACAAGTCAGTTTAAACAATTATACAGACAAGGGCCTATCAAGTAAAACTCAGGTAGATAGAAGGATAACACTAAACATAGTAATAACATTCCTTTGACTACTAGATTAATTGCCCTATAACTTTAGAAGTCATCTGGTTCAGAAAGCCATCCTTTTCCACCAAAAAATAAACTACCTGTAACAGTGAAATGCTTCCTTTCTCTTTTGGCCTTCAGCTAACTGCTCCTGCTATAGATATGATAATTAACTAGAGGAATTCTGCTTGTGTTTTAGGTTTTTTTTAATTTTTATTTATTTGCGAGAAAGAGAAACATTGATTTGTTGCCCCACTTATTTATGCATTCATTGGTTGAGTCTTGTAGGTGCCCTGACTGGCAACCAAACCCACAACTTTGGCATAGCAGGGACTATGCTCTAACCAACTGAGCTAGTTTTTGCAAAAGCAGCCCCTTGCCACAGAGGGTGCTACCCTACACACCCAAGAGGTAGAAAATATATACAATTCACAGGAGCCTCCACAATTGGACTCAGATCTCAGATCTCAGATCAGTGGGGTCGTGGAGGGTGGGTGTCAATGGACCAGGACCAAGTGGGAACACAGGGATTGGGAAATTTTACTCTTCCTTGGATCCCTTTCAACACCTACCTGCCTACACCCACCCTTGTCTTGCCCCTCCTCCCTTCCCTTAACAATAAAAGATGCCTGAATTCCAGAATCTTCTTAAAATGGATTTGATAATTAGTTCATCTTCTCAAGCCAGGCATTCTTGATCAATAGACCTTTCCTTACTTCAAAACTCTGATCCATTGAATATTGGCCTTTTTTTTTGAAGTATCAGGCCCACACACCTTGGACCTGTAACATACACAGTGCCTGTTTAAAAAAAAACTACAATGAGAAATATAAGGCAACTAAAAAAAATAATTTATAAGCCCAAACATCAATTAAGCTTTCATTGGATATTATTTTTGACATTCTCTAAGATTTGCTCAACTTACCTGTATGAGTCCTTTTGTGAGCCTGGAGCGATTTCTCCCGTGGAAACACCCTATTACAGATGTTACAACGAATTCTGCTGGACGAATGCTCTCCTTCGTTTATTAAATCCCGGACAGTATCTGCTCTGGGTCTACCACGCCTGATTCCATCCTGTAAACAATTTGTATAAACATTATTATATTTCTTGGACTCTACTCATTATAGAAAAATATCATAATAAATTATTTTTTTAAACTCCTTTTAAAGTGACATCACCAAAAATGGTAGATAGTTTCAAGGACCCATCCCTCTCCAGATCACTAAAAAATCAAGCTGTCACAATCAGCTGCACAACTCCAGGAAATCACAGCAACTCAGCAAACACTGAGTCAAGAAAAAGGCACCTTGAAACAGCAGGATAGCTTTACAGCATTTTGTACTTGCCCTTGCCCCTCTCCTTACTACACAGTGGTCTTGAAGACAGCAGCCTTCATTCTCAGTATAGTAACCTAGTCCCTGGCTCCAAAGAGAGTAAAGCAGACATTATTATGAAAGAATTGTGACTGTTTGATCTGAAGAACTGAGGCAAGGTGTCTTTGTTCTAACTTAGAACTCGCGGGGGCGGGCGTCGCCGGGGGACGCGGCCGCGGTAATAACAGTGCTATTCAAAACCTCTGTGAGACAGATGACAATGTGCTGCCACCTGGGGCAAAAGAATTCAACTGAGGCAAACAAATATGCCAAAAGCCTGGGAGGAAACACTGGGGAGAGTGTGTCTTTGGGAAATTAGAGCATTAGAAAGTGCCCTTGAATCCTAAAGATAGGAATCTAGAAAGCCCAGGGTGGAAAGCATGCCTAAAAAGGCGTGAAGCTTTCACCTTTGGCTGATATTAGGCTCAACACAAGTAGGAAATGAAGACTAAGACAGAGTTGTAAACAGTATGGCTCAGCTTTGAAAAAGAGCTGGTACAGAGTCATTCTGCAATAATTACAAGTTTTTTTTCCCCTTTCTTTTTTTGGCTCCAGGCATTTAAGGAGATCTCTCTCAAAAGATGAGCTGATCACAAGCTAAAGAAACAGACTTTACAGAACAAACAAAATAGTTTTCAAATACACTCCAGAAAACTTGCCAGACAACTAGAATCCACTGCAAACAACAAAAACAAATCCTGAGAGAGAATAATCTGATTTTCAGAGTTACCACGTTATAATATTTAAAACACCCATTTTTCAACAAAATATTATAAAGCATGCAAAAAACCAAAAGCATGGTCCATGTAGAGGAAAAATAGAAATAGACATTGGCATAACTAGAGAAAAACTTTAAAGGAACAAGGAATAACAAGAAATCAGGAGAACACTCTTTCAACAAATTGAGAATATCAATAAATAAAAATTATTTTTTAAATAGAAATTCTAGAACTAAAGTGTACAATAACTAAAATGAAAATTTTGACTATAAATCACTAATGTCAGATTTAAAAGGGCAAAAAGAAAAAAGTTAGCAAATTTGAAGATAAGTCAACTTAAACTAGAGGCCCGGTGCACGAAATTCAGGCACAGAGGTTAGGGGTGGTGTGCCACAGTCCAGCCTGCACCATCTCCAATCTGGAACCCCTCGAGAGATGTACGACTGCCCGTTTAGGCCAGATCCCATCAACATCCCTCTCACAATCCGGAATTGCTGGCTCCCAACCGCTTGCCTGCCTGCCAGCCTGATCACCCCCTAACCACTACCTTGCCGGCCTGATTGCCCCTTACTGTATTCCCTGAGACCTTTGCCCCTTACTGTATTCCCTGAGACCTGTTCCCCACCAACTGCCATCCCCTGCTGGCCCAGTTACCCCTAACTCCCCTCTCTTGCTGGCCTGGTCACCCCTAACTGCCCTCCTTTGCCAGCCTGGTCTCTCCCAACTGCCCTCTCCTGCTGGCCTGATCACCTACAATTGCCCTCCCCTGCAGGCCATCTTGTGGCGGCTATCTTGTGTCCATATGGGGCAGCCATCTTGGACCACATATGAGTGGAATTATATGGTATTTTTCTTTCTCTTATTGCCTTATTTCACTTAGCATGCATAATGCTCTCCAGGTCCATGAATTACACTTCATAAACATTTACTTGAAACGCTCAATCACAACGTGGATGTGTTACCTTACAGAATAAATCATGTTTTAAAATTTCTTTATAGATATTAAAATCTATTTCCAGAATTAGCCAAGAGGTGGAAGCAACCTAAGTGTGCACTGACAGATGAGTGGATAAAGAAATATGGTATATACAATGGGATTCAGCCTTAAAAAAGGCAATCCCGCCATATGTTACAACATAGATGAACCTTGACATTCTGCCAGGTAAATAAACCAGTCACAAAAAGACAAATTTTACATGATTCCACTTACATGACATAGCTAAAGTAGTAAAACTTTTAGAAACGGAAAGTGGAATGGTGGTTGCCAGGGGTTGTGGGCAGGGAGAAAAAAGTTCAGTGGGTATAAGGTTGCAGTTTTACAAGATAAAAAAGTTTTAGAGATCTACTGCACAATACATATAGTTAACACTGAAAAATGGTTAAGATGATACATTTAATGTTGTATTTTTTGCCACAATTTTAGAAAAAGGAATGTGCAAAGGCACAGTGGCAGGTTATATTATTATAAAAATATTCACTGCCCTCTCTCACTGTGGGCCCCCATAAGGCCTAATAACTCGCTTTGCCAATAACATGCTAGTGCAAATTACTTGTGTAACTTCGGAGCACAAGCTTCAAAAAGCCACCACATGGTTCTTAAGTTTCCATTTATAATGAAACTCAGAATTGGCAAGGTCCTAATTGGAACTTAACTTACTTATGTTTAAGTCCAAATTAGCCAATCAATCTGACAATTACTGATGATTATAAAATACAATATTTTCAGCTTCACCTTCTTTACTCCTTGGCTATAATCCTCACTAGCTACATTGCAGCGGTACTCTTTCTTGGTAAAATTGTTCATCCAGAATCAGCAAAGGGAGATCGGAATAAAATTAGAGAATCCGTTGCCATCACTTATTGAGCCATAATAATGGTAAGATTGTTGCTAGTTATAGTCAAATCATGAATAATTGTTTTAAATATTGCTTTTAAAATGCTAAACAAATAAATGTAACATGATGCATAAAAAAGATAATTCTGTTAAGAAATAGAACATGAAATCAGTTTAATTAAAAATCTTAGTGACACAACTCCTCTACTTGAAAAGATCCTTTTCCCAATATATATATTTATTGAGAGAGAAAGGGGAAGAGGAGAGAGGGAGAAGGAGGGAGAGAAACTTCAATTTGTTGTTCCACTTATGTATGCATTCATTGGTTGATTCTTATATTGCATCAACTAGGGATTGAGCCCACAACCTTGGTAAACTGGAAGATGCTCTAACCCAGTGGTTGGCAAACTGCAGCTCGTGAGCCACATGCAGCTCTTTGGCCCCTTGAGTGTGGCTCTTCCACAAAATACCACGTGGGCACATACGTACAGTGCAATTGAAACTTCGTGGCCCATGAGCAGAAATCGGTTTTCAGCTCTCAAAAGAAATTTCAATTGTTATACTGTTGATATTTGGCTGTGTTGACTAATGAGTTTGCCAACCACTGCTCTAACCAATTGAGCTATCCAGCTAGGGTTCCTGATATTGTTTAAATACCAAAAAAATATATATATATATGTTGTTGATTATTACAATTATTTTATTTTTTTATTTTAGGAAATAAAATAATGAGTTTACTGAGGGCAAGAGGATGCCAGCAATATAAAAATCAAAAGCTTCTCTAGCTTTAAGTGGCTTTTCTTTCTATAAAATGGGGTAGGATTTTTTTTGTACCCTAGAGGCCTGGTGCACAGATTCATATACCAATGGGATCCCTCGGCCTGGCCTATACCCTCACAATCCAGGATCTCTTGGGGGATGTCAGATTGCCAATTTCAGCCCTATCCCTGCAGGCTAGGCCAAGGAATCCCACTGGTACACAAATGCATGCACCAGGCCTCGAGTATGCTTATAAGATCTTTGGTTAATCTCTTCCCGCCCTCCCCCCTTTCCTCTGAGATTCACCAGTCTGTTCTATGTTTACATGCCTGTGCATTGAGTGTCTTCCCCCTGGTGGTCAGTGCACAGCGTGGCTACTGGTCGAATAATTGAATGGTTGGATACTTAGCATATTAGCCTTTTACATACATTAGTATAGATTCCCTAAGGATCCCATCTACTCATCAAAGCCTTATACAAGGGGAAGCTGTGGGGTAGAGATTTCTTAAGCAACCCCTTGGGAGAACTGTTATCAGGGCGGAGAACTGCTCATTGTTGCCCGCTTCTTTCCCTTCTGCTTCATGTGTACTACAGTCACTGCAAGGATGGTGAGCCAAGCAGTTAAGTGAAGAGAAGCTCTGGAAGCCTACTCTGCCATCTCTGCACTGGTCCATGTCCTTCATTATCTTTGTCCACAGCCTCATGGACTTCTTGATTTTCCAAAAATCCAGGGAACTCCTTTATAACAAGTATTCTCTGATCCTTATTTGTTAAAGGGCCTTTATCCCCCAGCAAATTTGTGAAAGGTAAATATCATGGTTCCTATCAGTGTTCTATTTGAAATGGCATTTTGGTAAGGTCCTAGCCAAAGGCAGGGCAGGACCTTTGAGCTGGCTGGGATGTGTGGCCGGCTATTACAATTTCAAATAGCTGATCAGTTTATTAATATAAAACACTTTAAGATTACCCATTTCTATTTCCAATGTTTCTGGTAAAAAATAAATAAGCAAACATGTTTAGTAAGGAGATATACTTTATATAGTTGTCCTGACCGGTTTGGCTCAGTAGATGGAACGTTGGGCCTGCGGACTAAGGGGTCCCAGGATCGATTCTGGTCGGGGGCATGTGCTTGGTTACAGGCACATTCCCAGAAGGAGGTGTGAAGGAGGCAGCTGATTGATGTTTCTCTCTCATTAATGTTTCTAACTCTCTCTCCCTTTCTCTCTGTAAAGAAATCAATGAAATATATTTTAAAAATAAATAAATAAAAAGTTAATCATTTGGCTGCTTTTCAGCAATTCTTTAAGATCTTGTTTCAGCTACAAACCACATATTTGTATTTCCCAGATGAGAAATAGATAGCTAAAAAATACACCTTAGCCATATACAATACTCCACTAAGTACATTCTTTGAACTAAGAAAATTAGGCCAGGCAAGTAGGTAATGATCCAAACTCCTAAAATCAATAACTAAAGAGCACGTTGTAACTATACATATAAAAATAAGCAGTGCTACTTAAAAAGAACCTCTTTCATTTTGGCCTTAGCAATAACAAAACGTTTCCAGGTACATTTTGACAATAATGGTCTCATCAGCAACCAAATATACCCGTACCCTAAGAGAGAAATCTTGTAGAGACTGCTTAATTTGCAAGGAAAGGTTAACAAATTCTAAAACACCCCATTGCTATTATGTAGCAAGTATAGCAAAAGAAGCTACTAGAAAGAAGCAAGATGATTAAATTGCCAAGAATGTTTCATACTTCAGTAAATTTTTTAAATAGAATCTCAATACCTCCAGAAGTAGATTAGTGATTTTTGAGTGTTTTCTAAACTATTTCATAAATATTTGAGTTATCAATGTCAATAACTTTAAAATTATTTAGTAAAATTTGGGTTATTTCTCAATCCACTTAGCATAATGTACACATTTACTTAAATTTTAGAAAAAGTTATATTAAGGCCTAGCTGGTTTGGCTCAGTGGATAAAGCGTCAGCTTAAGTACTAAAGGGTCCTATGTTCAATACTGATCAAGGGCACATGATGCCCCCGTTGCAGGCTCTATCCCCAGTTGGGGGCATGCAGGAAGCAGCTGATCAACATCATTGATGTTTTTATCTCTCTCTCCCTCTCCCTTGCTTTCTGAAATCAATAAAAACATTTTTAAAAGATAAAGTTGTATTAAAGCTCGATATTCATGTAATTACTAAAAGACTAAAAGTCTTTGACACATTTTTACACAAAGTAAAATTCAAATCAAGTACTCAAATAACCTAGAAGGAAAAGGAAAATCAGTCGCAGAGAGGCATATGTACATTGACAATAAAATATAATTTATCATATTTCCCCTTTCGAAATCAGATTTAGATAAAAATTTCCTATGACTCCCACATCTGCATCCTAACTCTATCCCCCACCTTGACCTATTTGCAAAACTTTCCAAGTCTTAATTTGAATGTATCTATTATATTGTCTGTACCCTCATAAAGCATCTCCATTAAGCTATAGACAGGTATCAATAGTATGTATTAAGTCTCTTTGCATTAGCTTAATATTAAAAAATATAATAAACCCCTAATGTCAATTCATACATGTTATACATGGGAGCAATATTGTGTAGGGATTAAGAGCAAAGGGCTCTGGAAGGACCCAATCAGTTCTGCCACTTACTACATATTAACTTAATCCTAATCTTAAGGACTCTTCTCTAATTCCTCCTTCATCAGGTAAACAAGGTAAATTGGGAAAAGTATTCAAAACATTCAACACAGAGGCTAGCTACTATGTTAATATGTTTAATATGGTAGTAATTTATCTGTACTAATCATCTATCAGACGGTTCCATAGAAAGGAGAAGCAGGATAGGCAGCTGACAGGTCCTGAAGGGTGAATGGTATCTGAGGCTAAGCACAGAGAAGCCAGTAGAGAAGCAACCTCATTAATGCAGTTGGGTAGAGGGTACAAGGGCACAAGGTGGGGAGGCTTGGAGTACCTTGTGGCAAAGAGAAATCAGACCTGCCCTTCCCTCCCAAAATTCTATAGAAGATAATGCTAATACCCACAAAAGTGCTAAGCAATCTTGTGTCTAGGGGTCAAAATAAATGGCTAGACGATGGATATTCTCCCCACAGGCAGGGGAGGCAGTTTTGGATAGAAACAGACAAAGGAGTAGAAGCTGATACCAGGTGTGCAGGACTCAAGCACCTCCCTTGGGAGCACCATCAACAGACAACCAATGAACACAAAAGTTTTTCTCAAAGCCACAGCTCTTGCTGCTTCTAACCTGCATACTGAGAAGGAGGTAGAGGGGAGTGTGCTACTAGCACCAGCTTTATTTCAAACTTGTCTCCCATCTTCCCCAAAAATGTAAGCAGATTCAATCAGTATGATTCACATGGAGATTAAGAACTACAAGTACTTCCAGGAAGGAAAACAAAGTGGAATGGGCCACCCTGTTTTTTAGAGGATATGATCACAAATCATACTAGGTAACTTCCTTAAATAAAGACATAAATAATCCAGACTCCCCCACCCTGCCCCAACTACCCCAAACCTGCAAGGTGAGGAAGCTTAAATGAGTGAAATTTTGGAGTTGTATTTGGACTGTTCATTGATGAGAAGAACAAGTTAGAATTAATTTAATAATTTAACAAAGTTACAATATGAAAAGATTGAGGAAATATAAAACAAGTCTTTTCACTTTTACATGTTCTTCATAACTTCCAGTATATTTTAGCTCTGAAAAGAGGTGGACAAAGTGGAAATAAAATCCAGACCTGTGTGAGCAACTTTTATAAAAGGTTTGTGTGTAAATATGTCTGTTTTAGGCCAAAAGAAACATATATACAGATTTCTATGATAACATTAATCTTCTTGGGTAATCCCAAATTAAATTCAGTTATAATTAATGAAATAATTCCAAAACCTTCCATAAGCATTTGTGTATGTATGCCTTTATGTTGTTCAACATATCACCGTTTTTTTAAAAAGGTCTAAATACCAGAAAACACACACACACACACACACACACACACAATCTAGGATACTTATCTATCTTACTAAGAGCTACCTAGAAATAGCCAACAGTGATTGGTTCCTTCGAAAACTCACTCAACACTATTGTGAGTATTTTTACTGCTTGTTCAAACTTTTACTGAAGTGCAGCTTCAAGAATTGAAGAGTGTCAAAGCTCATAGTTTTGTAACTTTATAGCTCTTTAATAACTGACATTAGAAACACAAAATGCATCAATATCCTGGGGGCTCAAACAACACGAAGTTAACATCTTTGCTACTGAATGTAAAATGATCAAACTTATTTCCATTTATAAATACAGTATTTGCCAATACAGATGTACTTATCCATTAGATCAGTGGTTCTCAACCTTCCTAAGGCCGCGACCCTTGCATACAGTTCCACATGTGATGATGACCCCCAACCATGAAATTTTGCTACTGTTAGGCATCGTGATGTAAATATCTGCATTTTCCGATGGCCTTCGGCGACCCCCAAATGGGTCGCGACCCACATGTTGAGAACCGCTGACCTAAGCCTAAAACACCTAACCCATTTGAACTAGGCAGTCACGCCCTTCCCAGCTCTAAACGGTCTCAGAGTCGACCAATTCGAGGTCAGCGACAACAGCGTCGCATGCCACCGTGCTTCAGCACCTAGCAAAGCAGGTCGCGATGGGCCCGAGTTCCGTGGCCGAAAATTCCCCGACGTCCCTTCTCACACGTCGACTGCCTCCGCAAGGCATCTCTGGCGGAGACAGCACCCGCTCTCTACGGTGATGGAGCAGGAACTGCGCGGCCTCCTTCCTCCCCGCACCCCGAGGAGCTCCAGGCGGCAGCTACTTCCCTCAGGCCAGCGGGCTCTGCGCACCTGTTGGGGCCGCCGGGGCCGCCCGCCCTCGCCCTCGCCCTCGCCCTCGCCCTCGCCCTCGCCCTCGCGTCGGCACCGCGGCGCCGCCACCCCCCGCAGGGACCCGGTTTTTGGCGCGCGGCAGTGACGTCAATGTCCTGTCACCCGCTCCCGCCGCGGCCCTAGCAACTTCGCGTTTTAAACTCGGCCCCGCCCCACCAGCCGCGTCCGCGGGCGCTGCCAGCTCCCGGCCGCGCCGTTAACCGCCCCGCGGCCCCGCGCCCGCCCCGCTCACCTTGAGGTGGCCGCTGTCCGGGCTGCTCGCTTCCTCCTCTTCCTCGCCCCCCGAGGCGGCGGGATGGGACGCGCCGCGGCCGCGGAGCCCCGGGCGCTGGGCGGCGGCGGCGGCGGGCTGGGCGGCCGAGGCGGCGCCCCCCGCGGCACCCGGGCTGAGCGTCACGTTGTGCGCGTTCTCGCCCCAGCGCCACGGGTACACCATGAAGTCGCTGAAGCCGGGGCTGGTGGGGATGAGCGGCGGCGGCGGCTCCGGCTCCCCTCCGCCGCCGCACGTGGCCTTGATCGGGGTCGTCCTGATGACCGACACCAGCACCCGCTTCGGGGAGTCGTGGCAGAAGATGACGGGCGGCGGCGGCGGCGGGGGCGGGTGGTCCGCCATCGGCCCTTCCACACCCCGGATCATCACCCTTCCCCGATACGCAGCTTCGCCGGCCGCACTCCCTGAGCCCGGGGCTGGCCTTTCGCTCCCGTTGCCCGCGCTGCTCCGAGTCGCTGGCTCTCAGTCCCGCGGGCTCATGGCCGCGGACGTTTCCCGGAATCCTCCTGTGCGGCGGCCAGCGCTGGAGCGGGGCAGCTCGTCGGAACCCGGGGCCAGGTCCGGACCCCAGCCCCGGGGCAAGCCCGCCCTTCTCTCTTTACTCGCAAGCTGCAGAGGCGGGAAGCAGCGGGCGGCCGGCTTGCGAGGACAGGAAAGCAAAACTCACGCCGCTGAACCCCCAAAATAACAACCTGCTGCTGCGGTCCCCACTCGGACTTTTCCCGCGTTACATTTCGCGCCTGGGCGGAACCAATCACAGCGAGGCGCCTGCCCACTGGCCGCAACGAGGAGTGACAGATCACGCGAACCAATGGCCGGGCCTGCATTTCTTTCCAGCAGAGTGGGGCGGGGCCGGGGCCGCGCGCGGGTTCTTCCTGACCAGCCATTGGCCGCCGCTCCTGTGTTTTTTCTGGCCTGGAGGCCAACTGTGTTCGAAACTCCCGGCTCGCCCTGACACCCCGCTGGGAGCCCCGCCTCCCACGGGCCGGGAGAGGATCGTAGGGGCGGAGGCGCGCGGGGACAGGGTAGACGGGGCGGTGGCAAGAGAGTTGCTGATTGGACAAGTATTTGGCGAGAGGCGAGTCTGGGGCGGTGGTTGGCCGGTGACCCGCCTGTGTCTGTTGGGCTGTGGTTCCCGCGCGCCCGGAATTTAAAGGTCTGGGGCCCTGGTGCCGGCCCGTCCTCCAGGCGCTCGGCTCCAGCCACTGGCTCTGCGGGTCCGAAGCCTTCCCGCTACACTAGTTTTCACCACTCGCCCAGAGATGCTGCGTTTCTTAATCGGTTTCCGTCCGCCCAGCTGTGAACTGGCTATGAACTGACCCTGTCCTCGCCCCTCGACTCCCCCCAGGCTGAGGTGGGCATCAGTCCGGACCTTATGAGCGGGGGCCTTGGTTTTCCATCTTTGTGGAGTACTTAGGAGGTGGTCTCCCAGGTCCCCGTGTGCTGCGTGCGGCGTGGAGGGGACACGAACTCGGACGTGTCCGCGCTCACATCTGGGACCGATGCCCTAAAGTCGCCCCGCCGGCCGTTCCCCCCAGGCTCCAGGCCTCTGCTTCATCCCTGCGTCTGGATCCACGTGGAACTCAGGCTCCCTGCAGGGTTCCCGCTATTCCAGACTTCACTGTCTGCCCAACCTGCCTCTGAACCACACCCCGAGGCAGACGGATGATGGACAATCTTGCA
Source organism: Lasiurus cinereus (assembly GCA_011751065.1). Taxonomy (NCBI): domain Eukaryota; kingdom Metazoa; phylum Chordata; class Mammalia; order Chiroptera; family Vespertilionidae; genus Lasiurus; species Lasiurus cinereus. The sequence continues at coordinate 916,499 of JAAGEH010000034.1, read as the reverse complement.
AATCCGAGCCTGACAGCCACCCAGGGCCAGTGTAGGGCTGAAGCACCACACAGCAGAATGGAATGTCCAGCCTCTTATTCACTATAATGGGGAAAAAGTGACTATCTGATTTGCTCTTGGCTGTACTGCCAGAGCCTAGCCTGACTGGTGGTAAGCCTTCAAAAAATATCTGTTAATTTATGAATGAATTAATAAAATGAATGTTAGAATTGGTAACTAAATGAGAGCATGTTACCTCTCTCTCTCTCTCTCTCTCTCTCTCTCTCTCTCTCACACCCACACACACACACACACACACACACACACACACACATGCTAATATACAGCTATGTCTAATTTAGTCACAAAAAATGTTACTGGTATGAACAACCTCTACGGTACAATAGAAGTGATAAAAAGGAAAATGTGAATTAGTAAGATTTCAATCATGTGTTTTAAAAAATAGGGAAAGAATATACATTTTTGCTTTTAGTTAAGCAGAATAGATATCTCTAGCAAGATACACAATCAAATGATACATCTGTTGACTCCAAGGAGAATTATGTGGCTAGAAAAGATTTCAAAAGATACAGCATATAACACTGTATCTTTTGAACTCTGAACCAAGTAAAAGTATCTTTTCAATAAATAAAATAGTATATAGCAAATATTTTCTGGAAGCCTAAAATAATATCTATGAATATACATCCTATATAATAAAGAGGTAATATACAAATTAACCCTCACACCCTCACAAGATGGCTGTCTATGACCAAAGAGGAGTTAGTGAGGAAGGACTAAAACTGAACAAGCAGGCTGTGCGTGCTACCAGACTAGCAGGCAAGTGAGCGATTAGGAGCCAGTGGTCCAGGATTGTGAGAGGGATGTCCGACTGCTCGTTTAGGCCCAATCCCAGGGATCCTGGATTGGAGAGAGTGCAAGCTGGGCTGAGGGGAACCTCACCCCCCTGCACAAATTTCAATATGTATACAATAAAATGAATGGATGCTTCACTTACATTCTAATATCAACAATTCTGTGAGGTAGATGTTATTATTCCCATTTTACATTTGAGAAAACTTGAGGCTAACCCAAAGTTACAAACCTTGATAAATAAATTCTTTGGAAGGATGCTTCTGAAAACTGCCGACCAATTGTACTTCACATCTGCTAAACAAAAAGAAGAGGCTAAAAAATGGGGTCCCTATACTTCTTTAGTCACATTCCTAATATTCCAAAACTTTCAGGTATTAGGGCTTAAATCCAATTTAATACTTTAATAGTTGATGTGGAAAGCTGAACGTTCACCTCCCATTTCACTTAATTTAGTAAACATTCATTTTGGTTTTTACTATTTAATACCAAATGATTGTGCCATTTACTCCTGAATGAGCTAGAAAGAAAATATAAACCATCCTTTTCAACCTTAAAGTAAAAAAAAAAAAGGGGGGGGGCACTCAAATTATGGGTTGAGCAAGATCTAACAGATTAAGCACCAACTGATAGTTAACTGTTTAACATTCACATGTCCCAAAGTGCAAGATGAATCATTCAGAACCAGACTTTCTGTTTCTAAAAATTACTTTTCATCAACAGTAACCTGGCAACTCCACTTACTCTCTGCCACCAGAGAATGAAAGGCATGCCAGGAACCTGTGAAGCGCTCAGAGGGTGATTGCCCAAGCAAGGCTGAGATCATGCAGCTTGTTTGGCTCCATTTTCATGCAACTAGAAAGTTGTCTGAAGTGTGTGTTTAGATCATCATTTTCCTGATGTCTGTTCTGTCCCAGATCTGGCCACCAGCCCATGGTATATACTGACTCTGAAGAATACTAAGACCCATCTCAGAACACTTACTATATTGTTACAATAGCTTTTCCTATTGTTAAAATGTAGGCCTCTTCTGAGAAAGCTATATACCTCAAATCCTCTTTTTTAAAAGTACTTCAAAGTTTCAAGATAAAATTTTGAAACAAAACAAAATTATTTTTTCACTTTGGAAATACAATATCAATAAGAGCATTTGAAGCTGCTTGGTTGCTTTTATCCTAGTTAGAGTAGGAGTCTGAGCATAATCATAACATAAATCCTTTTCAGTAATTTGTCTCCACAGCTACAAGTGTAGATAAAACAACTTTACAAACACACAGAGATGAAATAGGATAAAAATGTCTGATCGCTTGTTTTGAGATTCACAAGAAGATATTTTACCATTAAAATTCTCCAAAATAATTTCCTCAATGTTCTGTTTGGCAAATATGAATAAAATGGCAATAAATGCATATCTACCAACTGAGTTGAATCTAAAAACAAAATGAATAAGCAGAACAGAAACAATCTCATAGATACACAGAGACTTTTTTGTTGGTTGCCAGATTGGGGTGGTGGCATGGGGGTAGTAGCAACAAAGGTAAAGGGATGAAGAAGTATATATTGGTTGCCCTGGCCTGATTGGCTCAGTGCATAGAGCATTGGCCTTCGGACTGAAAGATCCCAGGTTCAATTCCAGTTAAAGACACATGCCCAGGTTGTGGGCTCTAGGGCATGCAGAAGGCAGCTGATCAATGATTCTCTCTCATCATTGATGTTTCTCTCTCTCTCTCCCTCTTCCTTCCTTTCTGATTTTTTTTTTTTACAGAGAGTAAGGGAGAAGGATAGAGAGTTAGAAACATCGATGAGAGAGAGACATCAATCAGCTGCCTCCTGCATGCCCCCCACTGGGGATGTGCCCGCAACCAAGGCACATGCCCCTGACTGGAATCGAACCTGGACACTTCGGTCTGCAGGCTGACGCTCTATCCACTGAGCCAAACCAGCTTCGGCATTCCTTCCTTTCTGAAATCAATAAAAATGTATTTAAAAATAAAAAAAAGAAGTACAAGTTGGTTGCTACAGAAGACTATAATGTAGTGATGTATGTAAACTGTAATTTTAAAAACTTATTGAGAATTTGAAATTTGGCTTAGTGGGTTTTTAAATGCTCAATGCGGCTTGATTCGAATTGGGTAAGGATCAGGTGGAACACTTGAGGATTGGTGGGATGAAGCACATTATATATAGAGTGTCCCTAAAGGGTTCTAATGACCAGTTCCAGGTTCTAACGTTAGCTTTGAATTTATTAGACGCCCATGTTTCCTTTTAGTAATGCTGTCTTTGTTTTCTACCTGGTCTGACAGGCTTGCAACCCAAGTTAAATCTATTTGAAACCAAAAGAGCTATTTGTAAGAAAAACAGCAATACCATCAGTGCTCATCAAGAGATATTTGGGTATTTGTAACATTTAAATGTTTCAATTTTTCTAATATTTGAAAGATTAATGACATGAACATTGTTAGTTATATCATCTTAGGTGCATGTGCAAAATGTTGCTGGGTTGGAAAATTACTGGGTTGAATGCTATAGAGCTTTTTAACTAATAGATATAGCCAAATTGCCTTTCTAAAATGCTGTGATTTTATATTTATACTACTGGCCCCATGCACAAAATTCATGCACATTAAAAGGGAATTAAGTAGAGGAAATACTTTAATATTGCTATTTGCCCTTTCTCTATAATAGAAGTGTCAGAGATGAAAGAAAATTAGTAAAATGTATATGAAAATCTCCCTCCTGTCAGAGTCTGGGGTGCACCGTGGGACCTAGAGTCAAGACCCCACCCAACTGCGCATGCCTCAAAATTGCACGAGACCCAGACCCGGCCGGCCCCACCCCCATCAAGCCCTGCAGGGCAGGGGGCACAGCCTCAGTTCCCCCAGCCCCAGTGCCAGGGCCGAGGGAAAGGGCACAGCCTCAGGTCCCCTGGTCCAGCCTCAGGTCCTCCGGCCCTTGTGCGAGAGCGTGAGGGCACAAGGGTGCAAGGGCATGAGGGCATGATAACCATTTACATATTAGCTCTTCATTTTATAGGATTTCTGCCAATAGTGTAAATCAGTTCCTATTTCTTCACATTCACTTTAATCCTAATATATATTTTTTATTGTTGCAAAACTGATGAGCAAAAATAATTTATTATTTAAATTTGCACTTCCTTGCCCTAGCTGGTTTGGCTCAGTGGATAGAGCATCAGCTTTGTGGACTGAACGGTCCCTGATTCGATTGCAGTCAGGTGCACCTGCTTGGGTTGCAGATTCCATTTCCAGTAGGGGACTTTCAGGAGGCAGCTGAGCAATGATTCTCTCTCATCATTGATGTTTCTATCTCTCTCTCTCCTTCTTCTTTCTTTCTAAAATCAATAAAAATATATTTTATAAATACATAAATAGCTGAGACCGGTTTGGCTCAGTGGATAGAGCGTCGGCCTGCCGACTGAAAGGTCCCGGGTTCGATTCCAGTTGGAGGCATGTACCTTGCTTGCAGGTACATCTCCAGTGTGGGGTGTGCAGGAGGTGGCTGATCGATGTCTCTCTCTCATCGATGTTTCTGACTTTCTATCCCTCTCCCTTCCTCTCTGTGAAAAATCAATAAAATATATTAAAAATAAATAAATAAATAAATTGGTACTTCCTTGATTATGTTGTATTAGAGCAGCGTTTCTCAACATGTGGGTCGCGACCCCGGCGGGGGTCGAACGACCAAAACACAGGGGTCGCCTAAAGCCATCGGAAAATACATATTTCCGACGGCTTTAGCCTCTGAGAAGTCGCGCTACCATCTGCAGCGGTGCTATTCAGCTGGAACGCACGCCGTTATGGATGCGCATTCCAAACTGAATGCCTGCGCGCATTTGCACACGTGATTGCATCATCCCTCCCGGGGCCTAAGGGGCGAGGGAAGCGGGGGAATGCAGCGCATTACGTGTGTCTGGCGCTTGCTGACGTCATCAGTAGACGGTCGCAGCAAGCAAGGAGGACAGAAGCCTAGTAGGCGGAGAGGCAAGAGAGCATGCGAGACAGCCTGCTGGTGTAAAAAAGGTTAATAATGTAAAAACACTACACACACCATACACACAATACTGTGTAAGTGTAAGGTGCTTTGTGTGTAATCATTACACAGTACACAAAGCAGCTTACACTTACACAAAGCACCATACATTTACACAGTGTGAACTACATCGGTCTTATACTATAAGAGACCACTATAAGATGTAGTTCACACTGTTCCCCAATGTATAATTATTTCCCATATCTCCCATTATTTTCCCATATTCTGAATGAGGAAACTGCTGAAATCAGCGGTTTCCGGCATTGACTCCACCTCCTATTGATTTCATTGTGAGTGCATCGGATTTTGTGGAAGAGAGCTCCCGAGAATCTCGAGTTACCACACAATCCGCCACAGCCTCCTATTAATTTCAATAAGAGGCGGAGAAATGACAGTTTCCGACACATTTCTTCCTCTCCAATTTAAGTCAATGGGAGGCTGCGGTGGATTCCGCTCAAATATAGAGCATGTTGCTTAATTTTTCCACACTAGGCTTTTTCCTAGAGAGGAAAAATTTAAGCAACATGCTCTATATTTGAGCGGAATCTGCTGCAGCCTCCCATTGACTTGAATAAGAGTTAGAGACATGAGCCAGAACTGCATTTCTGCCATACAGGGGATCTCTTCTCTGCGGAATTCACGGGCCTCCCATTGAAGTAAATGAGATGTGGATTCCACCGCAGAAACCGCCACTTCATATTGTGAAAGAGCCCTGAAAGATGCCATGCTGTGCAGAAACTGCAGTGTATCCTATGACGTAGTTCACACTGTCCTATATAGAAAACTTGCCACTAATCTGGAAAAAAACAGATCCATTAGTTAAGCATGTGAATACGACCCCCTGGTCATAGTAACAGGTGTGTAATACAAAACAACACAGGGAATAGTAAATGATAGGAAACTTTAACAAACTCTTTAGACGCAACCATCTTTTATTTATTTATTTTTTAGCAAACCGTCTCATGACAATGGATCGTGTAGACAAGAATATTAGGAAAAGAAAATACACTGAGGATTTCTTGCAGTATGGTTTTACCTCAATAATTACAGCAGGAATTGAGAAATCACAATGTGTTATTTGTTGTGAAGTAGTCTCAGCAGAATCTATGAAGCCGAACAAACTAAAACGCCATTTTGATAGCAAGCATCCAAGCTTTGCTGGCAAGTATATCGACTATTTTAGAAGCAAAGCTGATGGACTCAAGAAATCTAGATTTGACACTGGTGGCCAGTACCACAAACACAATGTAGCAGCTGTTTAAGCATCATATTTGGTGGCTCTCAGAATTGCCAGAGCTGTGAAACCTCACACCATTGGCTGAGGATTTACTGTTGCCAGCTGCAAAAGACATAGTTCGAGTGATAATTGGAAATGAATATGTTCAGAAATTGAATGCAATTTTCTTATCTATCGACACTGTCCGCAGAAGAATAGAGGACATGTCTGCCAATATTCTTGATCAGGTGATCCAGGAAATTAAATCTGCACCACTACCAATATTCAGTATCCAGCTTGATGAATCTACAAACGTGGCAAACTGTGCACAGTTATTGGTTTATGCGAGGTATATTAATGATGGCGACTTTAAAGATGAGTTTCTTTTTTGCAAACCACTTGAAACAACAACTGCACATGATGTTTTTGACACAGTTGGTTCTTTTCTAAAAGCGCATAACATCTCCTGGGAAAAGGTTTGCGGTTGTTTGCACAGATGGTGCTCCTGCTATGCTAGGATGTCGCTCAGGATTTCAATGTTTGGTACAAAATGAATCGCCAAAAGCAATCGGAAACACTGTATGATACATCGCCAAATGTTAGTGACTAAGATACTACCGCAAGATTTACAAGAAGTAATGAAAAGTGTCATAACATGTGTCAATTTTGTTAAGTCGAGCGCCTTAAACAGTCGGTTGTTTTGGCAACTGTGCAACGAGCTAGATACGCCAAACAATGCTCTGTTACTTCACACTGAAGTCAGATGGTTGTCAAGAGGAAAAGTTTTAAAATGTGTCTTTGAGCTTCGTGATGAACTGAAAACATTTTTTAATCAGAAAGCAAGACTGCAATTCGAAGCACTTTTTAGCGATAAAACTGAGCTGCAGAAAATAGCTTTCTTGGTGGACATCTTTGTCATCTTGAATGACTTAAATTTATCACTGCAAGGACCAAATGCAATGTGCCTCAATTTGTCCGAAAAAATTAGATCATTCCAAATGAAATTTCAGCTTTGTAAAAATAAATTGGATAAAAATAAAATTTACATGTTTCCTACAATATCTGCCTTCTTTGAGGAACATGACATTGAGCCAGACAAAAAAATTATGATGATAACTTCTGTGAAAGAACATTTGCACATGCTTGCAGACGAAATTTCATCATACTTTCCTAATCTACCTGACACCCCATTTGCACTTGCCAGAAGTCCATTCACAGTGAAAGTTGAAGATGTTCCGGAGATAGTGCAAGAAGAGTTCATTGACCTAATTAACAATGATGCAGCGAGAACAGATTTCTCTAAGATGCCACTGACAAAATTCTGGATTAAGTGTTTACAGTTATATCCTATTCTGTCTGAGACTGTGCTGCGCCTTCTTCTTCCTTTTCCAACAATATATCTTTGTGAAACAGGTTTTCCAGCTTGCTGGTAATCAAGTCTAAATACCAAAATAGACTTGTTGTGGAAAATGATCTTTGCTGTGCCCTTGCAAAGAATTACTGAATTGTAATTGAAATTCTGCCCAAGAATTTCTGAATTGGTAAGCAAGAAGCAACCACAACCATGTCACTGAATTTGGCAGCATACTGTTGCAAAATATTGCACTGTTGTTTACTGTTATATTACTGTTGTTATATTTAAACCCATGCTATGCCATGGTAAAATGTTATTTATTGAAATTAGTAATAAATATTTCTCAACATATTAAATATTGTTTTTGTGATTAATCACTATGTTTAAATTATGTTTAATTTGTAGCAACGAGAATACATAATGCATATCAGGTATTTCATTCCGAATCATAACTGTAGCAAAATTACAGTTTTGAAGTAGCCACCAAAATTATTTTTTGGTTTGGGGTTACCGCAACATGAGGAACTGTATTGCAGGGTCATGGCATTAGAAAGGTTGAGAACCACTGTATTAGAGGCTTAGTGCACAAAATTCGTGCACTGGGTGAGGGCTGACCCTCAGCCAAGCTTGTACCCTCTCCAATCTGGGATACCTCAAGGGATGTCCGACTGCCTGTTTAAGCCTGATCCTGGTAGGAACAGGCCAAAACAGGCAGTCAGACATCCCTCTCACAATTCAGGACTGTTGGCTCCCAACTGCTCAACTGCCTGCCTTCCTGATTGTCCCCTAACCACTCTCCTGCCAGCCTGATTGATGCCTAACTGCTCCCCTGCCAGCCTTATTACCCCTGCGGCCCTGGTTGTCCCCAACTTTCTTACTCTGCTGGTCTGGTCACCCCTAATTGCCTTTCCTTGCAAGCCTGGTCCCTCCCAACTGCCCTCTCCTGTTATCCATCTTGTGGTGGCCATCTTGTATCCACATGAGGGCAGCCATCTTATGTGTTGGAGTGATGCCCAATTTGCATATTACTATTTTATCAGATAGGATAGAGGCCTGGTGCACAGGTGGGGCCAGCTGGTTTGCCCTGAAGACTGTCCCAGATCAGGGTGGGGGTTCCCTTGGGGCATGACGGGGGGGGGGGGGAGCTGTGGTGGTTTGCAGGCCAGCCACACTCCCCAGCGACCCAAGCAGAGGCCCTGGTATCTTCTATAATTGAAACTTTGTAGCCTTGAGTGGAGTCCAGGGCCGGCCAGGGTGTACGGGAAGCTTGGCTTCCTCCATTGCCAGGGAAACCCAAGCCTCCTACTTGTTCTGTGGCTGCAGCCATCTTGGTTGGGTTAATTTGCATACTTGCTCCTAATTGGCTGGTGGGCATGGCTTGTGGATGTAGTGGAGGTGTAATCAATTTGCATATTACTCTTTTATTAGATAGGGTTGCTAGCTATTTGATTTTTTTTCCAGAAAATTTCCTGTCATTGATATATTTTCCCATTGAGTTGTCTTTCTCTCAATGATTTTTAAATATTTGTATATTAGAGGCCTGTTGCACAAAGATTTGTGTAACAGGCCTTCCTTCCCCGGCTGCTGGCACCAGTTTTCCTCTGGCACCCAGGACCCAGGCCTTTTCTCTGGCCACTGCCTTCTGTCTTCACCCCAGCTAGAGTCTTAACTTCAGCCAGAATCTTCAGTCTTTGCTCCAGCCAGAGTGCCACTCCTGTAGCTCTCTCTGCTTCTCGCCCTCCCCCTATTAGCAGGCGTCCCGCCTCGCCCAGCCACTCCGTGCCTGCATGCATGCTACCCAAAGGCCCGGAGTGGCTGGGGGGCAGGGCCACCACCATCTTTGTTGGATTAATTTGCATATTCACTCCTGATGGGCATTGCAGAGGTATGGTCAATTTGCATGTTTCTCTTTTATTAGTATAGATTATATATATATTTATCTATTGTTGATTATAAATTTAGTGATGTATGTGAACTGTAATAAGAAAAGAAAGTAAACTGTTACTTTCTTTACATTGTTTACAGTATCTTTTGTTGTTCAGATATTTTTGGTTTTCATGCAATTAAATATGACAATCTTTTCCTTGATAGCCCCTGGGTTCTGTGATTTGTTAAAGGCCTTCCCAACACCAAGATTACTAAAAATATTTTGTTCTGACTCTTTCATAACTGACTTTGGTGTGAGCTTATTAACCCACCTGTTATTGTAGATATGATATGAAATTCAAATCTAGCTTATTTTTTTAAATATATATTTTATTGATTTTTTTTACAGAGAGGAAGGGAGAGAGAAAGAGAGCTAAAAACATTGATGAGAGAGGAATGTCGATCAGCTACCTCCTGTACACCCCCTACTGGGGATGTGCCTGCAACCAACGTACATGCCCTTGACTGGAATCAAACTTGGGACCCTACAATCTGCAAGCTGATGCTCTATCCCCTCAACCAAAACAATTAGGGCCAAATTTACCTTATTTTTGAAACCTCAGTAGATAACTCTGGCAGAGATGGCTAGATGCTCACCCACACAGGTCTTTCTCTTCCTGGGCAAACAGCAACCTCCCTTTCTTAGCCTTTTTTTCCATGGTGTGTGACCATGTGACTAAGCTCTAGTGATGTAATGTGGGTAGAAATTATGGACCCCATTTGGGCCTGGCCCATAAATACTTCCACTCCCATCCTCCACACTCCACCCCCTTCTGGGTGATGCAATTGAGCACACCCCTTTGCAAACCATACTTTGAAAGTGGAAATAATCTAATATTGGAGAAATCTTGATCCCTAAAGTATTATTTGGAGAAGAGCCTCCACTAGTCAAGAACACCCATGTTAGACTGTAAGTGAGAAAGAAGTAATATTTTATGTTATTAAAACACTGAAGTTATAGCATGTAGTATTACCCCAATTTTCACAACACTATTTATTGAAAGGTTCATCCCTTCTCCCATTGAACTGAGATCCTTTTACCTTTATCATAGAGGCCCAGTGCACAAAATTTGTGCAAGGGGTCGGCGGTCTCCTCAGCCCAGCCTGCGTTCTCTCTAATCCAGGACCCCTTCGGGGATGTCCAACTACCGGCAGTAGAACATCCCTCTCACAATCTAAAACCACTGGCTCCTAACTGATCACCTGCCTGCCTGCCTGATCACCTCTAACTGCCTCCTCCGCTGGCCTGGTCATCCCCAACTGCTCCCTCACCAGCCTTGTTGCCCCCAACTGCCCCCCTGACAGCCTGGTCACCTCTCACTGCCCTCGCCTCTGCAGGTCTAGTCACCCCCAATTGCCCCCCCTGCCAGCTTGGTCACCCCACGCAGCCTGCTGCTCAGTTGTTTGGTTGTCCCTCACTAACCCCACTGCCAGCCTAGTCGCTCCACACAGCCTGTTCATTCATCCATTCAGTTGCGATGGTCACTAAGGCTTTTATTATTATAGATAGTTAAGTCATTAAGAGCAGAGCCATGGCCTGGCCAGCATGGCTCAGTGGTTGAGCATCTACCTCTGAATCAGGAAGTCACAGTTGGATTCCTGATCAGGGCATATGCCCAGTTGTGGGCTCAGTCCCCAGTGTGGGGTATGCAGGAAGCAGCTGATTAATGATTCTCTCTGATCATTAGTATTTCCATCTCTCTATCCTCCCTTCTTTGAAATCAATAAAAAGAAAAAAGAGCAGAGTCATGGCACTGTTTTGACGTGTGCATTATGCGTATCTCTCTAAGACTCAGTTTCTCCATAAGTAAAGTGGGGTCAAAGAGAATATAATATGCAGTGAGCTCTCAATAAAGTTGTTCTCAGTTTTGTTACAATTATTATATGCTAGGTCCCAGTAAGCATGGGTCTATTTCAGTGGTCGGCAAACTCATTAGTCAACAGAGCCACATATCAATAATACAATGATTGAAATGTCTTTTGAGAGCCAAATTTTTTAAACTTAAACTTCTTCTAATGCCACTTCTTCAAAATAGACTCACCCAGGCCGTGGTATTTTGTGCAAGAGCCACACTCAAGGGGCCAAAGAGCTGCATGTGGCTTGCGAGGCATGGTTTGCTGACCATTGGTCTATTCTATTCCATGAAATAGTTGTCTATTCCTTGTTTGTTTATCATGTCCTATTACTTTTATTGGAATTCAATGTTCATTTTGTTGGATTTAGAACCACCTGTAGACTTGGGAATCAGGAATTCTGCTGTGGGCCCTCAACTTTATAGGTCCCCCCCTCTAAGTGTCCTCCAGCTACGCCCCTTCCCAGTGAACAAAGAGTTTGTGGATGTGGACTCACAAAAGAGTGAAGAATCAACCTCTGCTACCATTGAAGTCTGGCTGAGTGAATTTCCTTCTGTGTTGTCCAGGCTACCAACTCTAGTAGCACATGGTGAAAAGATGCTGATGAAAACTGCACGGTTGCAACTTTACACCTACGGAGGCCCTGATATGCGACTCAAACCTACAAAAGACACTTTGTAACAAGAGGACTACAATTTCATACAATACAAATGTAAATTTGAAGCCCATGTAAATGACATAGAAAATATGTCTTGCCCCTTCTTACCCTCATGGGAGCAGAGGAAATGTCTTCTGGGCTGTCTGTGTAACTTGAGTAACCAGATACAAATCACTATTAACAGTCGAGTAATGCTAGGGATGACTTGCTAAACTGCCTCAGCTTGTGATTGCAGAACTCGTAGTAAAGTAGGGACACGAAGGACCCAAAATTCTCAAATGAGATTGCGTGGGAGTGGCAGTCCTGGTAGGGAGGCTATGCCTGGGGACTTGCCTGCATACCATCTTTCAGAGCCAACATGTTTTTACTTAGAGTGTTTACAGATCAATACAAAACAGCAAACACTTGAATAAAATTTACACAAGGTTGAGGCAGTTTCAACTATTTATACAAGTGGATTTTACTATCAATACCTCCAAAATTGCTTTTGTCGACACAGGTGGTGATTTGGGGGGGGGGGGTAGCCCATCCCATCTTTCGGCATTCCTCAACACCCCACATCAGCAGCATTAGGAAATGGGGCAGTTTTACCCTTCCACATAGCCTTGACTGTGACCGTGGCTGAGAGGAAGTAATATTGATTCTTATATGCTCCACCAAAGACATAAGCTTCATTACAGTCACACCTCCATATAATGGACTAATTTGGGCAAGGGGGTGTCTATTAAAGCCAAAAGTCCATTTTATAAAGTAGGTTTTCCAAATGTGTATGTTAAAAAAAATTGACAAATTAGTTTACCTGTTGTTACATATGTAGACATCTTTGTGTAATAAAAAGAATGTAAGAAAAGTTTCCTGTATGTATTAAAATCATTTTAAATTGATACTGAATAGAGCTAGGAAATGGGTGTATTCACCAGTCACTTCAAGTAAACGCGTGCACATGGCTGGGCCGGGGCTTAGAGTGCGTGGGAGCAGCAGCCCTGTTCATGAAAACTGCTGCAGGAAGTCACATCACATAACCCCATAACCAATTATCGCTGAGGACACGATATGATCACATGTTAATCATTCCCTGAACATTGTTTACCAGTGCTGATTCTTGGATTTAAATATGTAAACTATAGTTGTAGATATTTATTGATGTTGGCGAAATTACGAGTGGTTGTTTTGCTGTGTGCTTTTTTCCAATAAAGGGCCTGTTTATTAAACTTTGTTAAAAATAACAGTGAATTAATAAACAAAAAATAACCTGTTAATTATAAGTAAAAATTTTTAAAAATTAACAGGCTATTTTTCACAAATGACATGCAGACTGTAAATTTTGTTCATTAAATCCAAAGTCTGTTAAATTGGGGGTTTTCCTGTATTTTAGGCCCACAGTAATGAACTACCAGCTGGACTTGGAATCAAGTTTAAAATGACTATGGTTATACACTAAGTAAAACTAATTTGGCATGCTAGAGAAAATCCAAAACAGATTTAAATGAAGCAGTGTAATGAGACAGTCGATTAATACTTTCAACAGGCACTTACATATTGAGAGAGGTCACTGAACTGACTCTTGGGATTTTATCACATGGAGGAGCTCTTGGGTGCACTAGTTGTAAGCTTCCGCCAAAGATAATTAGTACATTTTGTATCTATGGGAACTTTCTGTTGTGGCATTTCATCTTAATCATTGTCATTTAATTAAGGTAAATGAGGACAAATCCATTTTTAGGTTCTATTCTTCTTCACTTCTTTGTGTCACTGATTAACTTTGGAGAATGGTGTCAGTGAGGTTATCACTGATACACATACACACACACACATACACACACACACACACACACACGCACACATATATATACATATATATACATATATATATTTTTTTTATTCATAACTGATTTTGGACTTACAGAAGAGTTGCAAAAATAGTAGAGTGAGTTTCCAAATATCTGTCACTCACTTTTCCCTAAGGCTATCACCACACCCAATGATCAAAACGAGAAAATTAACATTAGGACAATACTATTAACTAAACTACAGTCCTTATTCAAATTTCATCAATTTTCCACTTTTTCTCCCATGATCTAGCCAGAATCTCACTGAGAAGAGAACTGGTTATCACTTGGCCCTCTTTCCCTGCAGTCAGTAGCAGTTTTGTAGTGATTCCTTATCTTTCATGATCCTGACACCTTCAAAGAGAATTGATCAGTTACGTTGTTGAACATCCCTCAATGTGAATTTTTGTGACTGGTTTCTTTCACTTAGCATGTTTTAAAGGCTTATCTATGTTGAAGTACATATAAATACTTAACTCCTCTTTATGACTGAAAAATATTTTACTACAGGCATAAATAGCACATTTTTGTTTATCCATTTATCAGTTCATGGACATTTGGGTTGTTTTCACTTTTTGTCCATGATGAAGAGGGGCGGTAAGAACATTTATATACAAGTTTTTATGTGGATGGATGTTTTTATTTCTCTTGAGTAATATCCAAGAGTGGAATTGCTGTGTCATATGGCAACTGTATGTTTACCTTTTTGAAGAACTGTCAAATTGTTTTCCAAAACAACCACATCACTTTACATCCCCCCTAGCAGTGTATGAGGGTTCTGATTTCTTCACAGTGTCTCCAGCACTTGCTATTATCTGTCTTTTTTATTGTAGTCATTCTTGTGGGTGTGATACCCCTTAATTTTTAAGAGTTCTTTATATTACATTAGAGGCCAGTGCATGAAATTCATGCACAGGTAGGGTCCTTGCCACACCCCTGATGGTCAGCACACATCATAGCAAGTGATAGAACTCCCAGTCTTCCAATCAAACTCCCACAGGGACACTTTGTATATTAGCCTCTTATATATACACTGAGTAGCCAGATTATTATGATCTCTGAACACATAATAATCTGGCCATTCAAGTGTATATCCTATACAATAAAAGGTTAATATGTAAATTGTCTCCTTGACCAGAAGTTCGACCAGCAGGCAGGCTAGCCAACTGCCCATGTCTCCTCTCCTTGGCCCGGCTGGCCGGACCCCATAGATAAATTCATGCACCAGGCCCCCCATATATATGTGGCCAGATTATGATGCATTCAGAGATCATAATAATCTGGCCACTCAGTGTATAGATAATACTAGAAATGGCGAGGTGATAGTGTGAAGCCCAAGTGTGTTCATGTGTGTGATCATCCTGTCACACCCACATCTTCAGAACTTGGTGCTACACTGGGAAGACTGTGCCTGCATTTCCACAAAATTTTCAACCCTCTTCTGTTAGGAGGAGAAACAGCATCTGAAGAGATCTGCTCAATAGAGCTCGAGCCTGAGAGATGAGAAGTGGCCTTTTTGTTTATTTTTTACTAGAGGCCTTGAGCACAAAATTTGTGTAGATTAGGGTTCTAAGCCTGGTCTCCCCACCTCCCCACCTCCTCCTTCCCTCTCTCCCTCAGCTCCACCCTGCTGATAGCCCACCATGTTCTGTGCCACCCCCTGGTGGTCAGTGCACATCACAGTGAGCAAATTCCTGCTCTCCTGGTTGAACTCCCAGGCAGACAATTACATATTATTTTTTTATATAGAGAGATGGCCTTTTGCCTATGGTGTATGTGCTCTAAATACTTTCTCCCAGATTGTCAGTTGTTTTCTGACTTGATTTAAAAAAATTTTGTCACACACATTTATTAGAAATTTCATCTTTACCTTAGTGACTTAAGATGCCACCTTTGTCATATACTTTTTCCAAATGTATTTGAGTCTAATTTTATTTTATTTTATTTATTAGTGCCCTGGTGCATGGATTTGTGCACATTAAAAGAAAAATAGTTAGAAGTTGGCTGGCAGGACGGGACTGAGTGAGACGGGCCAGACACACCCTGGAGCCAACCTCCCATTCTCCCTCCCTGGCTGGCCACACCTGAGGTGGTGCCACAGCTCAGAAGGGTGACTGCAGAGTTGTGGGAGCCCCTTTCCATGTCCTGCGTGGTTCAGGGTTCCCGGTTCAGGGTTTGGGTTCTGAAGGAGGCCGCATGCAAATGAAAAGAGAGACTAGAAAGTATTAATTTGGCAATAATGGGGGGCCAGGCGGGAGCCTTCCTCTAGTGGAAAGGACTACCACTTCCTCTGGCCTTTTTTTCCCTTTTATTAAGGCTTTGGGACACACCCCTAGCCTTTAGGCAGGAAATAACAAAACAGAAATTAACATAAAACAAACAGGTAGAGGCTGCTTTAGCTAACAATGTTTTCAACTAAATAGTGAATAATTAGCTCTGACCTTTCAGAGCAATTAAGGTTGACCAGCCTTCTGGTCTCCTGCTTACATCCATTTAGTGAGAACAATGTTTGGTTTCCGACACAGAGTGAGCAGGGTCCCTCCAGCAGGTGGGGTCCCTCGGCCTGGCCTGTGGGGATTTGGGCTGAAACCAGCTCTCTGACATCTCCTGAGGCAACCCAGATGCAAAAGGGAGGTTCTTGGGTGACACACTCCAGAAATGGGCTCCCTCCTCTCTAATTCCGGGGTGCATCACCTGAGAATGTCACCATAGCTCAGCAGCTTCTGCATTGAGCATCTGCCTCCTGGTGGTCAGTATACATCATAGCTACCATTCAGAGCATCTGCCCCTTGGTGGTTATTGCATGTCATAGCGACAGGTTGGACAGTCAGACAGTCGCTTAGCCTTTTATATATAGTAGGTCCTCAGGTTACTTTGGAGATCCATTCCTACTGCGCAACATATTGCGATTTTCGCTATAAGTTGGAACCCACCTACATAAGCACTTACGTCACTCACATGGAGCACATACATAGCAGAAATGAAGTGAAACAGTAAAAAAAAATTTTAAAGAAAGATAACAATTCCTGACATTTACTTGTGGTAAATAAATCATAAAAAACATAAAGCACATATGTACATACACTGAGTGGCCAGATTATTATGATCTCTGAATGCATAATAATCTGGCCACTCAGTGTGTGTGTGTGTGTGTGTATCATATTTTCCAGCATATAAAATGACTGGGCATATAAGACGGCCCCCAGCTTTTCCAGTTAAAATATAGAGTTTGGGATATACTTGCCATATAAGACCACCTCTCTTCCAATGAACACCAAATAAAAATAAAAAAACCCCATCAGATTTTATTTCAATATGGTAATTTTAATTCAAATGCTTATGACAAGCAGGTATTTAGCAGGAAAACTATCACTTATAAACATAAGCTGTTTGTCATCAAACATGTAAACATAAAACAGTGCAAGTGGATTAAACTTTTTCTAATTCACTCTAAAGCTGAAAGGAAGGATAAGACAATAAACCCATGGGAGCTGCCATGCTGTTTGTTTTCTAAGCTGTCAACCAAATTGGAACTAATGATGATAGGAAGATGATAACAAACAATAGAGAGAGAGCAAGTGCCAGGCAAGTCTCTGGCGAGTTAACAATACCCATCACAACTGCAAGCTATGGTATTTTTACAGGTTTTGCTGGCGTGACAGTTTCCCTTTAAAAGCCTTCACAATTCTCCTGTTTGTCATCTGATATCATATGTACAACAATTACATCTTGTGATATATTTGTAAGGCAGTCATCGTATGGATCAAATTTCGTATCAGATTGTGTGTCTCAGCTTCGGCTTCCTCTTCATTTTGCCACAAGTAGTCGTCCTCCATACCATCTAATGAATTTGATATGCCACACTTCTTGAAAGACTTGATTACTGCTTCTGCATCAATATCATTCCAGGCTTTTATGACAAACTTGCACAAAACATCCAACTGTGGAGCATGCATGTTTCCTCCTTTTGTGAATGACTTTTAGCTGCTAACCATCCATTCATTCCACTGTTCTCGAATGCGATCTTTAAATGGCTTGTTTAGGCACACAACCAGTGGCTGTACCAACGATGTCAATCCTGCAGGAATAACTGCCACATCTGTGTTTAGTCTTGCAAGCCTTTGCTTGGTGCTGGGAGTTAAATGAGCCCTGAACATATCCCACACCAGTAGACTACTCCATTTTTTAATAAGTCCACCTGATCGCCTGCTCCATACATTATCAAGCCATAGCTTTACCCCTTCTTCGTCCATCCAGTCTTTTTCATTCATATGTACAAAACAACCAACAGGGAACTTGAGTTTCAGCATTGTTTTTCTTTTAAAAATAATCATTGGTCTCAGTTTGGTGCTATCAGCTATGCATCCTAGTATCACTGTAAAACTGGACTTCTCATGTCCTATTGTTTTAATTAAAATTGTTTTTTCACGTTTTTGATGGACAGTTTTATTTCCAACCATATCAAAATTCATTAGAGTTTCATCCATATTTTCAATACTACTTAATGCATAGCCAAGTTCAGTGTGCTGTTGTATTATGTATCATTGGAAACTATTTACTTTTCTATCAAGATCTGCAGATAATTTTGGGGTAATTTTTGTCCTTTGCCTCAGTACTATATTATGCCTTCCCATGAATCTAGTACATCAGGATACAGTGGCCTTAAATCTGTTGCTGTGATCTGGGTTAGATTTGGCCCACTGAAGTGCAAACAAACATATTTTATTTTGTGTCACTACATAGTAACCATTTTGGTGATGTTCATTCACCATGTCTGCTACATGTTTTTTGAGTTCTGGCCAATGTGGGGTGCCTCTTCCTCATGCACACTTACCCCTGGGGATACTCTTTAATGCTTTTTCATTTGCTTTCCAGTCCCGAAAGATCTTTTCTGTTACTCCATATTGTCATGCAGCAGCGCAGTTATTATGTTCCACGGCAAAGTTTACAAACTTTAAGTTTGAAACTGGCTTCATAGTTCTTTCTTCTTGCTGGTGGAGCCATTATGGGGTTTTGACTGTTGGACATTTGTATATTGTACTGTATGTACTGGTGCTATACTGTATGAACAGGTACAGATCCTGGTGCTATACTCTATGTGGTACCCAGTATACAACAACCAGCCAATCACGGCAAGCGATGTACCTTACCGGCAATTGGCTGGTTGTTGTATATAAAGCCTGCTTGGATTGGTCAGCTCTCCCTGCCCAGCCTTCCTTGTCTCCAAGACTATCAGGTAGCGCTAACACTCCTCTTTCACCCCTCTGGCCCTTCCTTGATCCTATTGCCTCCTTCTCTGCCTCTCAGATCTCATTCGTGCCTGCGCCACTTCACTGCAGTCCTCAGGATTGAGATCTGAGAGGCAGAGAAGGAGGTATGGTAATAGGATATAAGGGCGGGCCAGAGGGGTGAAAGAAGCGTGTTTTTCTGGGCACAACACCGCTCTCTTTTTTCCATACCCCGGGTGTCCCAGAAGCCTGCAGCTTGCTGCACCCTTCATTTACACCTTCCTGGTGAGGCACCCCTTCACCTCACTATCAAGACGGCGTTGTCACTTCTTTCCATGAATCCTGGTGAGTGGATTTTCTTCTATCGTACTTGTACAGCGCCACCCTTACTTGTTTCATATGGTCACTGCATTGGCGGGGATGCAGCCATGACCATTTTTGAACTCCCCCTACCATATGCGGCAACTGCAGATTCTCCAGTCCGGCTCAGAAGTTTCAGCACCCGCCCTATAAGACGACACCCGGAGTATAAGACAACCCCTGATTTTTTAGAAGATTTTCCTGGGTTAAAAAGTCATCTTATATGCTGGAAAATATGGTGTGTGTGTGTGTTAGAGGCCCAGTGCATGAATTCATATATGGGTAGGATCTGGCCAGCCTGGCCAGGGGAGGGACATGGGCAGTTGGCTGGCCTGCCTGCTGGTCGAACTCCTTGTCGAAGGGACAATTTGCATATTAGCCTTTTATTCTATAGGATATACATTGAGTGGCCAGATTGTAATGTGTTCGGTGATCATCATAATCTGGCCACTCAGTGTACATTGAAATGACAAAACGACATATGTTGAGTGTCATAACCCAAGGACTGCCTGTTTATAGACATTTTTTTAGGTATATTTTTATTGATTCTTCACAGAGAAGAAGGAAGAGGGATAGAAAGTTAGAAACATCGATGAGAGACATCGATCAGCCGCCTCCTGCACACCCCCTACTGGGAATATGCTTGCCCTTGACCGGAATCGAACCTGGGACGTTTCAGTCCACAGGTCGACGCTCCATCCACTGAGCCAAACCGCTTCTGGCTGTTTAAAGATTTTTAAATCCTCAGTTTTTATTAATTTTTTTAAAGAGAGAGGAAGGAAAGAGAGAGAAAGAAACATCAATAGGTTGTCTCCAGTATATACCCCAACTGGGGATCAAACCAGAAATCTAGGTATGTGCCCTGACCTGGAATCAAACCTGCAATATTTTGGTGTATAGGATGACACTCCAACCAGACCAGGGCCTTGGGTCTAATTTTAAGTTTATGTTCTATTTTTCTGGTCCATTTGCCTATTCATTTACCAGTACTATTCTGTGTTAATTATAGTGACTTATATGTATTTATAGGTAGTAAAGTTAGCCCCACATAGTTTTTCTTTTCCAAGGTTTTCTTAATTATTCGTGCATGTTTGTTTTTCTATCTGGACTTTAATATCAACTTTTCTGACTCTATAAAATGGCTTGTTAGTATTTTTATTGGAAATGCATTACATTTACAAGTTAACTTTGAAAGAACTTACATCCTTATAGTGTTCAGTGATTCTACCCAATAACAGAGGATATCTTTTTACTTTTTCAAGTCTGTTTTCATATGTTTCAGTAGTGTTTTAGCATTTCTTCTTCTTTTTGTTGTTGTTGTTAAATTTAATCCTAAATACTTAAACTTGTTTGTTGCTATGGTAAATGAGGTTGTCTCCAACATTATGTCTTCTGTTTATTGTTTGTATATATAAAAGCTATTGATTCTTGTATGTTAATGTTATATCCTGCCACTTCACTGAATTCTTTTTTTTTAAAATATATTTTATTGATTTTTTTACAGAGAGGAAGGGAGAGGGATAGAGAGTTAGAAACATCTATGAGAGAGAAACATTGATCAGCTGCCTCTTGCATGCCCCCTACTGGGGATGTGCCCGAAACCAAGGTACATGCCCTTGACTGGAATAGAACCTGGGACCTTTCAGTCCGCAGACCGATGCTCTATCCACTGAGCCAAACCGGTTTTGGCCACTGAATTCTTTTATTGTTTAAGTTAATTATATCATTGGATTTTCTGGAAGTTTCCAAGTACAGTATACTATCATATCATCTGCAAATATAGATATTTTTACTTCTTTACCCATTCTGATACCTCTAATTGCTTTATCTTGTCTAATTGCATGAATTAATACCTCTCACACAGTGTTGAATAGTGGTGATTTCAGAGTGAGGAAAGGGGAGAGAGGAAGAGAGAGATTGAAACAACAATGATGAGAGATAATCATTGATTGGTTGCCTCCTGCACACCCCCTACTGGAGATGGAGTCCATAATCCAGGCATGTGCCCTTGATCAGAGTTGAACTCGGGACCCTTCAGTCTACAGGCCGACACACTATCCATTGAGCCAAACCGGATAGGGCTTGGTTATGGCTTTCATTTTTTTTTAAATACATTTTATTGGTTTTTTACAGAGAGGAAGGAAGTAGAGAGAGAGTTAAAAACATCGATGAGAGAGAAACATCGATCAGCTGCCTCTTGCACACCCCCCAATGGGGATGTGCCCGCAACCAAGGTACATGCCCTTGACCAGAATTGAACCTGGGACCCTTTAGTCCACAGGCCGATGCTCTATCCACTGAGCCAAACCGGTTAGGGCGGCTTTCATTTTTTTTAACAGCTTAATTGTATAATCCATATTCCATGCAGTTTCCCCTACTGCCTGAGAGAAGCCTTTTCTAGCGGCCCAAGGACAGGGACAGGAGAGCCAGGAGCTCCAGAAGGCATGGGCCTATGTGCATACCAGGCCCTGAAGGTCTAGCCACATAGTGGGCCTGTGGATGAGCTTTGTTCCATGCAGTGCCTGGAGTCTCTCCAGCCCAAGAAGTGCTCTGGCTCCAGCCATGTTGATGATGGCTCCAGACTCTCTTGTGCACCCTGGCCCTCCTCAGTCTTAACTGTCCTGAACCCAAGAGGCTGCTCCTACATTCGCAAGGATTGTGGGCCATCTCTGCCCTGACCATCCGGCAAACTTCTCCACCATCTGGTAGGCTGTAACCTCACCTTCCTCAAGGGAGCCTGGGTTCCCTTCCAAGTTTGTTCTTCCTTGGGCACCTTCCCTCTGTCTTAGGGTAGCCTTTAGGATTCTCTTCTCACTTTTTACTTAAGTCCTAACCCGAGGATATTTTTTCATTGATTTTTAGAGAGAGTGGAAAAGAGAGGGAAAGACAGAGAGAAATATTGATGTAAGAGAAACACATTTATTGGTTGCCTCCTACACAGGCCCTGACCAGAGCCTGGGTCAGGAAGGAGCCTGCAACTGAGGTATGTACCCTTGACCGGAATCCTTCAGTCCTGACACTCTTTCCATTGAGCCAAACCAGGCAAAGAGCTAAGCTTTTTGCTTTGTTAATCTTCACCCGAGGATATTTTTCCATTGATTTTTAGAGAGAGTGGAAGGGAGGGGGACACACATAGAGAGAAACATTGATATGAGAGAGACACATGGATTGATTGCCTTCAGGTATCATGGCATGGGATCAAACCTAAAACTGAGGTATGTACCCTTGGCTCCTGGGAATTGAACCCGGAGCCTTCAGTCCACAGGCCAATGCTCTATCCACTGAGCCAAACCAGCTAAAGCTTTTTTTTTTTTTACTTTTATATTTACTCTTCTATCATAGTTTAAATATTGTCTGTATTACATTTTCCACTTAAATTTCTATGTGCCTCTGTCTTATGATTGGATCGAAACTGATACATAAAGCATTAGCATATGGCCACTAAAATAATAACATAGATGCATTTGTTGACAGAACTATGTCCATGACTTTCTTGAATGAAAAAGTAGATATGTAAAATTACATGTGCCTACATGTATGAAGAAGACTAGAGAATGTTGGCAGTGGTTATTTCTGGGTGGTGAGATTTCAGATGTGTTTTATTTTCCTCGTGTTTTTCGTAGTTTTAATTTTTCATGAGTGTATAATTTCACCCAAAGCAATAAAGTTAATTCTTCCCAACTCTCAAAAAGCTGGTGACACACTCTAAGTTTAAAAGGTGAAGTCCAAACTCCTTATAATGCCACATAAAGTTATTCAAGGTCTGGCCCCTCCTTATTGGTGTAGCCATTCTATGCAAAAGTTTTAGCCAATCAGAGGCTCCTGAGGTTCTGTCTACCGGCATATGTAATTCTCCTTGGACGAGCTCAATCATTCACCCAAGCCTTGGTCTATATCTCTCGCCTTTCTAGAGGCTTTCCCAACTCCTTCCCCTTAACCTATGTTCAGGTGGTAAGTTCCTCAATGCACGTGGGGAGGACTTTACCATGGGGGAGGTGGCCTGAAGGTTGCTAGACTCCCTGCTGGCCCAGGCTCTTCATCCTCCCCTGGGTGTCAGGCAACCTTTTTCACTGTTCGCCTTGGTCCCAGGCTCACACCTCAGCTGTATCTGCTGCTGGATAATGCCAAACATGTCAGCGACAAAAGACAACCAGGCTTCGAGCAGATGATCCCAACAGATTCATTTGCTGGTTTGTATTTTTATTGGGCTGCTTCTCAACTTTTCCTGCGCACAGACATCTCATAGGGAGGTTGTAAAGTGTGGATTCTGACTCAGTCACTCTGGGGTGGCCTGAGATTCTGCAATCCTAACAAGTTCACAAGTGGTGTGCAGCTGCTGGTCCTGGACCATCCTTGGAGAGTGAGGTGTTGGCTTTCTTTCTAATACATTTCTGAAATCTAATCCGATCAGAAGAGCAGCCCTATTTCAACATCTTAGTCCATATTCAGACTTAGCATATACACATATAGTTTTTATCCTACAAAAGGATATTTTAAGGGAGGATGTAAATATATCATTGCTTCTCAGTTATAATTGTGGACCCCACTCCTCCCACTCAGCTCCCCTAATGAGCTTATGTGCACAATAATACCTTCTCCCTGCTTGCATAGCTCTTTAAGGAGAGAGACCGGTCCTGCTCACATCCTGGCTGTTAGCACGATGCTCAGCAGGAAAGGATAATGGGTAGCAGTGCAAACTTAAGCCAAACTTACGAGGCTCCCACCTCGTAAGCACTATATAAAATTCAGCTATGCCTATTAGCGTATGTTCAGAATAATGAATCTTTCCAAAACAATATCACATCTATTGATCATCTAGCATGTATTAATTAATTTTCACACATTGATTTGTTTTATTTATATTTTTAATTAATTTTTTAGAGACAGAGGAAGGGAAGGGGAGAGAGATAGAAACATCAATGAAAGAGAAACATCAACATCAATCGGCTGCCTCCTGCACACCCACTACTGGGGACTGAGCCCACAACCTGGGCATGTACTCTAACTGGGAATCCAACCAGTGACCCCTTGGTTCATGGGTTGATGCTCAACCACTGAATCACACTTACCGAGCTACTTTATTATTTTACACATTCAAAATTGTCAGGAGCACATGTATACAAACAAGAAATTCATTCACTCACACAACAAATATTTCCTAAATGAAAGGCACCTTTCCAGGCCCTGAAGATGAGGCCAGAAAAGGTAAGGAAAGGGTATTGAAATGAATGAGATGCGATGCAAGACATGTAAGTCCAGTGCTGCGAGGAGCATGCCAACTACATGCCCATGCTGGTCACCGCCTGCGGGGAATTTCATGTCACTGCCCAACTGCCCAGCCTTCTAGTCCTCCCTGCTGGTAGTGGAGAATATTTCCCTCGGGGACCATGGCTCCCACTCAGTCTCGGTGTTTAGGGGGCTCCACTCAATCTCAGTGTTTAGGAGGTTGACTTCAGACTCCAACTTGGTCTGCTTGGTGATCTGGGCCTGGTTGATCAGAAAATGAAATACTCTTTGTTATAGCAACCAGTTCAATTCTGGGACCCCTGCCTGTGCTGACATTAAGGTCCTCTTCCTTTTCCTGCTGGGCTGATAACTATAAGTCTTAAAACACAGCATTGCTGGGACCATCTATGTAGAGAAACTAGTAAAAGGGAAGCCAATGCAGAAGAAAATAAAGCAGAGAGAGTGGGGGGACAGAGAGAGAGGTCAGACCTGACATTGTTTACCCCAATCAAGCTATGCCTGATTCATTCTCGGCCTGTGTGTGTGTGTGTGTATGTGTGTGTGTGTGTGTGTGTGTGTGTGTGTGTGTGGTCTGTGTGGACCAACAAAGTCCTTTGTTTTATTTATTCCAGGTGGGTTTTCTGTTGCTCACAACAGGAAGAATCCAGAAGAAATGTGGGACTAAAAGTTCTAAATTCAAAATTATTTAATTCAGCCTCGATGAAAGTTATAACTTATATCAAAATATTCATATTAGGAACTTTGAGAGAATGAAATAACTGGTCTTTGGGCACAGTGCTCTGAGGATCCAAAGCTCGGTGATGTTGTAACATCTGTCACCAGAAAGAAGGCTGGAAGAAGCCCGGTGACACCAGGAGCACAAACATTAGTAGGTTGGGCATAGGTCTTCTCCAGATGTTAGCATCCTCTGTCTGGTCATCATAAATGGATGTGGGCTTGCTATAAGTCCTCTTACAGCATCTTGATTGTTAATGGTATAGGTTCTACAACTCCTAACTTTGAGACTATGTACTTGCTTTTATTCATTTGCTGTGAGAAACTGATTTTGAATTCACTTATCAACTTTGTAACAACTAAACCAGAAACTATAATTTATTTGATCTTATCACAATCAGCTCAGCAGGCATAAAGGACAGATGAAACGCTCTTAGAGTTAAGAAAAATATTTTCATTCCTGCATTTATTATCAAGTAGAAATACTGGTAAGAAATGTAAATTATTTTACCTTTTAAATTTTACTGTTGTGGTTTTATCTTCCCATCAAAATATGAAGAGTTCAGGACTGATGATAATCATCCTAATTTTAGAGAGAGTAAAGGTAAGCAGAGATATCAGTCATCTGCTTGTAAAACGAGTAAATGGGATGCCACTCTGTGGTGATTCACAGAAACTCACACCTTGTACAGCCCGAAGGCCTCTCTGCCTTGGCCCTCACCCTGGTGTTGCTTCTGGCATGTAATTAAAAATAATAAAGCTACCTTGTTTTTTAAACTCTGAACTGATCTCTCTGTGTATTTAAGTCAATATGAAAGGTGTTAGTGTATTTTATTACTCCTAATGGAATTCATATGTTAAGTGACTCAATATAATTTACCTTTTGTATGTACTTAAGGTTCACTGCATTTCCATTGGTGCCAATAAACAATGGCTATGGAAGGGAAAGTGGTATGATTCAGCATTCACACCTCACTGATTTATTTTATATGCCTTATTATCTAAGCTATATGACTGTGTATGTGTGTGTGTGTGTGTGTGGTTTTCATCTGTTTCTTTTTTTATGTTTGGTTTTATCATTATTAGAGATAGTTTTTATATGTTGGATTATTAGAAAGTTCAGTCTATTAAACTGATCACATTCAACATAATGTTACAAATAACTCATGCTAATGTGGTAAAGTTGCATTTTAGGAATGGCTAATTCATAATTCAGTATCCCAGAAAAATGGTCAGGGAAAAATGTGAGTCTGCTTTAAAAGTTACCATCAGCAAGTTCCACATTACTTCTTAGCCCCATAAGAACTAATACCAGCTGGAGGCCACCATCTCTATTTCAGTGGTTATAAAGGTATTCTTAATCCTGAAGCAATCAGGAGTGGTTGACTGGTAACTGTTTAAAACACTTACGATTTGGAAAGTAAAATGAAGTATTTACAGGGCATACCTTAAGAACTTGCTGTGGTTGGCTATTTGGAAAGGATAGAAAGAGAATGGGGGAGTTAGATGTCTTCAGATGTTCACTAGGAATATGATAGGCCCTTCTCTCAACTGGCAATGGTTCTTTGATGGTGTGGCTTGGTGATGGGCAGCTTAAACATGCCAGCGACAACTTTGGCTTGAAGAAGTGCATCTCTAAGCATGGTTCCTGGCATATTTGGTGATTCTGTTGTATGCAGAATCTTTGAAAATTTCATTCACCTCATAATGATGAGTGTTGTTAGTACTCTACCTAGTCTTAGGTCTGATTGAAAACTATAATGATAATGATGATATTAGCCATGTTGATAATAACTTGTTACTGAGAATTTACACTGCGTCCTGAGCATGGTGCTGAATGCTTTGTGTTATCTGACTTACACTTCACAATAACCCTTTAAAGTTGATTGCATTATTGTCTTCATTTTACAGAAAACTGAGGCACAGAAACCATGAACAAATCATGGTCTAACTGCAAAATATATGCTTTATAAAAATGTGGTACAATGCACATAACATTTATTATTTTAATCACTTTAAAGTGTACAATTCAGTGGTGTTTTGTACATTTACATTTGTGCAACTATCACACTATATAATTGCTGAAAATTTTCATCACCCCAAAAGGCAACCTCATGGCCATTAAGCAGTGACTCATCCCCTTTTCCCAGAACCCCTGGCAGCCACTTATCTGTTTTCTGTCTCTATGGATTTGGAGATTTCATATGAACAACATCATACAATATCTGTGTCTGGCTTCTCTCACTTAGCATAATGGTTTCAAGATTCATTTATGTTACAGCAGGTATCAGTACTCCATTCCCTTTTAGAGCCAAACATTAACCCATTGTACCACATGTTGTTTATGCATTCATCAGTTGATGTGTCCTTGGGTTGTTTCCATCTTTTGGCTATTGTGAGTAATGCTGCTACAAACATTCAGGTACAAGTATTTGTTTGAGCACCTGTTCTCAACTCTTTGGGGTAAAAAATATAGTCTTTGAATCATAAACCTATGCTAAGTGGGAGATGATCAAATATCTCACAATCTTCAGACATTCAGCAAATGTTGAGAACCTACTGTACAACCACCTAGCATGCTAAGCACTGGGAATATGTATTGCAAAGAATAAGACAGACATCATCCCTGTCCTCCTCAGGAATGAAAGAAAATGGGTGAGTGAAACACAGACCTTGCAGCAGTTAGGATTAAGGGTTCCCTTTCCATTTGCTTTTCAGGAAAGTAAAAAAGGGCAAGGGTGCTCTTGAGCAAGATGCTCTAACAGGATGCTTCTGGACCAAGAAACAAATAAAACCTAGAGTGGCTTAAACAATAATGGCATTTATTGCCTTATGGAATAATAAGTCTGAGGTAGGTAGGCTCCTGAGCGGGTAAATCAGCAGCTCAAATTAGGTTTTCTCTATCCCTCTGCTCTGCAATCCTCATAGTCACAATAAGAAATGGCAACTCCAGACATCGCGTCCTCCTCCTATAACCAGGACCAAAGAACAAAAATGGGAAGATGGCAGACCCCTTCTCAATCTCTTTTTAGGTATAAGAAAAAAGTTCCCAGATATCCTCCAGAATAATTCACCTCCCGATCGGTCTACCAGATTTGTAGCACAAGCCTATTCCTACACTAATCCTTAGTGATAGATCCTCCTTTCCCCCAACTGGTGGGTGGAGTATGACGTAACCTGCCTGCATCTGCGTCTAGGACATTCCCAAGATATTGAACTACTGCCAAAACCGGTTTGACTCAGTGGATAGAGCGTCGGCCTGCGGACTGAGGGGTCCCGGGTTCACTCTCATCGATGTTTCTGACTTTCTATCCCTCTCCCTTCCTCTCTGTGAAAAATCAATAAAATATGTTAAAAAAAATATTGAACTACCAATCAGCGCCTGCCCTGCACCCCACCCTTTCCTGTTCCTCCCCTCAAAAGGGGTGTTCACCGCTGCACGTGTTGCTATTCTCTCTCTCAGCGAGTCAGCATGGCGGGATCCTTCTCCCCCTCCTTCTCTAATCCTGGTTTTTCTATCTCGCTCGTTAGTGCGGAATAAACTTACTCTTTTAACATGCCTTGGTCTCCAACTCCCTTTTCTTGGGCCTTGGACCTTATACTTGGCAAGGGAATGGAAGTACACTGCATGATTTGAGATTAACCAACTTTGAGGCTGAAAGAGGGCCCAACTTCTCCTGGGGCATACAGCTATCTAATGCCCTACAAAATATAGGTTCTGGGGAAATATAGAGGGAAAGATGGGCAGCCAAGAGTGTATGCATGGGGCCCGTGACAAGAGTTCCAGTTCTTTGAGCTGGGTATTCTTTTGTTCTTTTTTTTTTTTTGTTTTAATCCTTACCCAAGCACTTATTTTTAATTGATTTTAGAAAGGGGGAGGAGGTGTAAGGACAGGAAAAAAGCCTTTTTCTTTGCTGTGGTCTTCAAATTTTATGAATGAAAGGCACCTGATAATTAAACCCCAAGATCCTTATCTCCTTTAATTTAAACAGCTCATATGTTCAAACTGCAAGATAAGATAAGCTACTCTCAAGGCTACATTATTGCATCCCTTCCTCCCTGCTGTTTTCACAACACAGAGATAATTCTCACTGATTCTCAAGTTAGTAGAAAGTTTCTGCCTGGAGCCCCTTCAAACAAGCCTCATTAACTCTTCATAACTTTTGCTCTATGCATGTTTTACAGACTTAAGAAAAATACTGATAAGGTAACTGACTGTCTCCTGGAAAGCGAACAAACTGTAACTTTTCAAGACAGGCTTAGGTATCTGCTCAACTTCAACACAAAGCCCACCCTTCCTTGTAACCTAGCAACAGCAGTCATTACTCTTTTAAAAAATATATATTTTATTAATTTTTTACAGAGAGGAAGGGAGAAGAATAGAGAGTTAGGAACATTGGTCAGCTGCTTCCTGCACACACCCTACTGGGATCAGCTGCTTCCTGCACACCCACTACTGGGAACGTGCCTGAAACCAAGGTATATGCCCTTGACTGGAATTGAACCTGGGTCCCTTTGGTCCACAAGCTGATGCTCTATCCACTGAGCCAAACTAGTTAGGGCAGTCATTACTGTTTAAAAGTGGAAGGCACCCTTTGTTTCTTGCCCTGTATGACTAATGATACAGCAGCCCTTTCCTTGCTTGGAAAGTAAAATATACTTCCTCTTTGCATCTCTTCTTTTAGTTGTGAATTCTTTCACAGCCTGTGTCACCATCCAAAACACTAACAGAAGGGAGACAGAGATACATCACTGTGAGAGTGAAACATCAATTGATTGCCTCCCATATGCACCCCAACGGGATGGAACCTGCAACCTAGGTATGTGCCCCAATGAGGAATCAAACCTGAAACCTTTTGGTGTACAGGATGATGCTCCAACCAACTGAGCACCCAGCCAGGGCTGAGCTTGGTGTTCTTTGAATTCCAAGCCTCAGTTGAATACCTCACAAGAAAAACAAACAAAACCCCAAACTTCAGCATGTTCAAGAGTAAACTCACGATTCGAGTCAGTGTTCTCTTCCCATGCTCTAATTCTTTGTGAATAGCATCACCATTCCAGCTGCACCAGAAAAATAGGCATCATCTCACCTCTCCTTTTCCTCTTCCTCATCCATAGCTAGTGATTCACCACATCCTGTAGATAAAACCTGCAAAATAGCTCTTGAATCTTCTGCTGTCTTCACCTCCACTGCCATCGTTCTATTCCAAGTCGCCATCATCAGCTTTTTCCTGGAGCTCTGCAGCAATCTTCTGCTTGATTGGCCTCCCTCCACGGCCTTCATGTTGTAGCCAGGGTAGCCTTTTCAAGATATGCTCATGTTTAACACTTGCTTCTCACTGCACTTAGAATAATGACCAGACCAACAAGGCCCTCCCCCAACTCTTTGCAACCCAGGTCACTGGTTTTCTTTGAGCAGGTGCCTGAGCTGTGCACTGACCCACCTCAAGACTTCTGCACTTGCCCTTGCTCCTGGGGAGGTCTGTGCCTTTCCTTCGGGACACTTTTCTGTCGATACTGTGAGATCCATAAATCACGGAGTTAGTATCTCCTACAACATAATGTCTGGCACATAGTGTTAGGAGTGGGGGAAAACAGGAGGCTTTTATTTTTCTTTGCTGTAGCCTTCCACAACTTATGAGGAGCACTAGTAATTTAACTTCAGGATTGTTAGCTCCTCTGGTTCAAACATTCCCTCTGTTCAAACTATAAGACAAGTTACTTTCAAGGCTATATTCTTGCATACACTCCTCCCTGCTGGTTTGTAACGCAGGGATAATTAGTAGAAAGTTCCTTTCCCCATTTTCTTTCAAACAAGCCTCTTTTAAACTCTTCACAACGTTTGCTCTAGGAATATTATACAGACTTAAGAAAAATCATAAGACACCTCCCTTGGACATCTGCTGGGATTGTCTCCCTAAAGAACTAAGACAACTCCCCGGATGTCTGCTCAGTGTCACCTAGCACAGCAGCAGCGGGAAAACCTCCTAGCCTTCCTTGCCCAAGGCTATAAAAGGGCAGCTTTTTGGTTCTTTGGCTCCTTGATTAGCACAGCTCTTTCGCTTTGGGGAAAATAAACGTTCTCTTTACATTTCTCTCTCCTTTCATTATTTTTAAAAATACATTTTATTGATTTCAAAGAGGGAGGAGAGATACAGAGAGAAACATCAACGATGAGAATCATTAATCGGCTGCCTCCTGCACACCCCATACTGGGGATCAAGTCCTTAACGGGGCATGAGCCCTTACTAGGAATCTGCGACCTTCACATCCATATGTCGATGCTCAACCTCTGAGCAGGCCGGCTGGGCTCTCTTCTTTTAGTTGTGAATTCTTTCGCAGCCCTCATCGCTGGCAAAACCTCTAACACATGGTAAGTCTTCAATGGATAAATGAATATACAAACTTCAACGAAGAGAGCCAATAATGAATGTTGTGAAGCCAGTCCCAGAGAGAACACAAATGGTCTCGACCCACCCACACAGGCGGACTTGCCTGGACCACAAAACTCCGCGCTCCTCCCAGTAGCTCCGCCCCTCCCTGTGAGTCGAGGGGTGGGGCATAGAGGTCGCAGGACGTGACAGAAGCCGGTCTCTGATTGGCCTTCCAGGAGTGCCCGCTAAGAAAAGGGGCGTGTCTCAGTGATCTGATTGGCTGTCTGCCGGCGGCTAGGCGGGCGTCGGGTGCTGCACGGGGGCCCGCGCGGGGAAGGAGGGCACCGGGCTGGGAGGGCTGCAGCGACGGGCGTGATGGGTCCTCGCCGCCGGCTTCGCTGAGACTCGCTCGCGTGGGCTGCCCCTGGCGGGCCTGCAGGGCCGCGGCGGCATGAAGGGCTCTCTGGGCAGCCCCGTGGCCGCGGCCGCCGCGGGCGCCGCGATGCAGGAAAGTTTCGGCTGCGTCGTGGCCAACCGCTTCCACCAGCTGCTGGACGACGAGTCAGACCCGTTCGACATCCTGCGCGAGGCCGAGCGCCGGCGCCAGCAGCAGCTGCAGCGCAAGAGGCGGGACGAGGCGGCGGCGGCGGCGGCGGCGGCGGCGGCCGGGGCCGGCCACCGCGGCGGCCGGAGCCCGGCCGGGGCCTCGGGCCATAGACCCGGCGCGGGCGGCGGCCGGCGGGAGTCCCAGAAGGATCGCAAGGGCCTCCCGGCCCCCGGCGCGCAGCAGCCGGACAGCCCCGGGGGCGGCTCGCAGCCGCCCGGGACGCGCGCCCCGCCGGTCACCTGGACGCCCCCGGGTGAGCGCGGTGGCGGGAGGGGAAGGAGGAAGGGTCACGGAGGTCACCCCTCTTCAGCCGCCCCAGCGTCCCGCTAGCAGGCCGCGGCCACTGGAACCTGTTCCCCACAGGGGAGGGAGGGGCTTTTAGAACGGCCCGGCTGAGTGAGGGCCCTTGTAGCCAAAGCAGGTAGGAAAGAGAACGGCGGTGGGCGTTGTCACGCGCTCCTGACCTTTCCCTGTCCCTGTCCCTTCTGGGGCGGGGGAGTGCAGGCTTGGGGCAGGGACCTCAAAACCCGGAGCTGAGCCTTCACGCGTTGGGCAAAGTGAAGGGACACTGCTGGGGTGGAGTGCGGCGTGGAAACGGGGTCGCTACCCCGGGCTCTGCCAGCCGGAGCCCGCAGGGACTCCCTCCTGCCTCCTCCAGCCCACCCTCTGCGAGAAGCCAAGGGAGAGGCGTGGTGGGAGAGAGCCCCACCTGGGCAGCGTGGGGAGGTAGGGCGCCCCGGCCTGGGGGCGGCTTGGCGAGCGTCCGTGTGCGTGAGGAGTCGCAGAGCGAGGCGTGACGGCCTCTGTGATGCAGGGAGGCCTGGGTGACCACGGAGGCTGTGACGTCGGCGCCAGCGAATGCGGAGGGTGGCGCGGGGTTCCCGGCGCCTCCCTTGCTCTGTGCCTTCAACCCAGCCCCTTACCGTAGCCTCCAGCATTCAGCCGGCATTATTTTTAAAAACTAACTGCACGTGGTGTCGGTGGGATGTGCGACTTGTCGTTACCTCTGGCTGCTTCCTGTAACCTTGGCCGCAAGGCTCTTCCTAGTGCCCCTCCCGCTGTTCGGGCGGAGGGAGCATGCGCCAGCGTTGGAGTCTCACCTGAACTGCATCAGTGGTGTAGTCAGCAAGAACACACCTGTGCTTCCTGTTTTCCTAGGTTTGTCCAGGAGGAGTGTTAGATTAAGATGTGTATTTCCACCGCCGCAGCCACTGTCAGCCGTGTATTCAGCTCGGCTCTACTGGCTACGTCCCTGCTTGATAAAAATTGTGCACCCTACAAATTGGCAGTTACAGAGATGTAAAATTCAGCATAGAGAATACGGGTCAATAATATTGTAATAACTATGTAGACTCATGCGGGGATCACTTTGTAAGTTACATAAATGTCTCACTATGCATGCACCCGAACCTAATATAATATTGAATGTCAACTGTAATTGAAAAATTACAAAAATATTAAATTGTGCATTTCCAACCCTGGGAAAACAACGGATTTAAGTATTGGGGCTTTGACTTCTGCAACCAGGTGATGTTTACCTTTAGCTGTGAAAAGTGCAGTCCAGCGATATCACTTGAGAATCAGAAAATAAGTCACTCTGATACAAATGTTGAATTTATTTGAAAACTTATTTCAAGACCCCTTGGTAGGTCAGTAGATTCATGAGAGTGTTTAAATAGAGACTTCAGATATGATGTACATTTGGTATTAAATTCTATTTTTTCCTCAAATTTATTTAGTCAAATATAGTAATAAAGATAGGGAAAGGCTAAGCTTTTCCTCTCTCTTTATTTTTTAACAAATGAATATGGGTATTTCATCCTGTGAAACTGCATTTAATGCTACTAACATATTACTTTTTAACTCCAAAATGCCATGAATTTTTGTTATAAAATTTTAAACAAATTAGAAATATATGAAGTAAAGTGGAAATCCCTTATTTTTCCAATTGTCAGCACCTCATATTTATATACATTAATGCACAAAATTATTTTCTCTTATTTTTTAAAATATATTTTTATTGATTTTACAGAGGAAGGGAGAGGGAGAGAGAGAAACATCAGTGTTAAGAGAGAATCATTGATCAGCTGCTCCCTACTGAGGATCCAGCTGCACCTGATTCATAGCTCAAAGCTATTTAGCAATATACAATTGACCACTTGAATAACGAGCCACTGCAGCTGGGCCTTTTTTTTTTTTCTTCTAAATTTAAACTATATAAACTGGGTTGCAGTCTGCTGCTTTCACTTAGCCTTGTAATCTAGTGTGTTGATAACTTTTTTCTGTCAATTGTTCACGATCCAGGTGATCTGGGTTTTTTATATTAAAATTCTTCAATTTTGTAGTTGGAATGGAAATTTTATCTTTCTTGTTCTTTTTTCAGGTATGTGTTATTTCAGGAGCTAACAACTCATTAATTTCTGTCTATGTGGTTACTGTACTAAGCTTATTTGTAATAGATGTTAGAGAGCTACTCAAAGTTTTATAGCCCTAATTTATATGGACTGTTCTTTTTTTTTCTTTTTAAAAAATATATTTCTTTATTGATTTCAGAGAGGAAAGGAGAAGGAGAGAGAGATAGAAACATCAATGATGAGAGAGAATCATTGATTGGCTGCCTCCTGCACGGCCCCCACTGGGGATGGAGTCCGCAACCCAGGCATGTACCCTTGGCCAGAATCGAACCTGGGACCCTTAGTCCACAGGCTGATGCTCTATCCACTGAGCCAAGCCAGCTAGGGCTGGACTGTTCTTTTCTAACACTCAAAAAAGTTAATTTAGTTAGAATATTGTGAGTGAATACTTAGTGTAGTCAAGAAATAAAATCAAGACATGTTTGACATATAATGGAAACATTTATTAATCTCAAAAGGATGTGGAAACCACAAGATTTTCCCATTGAGGTTTTTAGTATCCTTCACTATTTAGCAATATACAGTTGACCCCTTGAATAACTTGGGTCCACTTACATGTGGATTTTTCAATTGACCCAACTTCAAGAGTCAACTGTACGTTGACCCTTGTGTGAGCCTTGCTCAATAAATTTGTTCTTGAAGTCCTCAGGGGCTGTTTCATCTTTACTTTTCTTAGCCTTTCAGAACGATTATTTTTGAGTCAAAGTTCAACTTTACTTTGTAGAAGTCTCATTGAAAATTTTATTGTATTTTGTGCCTTTGTGGAGTTGGCGTTAAATCAGTGAACAAACTGTGTGTGCCAGCCTTTTAGTGGAAAGGGCTAGTGAAATTCAGTGTTTGCATTATCCACTTGGAGCTGCTGATCTAGCACAGAAAATAACTAGATTCAATTGCAGTCTGAATCTTTTAGCACTGAATTGTGGGGAAACAATTGAACCCCATTGTCTTTGTGCTTTGGGTTTTGAAGAAAGAATGAAATATTTGTAGAGTATTGGAACTTTGTTAATACATGTGCCCAAATTAGAAAATTCAGATAGAAAATATTAAGTAGGAAAATGGAAAATTACATGTAAACATCTTTCTTAAGAGTCATATTTGTTTGTCTAACTTGGAGTGGAGATCAGCTGTTTAAAAAAGACTCATTAATTCAAATAAATTTAATATTTTTACAGCCATATAACCAATTGAAGGGTAATTTATAGAAAAGTCAAAGGTACTATAATAAAATTGTAAATAATGTTTGAGAGGGGACCTTTTGAATGTATACAAAGAAAAGATAAACATTTTTAGAAAATGATTTTAAAGTGACATTCTTCAGAACATATTTACCAGGTATTACATGCCTATCAGACACAGATTCTGCTTAAAATTGTTAAAGCATCGAACTGGAGGGGTGTAGAGTATGGTGAGATGAGAGAGGAAAATGGCCCGGTCCCTGCCCCAGTTGAGTGCTGGCTCCATGCATGAGAGATGGCTATTTGGGTGCTAACTGGCTCGTGTATGATTTGGCTGGACAAGTTTGGCCTCATATTTGAGAAGTATGATAATAAATACCAGGAAATAAAAAAATCTGTTTCTAAATAAAAGAAAGATAATAGTGGTATAAGCTGTATTTAAAAACAACCTTAGTAGCTGATGATAAACTATACTTGGGGTTCTAAAAAAAATTTAAAGTACAAGATATCCTTAGCTGCCATGTTTTAATAAAGTTGCTATTGTGAAAGGTTGTGGATTTAGCAATTATTTATATCCCTAGCTATCACAGAGTCATTGTGCAATACTTATAATTACAGGTTAGTTGGTGTAGTCTGTTTAACTTTATCATGCTTTTCATGACATAAGAGAGCCTGTAATTCAATAGTAACTTAAAACTTTTATTAAAAAGTAATTGATACTGGCTGTAGTAATATCATCAACTTTCCTTCTCTAAACTTCTACATTCCCCATGACGTTGGTTTCTAGAAAAGTTAAATGTAAAAGTACCTGTGAATGACGTGCTGCTGTAGACCTTGTGTTCACCTCTCCCCTTTGATTTTTTGTTTGCAGGCCAGAAGCGAACTCCTAGAAGAGGGGAGCAGCAAGGATGGAATGATAGCCGGGGAACAGAGGTGACGCTGGATAGAGCAGAGCGGAGATCCTACAGGGAATATCACCCTTATGAGACCGAGAGGCAGGCGGACTTTACACCTGAGAAGGTTACAGAAGAAAAGTATGTACTACACACAGATTTGGGATAGGAGGGTTTAGGAACCAGAACAGTTTTCAGAGAACTGCTAGCCTTAGTGACCTTTCTGTGCTGCCAGTCCTGGGAATAATTTGCCAGTTTAAGTAGCAAATCATATTACCTTAGGTGCCACATGGAGGATCTTCCATTTACCTCCTAATTGACCGTAAGTCTTGGTTCAGGCAATGATTTTACGATAAAAAATGAAGTCTTTATTGCTAACTATGAAAAGTACTCATAAAAATACTGCACAGGAGTATGGTCAATTTTTTTTTTGAAGTTTAGACTAGGGATATGATTATGTTTCTAATTTAGTATTATTTTAGACTATTGATGATTTTATTTTATTTTTGTTTTTATTGTTTGTTTTTATATTGCTTTCAGAGAGGAAGAAAGAAGGAGAGAAATAGAAACATTAATGATGAGAGAGAATCATTGATCAGCTGCCTCCTGCACACCCCCTCCTGGGTATTGAACCCACAACCCCAGCATGTACTCTGACTGAATTGAACCGTGACCTCAGTGGTTCATGAGCCACTGAGCCATACCTGCTGGGCAGTCCTTCAACTTCTTGACTACTAATCTCATTTTCAAGTTTTAGCTAAAGAATTTAGCTTTGTAAAACTGTACTCGAGTCCATTAAAACAAGTCTAAAAAACAAAAAAGTCCCACAGACTAGCTCAATGGAGAGAGCTGAGGGAGTGGCAACTTCTGCAGATCTGTTCCCTAGCAGTTACGTGTCCAAAACATTGAAGTGGTGTATCTGCCACCACGTTGGAGGTGGGGGTTAGAAAAAGGTTTAATTCCGCCCTTTTTTGGTGATTGCTTCAAATTTGCTGTGTAATGGCCAGTCTGTATGCTTATAAAGAGCTTCTGAATCAGAGCTGCTTATTTTAGGAAGAATTTGTGTATTTTTTCTCACGTCAGGAATTTATTCTGTGGAAATAAGGAAATTATATCTCAAAAGCCAAACTCATGTTTCCAGGGTTTTTTTTTTTGTTTGTTTGTTTTGTGTGTGTGTGTGTGTGTGTGTGTGTGTGTGTTTTAATATATTTTATTGATTTTTTAGAGAGGAAGGGAGAGGGATAGAGAGCTAGAAACATCGGTGAGAGAGACATTGATCAGCCGCCTTCTGCACGCCCCCTACTGGGGATGTGCCCACAACCAAGATAGATGCTCTTAACCGGAATCGAACCTGGGACCTTTCAGTCTGCAGGCCAACGCTCTATCCACTGAGCCAAACCAGCTTCGGCCCAGGTTTTTTTTTAATAGCAAAACTATGAGTCTTTAAAAAGGATAAGATAGCTCTTTATATAGTAAGATGAAAAAATGCCTATGAAATGAAATCGTACATGCAGGCAAGGGTAGGGGTAGGGTGGGATATAGGGTTATGGAGGGATTTTTCTTTTATTTTAAAAGTAATTTCAGATTTACAAAAAGTTGCAATAATTATACAAAGACTTTCCATACACCATTATCCATATTCCCCAAATGTTAACATTTTACCACATTTGCTTTATTATACTCCTCTCCCTCCTTTTCTTTCTCTCCCCCTCTACATTTATAGTCTCTCCCTATGTTTCACACATACATACACACAACTTTTTTCTTTGTCATTTTAGGTGAGAGTAAGATGCAGGAATATCCCTTTATCCCTAAATACTTTAAATGTATTTACAAAAACATGGTACAGTGATCAAACTTAGTAACTTCAGTACAATTATGTTGAATTCTCTAAATTGTATAATCCACAGACTATTCAGATTTCCCCAGTTGTCTTAGTAATGTCCTTTTAGCAAAAAAAAAAAAAAAAAAAGAAGAAGAAGAAGAAGTCTGATTCCGGATCCAGTCCAAGAATGGGCATTGCATTTGATCATCTTTAATTTGAAACGACTCCTCAGACTCTCTATTTTATGAATTTGACTTTTGGGAAAGGACAGGCTGTTTGTTTTGTAGAACAGCTCAGAATTTGAGTTTGTTATCTCCTCATGGAATGAGTTTGTGGCAGGAATACCACAGAAGTGATGTTTTGTGCCCTCAGCATATCAAGAATATGTAGAAATTTTTACTTTTAAGGAAATTTGAAATTCTTTTTATGTCATGTGCCATCAGAAAATATACTTTCTTTAGTTTCTTTGAAAATACTTTTCTATTAATAAAAGTCCGTAAGAATAATTTATAGTCTCTTCAAACAATTTGGAAAACATACTAATATAAAATTATAAAGAAAATTAAACCACCTGTCTTACTGTCTGAAATGATTACTTGTAACACCTTGCCTATTTTCTTCCTTTTTTATTTTTAATCCTCACCAGAGATTATTTTTCCATTGATTTTTAGAGAGGATAGAAGGGAGGAAGGGGGAGAGAAAGAGAAACATCGACGTGAGAGAGACACATTGATTGGTTGCCTCCAACGTGTGTCCCGACTAGGGCCAGGAACCTGTAACCCGAAGTACGTGCCCTTGACCAGGAATCACACCCATGCCCCTTTGGTCTTCAGGCTGATGTTCTAACCCAGTGGTCGGCAAACCATGGCACACGAGCCACATGCGGCTCTTTTGCCCCTTGAGCGTGGCTCTCCCACAAAATACCACAGCCTGGGTGAGTATTTTGAAGAAGTGGCGTTAGAAGCAGTTTAAGTTTAAAAAATTTGGCTCTCAAAAGAAATTTCAATTGTTGTACTGTTGATATTTGGCTCTGTTGACTAATGAGTTTGCTGACCACTGCTCTAACCACTACACATCTGGCTGGGCCTAAACCACTTTTAAATATACAGTTCAGTGGCATTAAGTCCATTCGCATTGTTGTGTTACCATCACCACCATCCTTCTCCAGAATCGTTTCACTTTCCCCAGCTGTTCCCATTAAACATCGTCTCCCTATTCCCCACACAGAAACTTCATTTCCTTACCTGTAAAACATACTCATGTCTAGTTATTAGGATTGTTATACAAGAGTGGGTGACTGGTATGTAAAGTGGGATGCTTGGCTCCAAGTTTCTTCCTTCTGCTTGTGTGTATAAGAAAGCTTCCCAAGTGGAATACAGGATTCCTCAGTCTCACCAACCTGTGACAAAGAAGATACCATTTATAATACGGGGAAATTAAAGAGGCAATTGAAAAAATATTTAATTGGGGGTAGGTGTAAAGTTGTGGAGTAGAGACAAATGATTAAGGATTTAAAATACACCAGAACACATAGGTCTTTTTTTAGGGTCAGTTTCAATCCCTATTATAGCTTAAATGAATTTATATTTTGTCCATATCTGATTGGATTTCATGTAAATTTAGACCTGATTTTGACTGTTAGCTTATTTTCCTTATATGTTGTTTCCTTCATTTTCCCTCAATTTTTAAGTATACTTTTTTTCTTTTATGGCCTGATTAAGAACTTACTTTTCTTTGGTCATTGTTTTAGAACTCTGCTTTAGGTACTTTAATATAGAATCAGATTTTACAACAATAGTTTCTATTTAAAAATTTGGTTTTGCCCTGGCCAGTTTGGCTCAGTGGATAGTGTCCGCTTGTGGTCTGAAGGGTCCTGGATTCAATTCTGATCAGGGCACATGCCCAGGTTGTGCACTTGACCTCCAGTAGGGGCATGCAGGATGCAGCTGATCAGTAATTCTCTCTCATCATTGATATTTATGTTTCTCTCTCCCTCTCCCTTCCTCTCTGAAATCAATAAAAAAATATATTTAAAAAAATTTGGTTTTGGTCAGAGGAGGTTGGAGACCAAATCCAACTTGAATATTTATTTAGAATGGTAAGAGTCTGGCATAAAGCTAATGCTTAATGCTTCTTTATTTCTTTATCTTTTTGAGTAAGGATAATTAGGAGTTTTGTATCTTTTTACCCATGTCTTTTAAAATGTTTTTATTGATTTGAGAAAGGCAGGAGGAGAGAGAGAAACATTGATGTGTGAGAGAAACACCAATCAGTTGCCTCCTGCACGCATCCCGACCTGGGATCAAACCTGCCACCTGGATATGGGCCCTGACCCAGAATTGAACCATTCAACCTTTTGGTGTACAGGATGATGCTCAACTGAGACACACTATTTAATGTATCTTAATGCAGCATTTTCAGCCATAGATACAGACCTCCTGTCTTGGCATTGGAGGCACTAATAATGTCCCATTAGATTTCAATAAGTAATTTCTTGTAGCTTTAGATGTTTTTAAAAACCTTGACAAATTAAAAAATACAATTTGTCTTATTGCAGTGGTCGGCAAACTCATTGGTCAACAGAGCCATATATCACCAGTACAATTGAAATTTCTTTTGAGAGCCAAATTTTTTAAACTTTTCTAACGCCACTTCTTCAAAATAGACTTGCCCAGGCCATGGTATTTTGTGGAAGAGCCACACTCAAGGGGCCAAAGAACCTCATGTGGCTTGAGAGCTGCAATTTGCTGACCACTGACCTAGGGTTTAGTGATGAGAAAGATGTGTCCTTCCTTCAGGAGCTTTGAGGCTAGTGGAGGTGAAGCGAGTCCTCGTGGAGAGTGATCGTAACCAGTGAGGCAGAGCTGGGTGGGAGGGAAGTGGGTAGGCAGTCAGGCCTGAGTCCGGTGATGTGGCAGGGAAAAGGAGGAGTGGAGAAAGGTCCCAGTAGCTGGCTTGAGCACTCTTGTGTTGCGAGTTAGGGATCATAGAAGGAACAAGGGGTCACTGTTGGTCACACATTTGTAGGGCTGGGGATGTTCAGAGGGGGATGTCCAGGAAGTACCTGACTTTGTGGCCTGGAAATAGAGAGACCTGAGTGAGAGACATGGGTCACATGAATGAGGGCCATGTAGCACAAGCATAGAGATGAGGACACTGTGCAGGGATGGGAAGTTGGGAGTACCAGCACACTTCAGGACAAATGGGTATCCAGAAGAGCAAGGCAGGCAGCTGTGAGCGGAGCACCAAGACATGTAGGTGAGAAAGGCAAGGTGCAGAACTTTTCCCTTTGTGTGACCCGGATCGCCTGCCTCTGAGAAATGGTAGTGGCTGAGGAGCAGGAGGAGTAGTACCTTGTCAGTTTTGTACCGTGTATGGGTATTACCTATTAGACATAATTTTTAAAGGATAGGGAAATCTGGAAGGTCAGAGGAAAATTAGTGGTTGGCAGTGTCACATGGTAAAAGAGGGGCCAAATGACTTAAAGACAAAAGTTACTATGGAGTTTAACAAGAGGTTGTCTTTAG
This sequence comes from Lasiurus cinereus, assembly GCA_011751065.1. Lineage (NCBI taxonomy): Eukaryota > Metazoa > Chordata > Mammalia > Chiroptera > Vespertilionidae > Lasiurus > Lasiurus cinereus. The sequence continues at coordinate 874,399 of JAAGEH010000034.1, read as the reverse complement.
CTGTTCTTGGACGTTTATGTAGAGAATGGGGATAGTAGTCAGGTTGTCATAGGATGTTTCAGCCCCAAACGTCACTGACTGGTTGTGTGCTTGGGAGGGGGCATAATTTGAAGTTTAACCATCTTTTAAATTATACAGACATTCCAAATTTAAATTAAATATTTAGTATTAGAAGTGGAATGAATCTTAGAGTTAGTTTATCTAACCTCAGTTTTTAAAAATATGTTTGTGGGTGTGTTTTTAAATTAATTTTAGAGAGAGGAAGAAAGGGAGAGGGGAGGAGGGAGGGAGGGAAGGAGAAAGAGAGAGAGAAACATAAAATTGAGAGAGAACCATGGTTACCTTTCACACGCACCCAGACTGCGGACCGAACCAGCAATTTGGGCATGTACTCTGATCAAAAATTGAACCTGTGACCTTTTGGGACAATGCTCAACAAACTGAGCCACACCGGCTAGGTCCTAACCTCCTCATTTTATAAATGTGGAAAACAGGTCCAGAGAGAGAGAGGGGTGCCCCTCCATAGATTAGTGTAAGACTTGCCTAGGACCTACTCTCACCAGCTCCCCACTTAGTAGCTATATGTCCTTGGGCAAGTTACCTACTTCTTCTGCGCCTGTTTTCTCATCTGTGGGCAATAGTAGTATATTACAGATTTGTTTGTGCGAATTAAATGACTGTATGTGAAGTGCTCAGAACAACACCAGGGATAGTATGTGTTTAGTAAAAATTAACTATTTATTCATTGTGCAGGCCACCATTCTTCCCAATATACTATAGCCATCATAGCCTTCTAGAATATATTTTTCTTAAAAAAACCTTCGCTGTTTAATCCACCACTTTGTATTATATCATGTTTTCCTAGACCAGTTGACAGGTTTGATCGAGACAGACCCCTGAGAGGACGTGGGGGCCCCAGAGGGGGCCTGCGGAGCAGAGGCCGAGGTGGTCCCGGGAACAGAGCTTTTGATCGTTTTGACCAAAGAGGAAAACGGGAATTTGAGAGATACGGTGGGAATGATAAAATGTAAGTTTCTTTATAAATGCTATTTTCACTTTAAGACCTTAGTTGTACCTAGTATGAATCTGTTATGTGTTAATATTTATTGACTTTATTTTAGTGAAGAGCTTATCCTGAGATAGCTCTTATTATCAACTTCTCTGAGTTGAAGATTGACTAGAGACCAGGTTGCAGTTTAAAGAAATATTATTTCTCCCTGTAGAGCAATCAGAACTGAAGACAATATGGGTGGATGTGGAGTTCGCACCTGGGGATCCGGTAAAGATACCAGGTATGCTGCAAATGTGTGCATTCTGTGAACCTACACTTAAGTGAAAATCTCTATCCTTGTTTGCCTTTCATGAAAATTATGTCCTCTGCTGTGTTTGTTTGCAAGTGTCTTTATACTGTGTTTCCTTAAATAGAGGTTGATTTTAGACTTTTCTTTAGTGAGATAACTTTTAAAAATGAGTTTGCTAAAATTTATTAAAAACTTACAAAACTCCAAGAAAACAATCCAATTTAAAAATGGGCAAAGGACTTAAATAGACATATCTCCAAAGTGGACATACAGATGGCTGAGAGACATATGAAAAGATGCTTAGTGTCACTATTCATCAGAGAGGTGCAAAATAAAACCACAATGAGAAATCCCATGTCAGAATGGCTATCACAACAAATCAACAAACACGTGTTCGCTAGGATGTGGAGAAAAGGGAACCTTTCTGCACTGCTGCTAGGAATACAGACTGGTGCAGCCACTAGAAAGCAGTATAGAGTTACCTCAAAAAATTAAAAATGTAACTGTCTATGACCCAGCAATTCCACTTCTGGGAATTTATCCAAAGAAACCCAAAACACTGATTTGAAAGAATATTTGCATTCCTATGTTCATAGCATCATTATTACAATAGCTAAGATCTGGAAAAGCCCAAGTGCCCATCAGTAGATGAGTGGATAAAAAGCTGCAGTACATTTGCACAATAGAATATTAATCAATATTTTATTGATTTCAGAGAGGAAGGGAGAGGGAGAGAGTTAGAAACATCAACCCTTTTTTGTATTTTTGAAAGCTATGACTGTCAGTGCACCTGAGTTTTTTATCCCGTTGATTTATTACGTGGCTAAGAGACAAAGAGAAAGTTGGAGTGATTCAGCACTGTGGCTGCTGATGCCCCCGCAGAGTCAGGTTGTGGTGCAGAGAGCCTTGTAAAGGGCCTCCCCTGGGCAGAGCACATGGATGTCCTTCCAACACAAGTGCATTTGATTCAGGACCATTTTTAAAAGTAAAAATCAATCATTCTAATTTTGCATTGAAAAACTGAGTTGTTATTTTAAAAGCTGATTATAATAGCTTTGATTTGAAAATTAAAAATATTAGTGTAGCCCTAACCAGTTTTGTTCAGTGGATAGAGCGTCAGCCCGCAGACTGAAGGGTGCCAGGTTCGATTCCGGTCAAGGATACTACCTCATTTGCAAGTTTGATCCCTGGCCCCAGTCGGATCCTATGGGAGGCAACCAATCTATGTGTCTCTCTCACAGTGATGTTTCTCTCTGTTTTCCCCCTCCCTTCCACTCGCTTTCAAAATCAATGGAAAAATATCCTTGGGTGAGGATTAACAACAACAAAAATTAGTGTAAAAAGTCTATTCTGTTATTACAGTTCAATTTCTTTACTTTAGAAAAAATAGCCTATTTTACGAAGCTGGGTTCTGTACATAGAGTGTAAAATATTTCTAATGGATATGTAATGTCCATTATATTGACATTATATACTCAAATATATTTACTAATTTTAGTATTTTCCTGAAAATAAAATTTCTTTGCTGGGACTAATTTGTTTTTTAAGTAATGTTCAGATAGGATTAATCCTGTCTAATAAAGAAGGATTATGCTAATTGACCACCACTCTGTCACAAAGATGGCTGCATCCTCAGCTGAGTCCAAGTTCCCATAAGGAGCCTTAACAAGCAATCATCAGAGACCTGAGGCTGGGTCCTCCCCTACCCCTGTGGGGCTTGACAGGGGACCTCAGGCTGCACCCCCCACCTGGCAGAGCTTGACAGGGGACCTCAGGTTGCACCCCCTGCCCTGGTGTCAGGCTGGGAGAACTCAGGCCACACTCCTGGCCCAGTGCCAGGCCAGGGGACCTCAGGTCACGCCCCCCACCAGGTGGGGCTTGACAGGGTACCTCAGGTGGTGCCCCCAACTCTAGCACTGGGCCAGGGGACCTGAGATTGTGTCCCCCTGCCTGACTGGGCTTGAGAAGGGATCTCAGGCCATGTCCTTCACCTGGTGGGGCTTGATGGAGGACCGCAAGGCACGCCTCCCTGCCCCGGTCTGGACTGGGAAACCTTAGGGCACGCCCTCTGTCCTGGTGCCAGGCCAGGGGACCTGAGGCTATGCCCCCTGCCTGGTAGGACTTGACAAGGCTGGGACTGGTCACGTCTGGATCTAGCCCAATGTGAGGGGCTGGCCGGGTCTGGGTCTCACGCGATTTTGAGGTGCATGTGGGTGGGCGGGGACTTGATTCTGGATCCCGTGGTTTGCCCCAGATTCTGACAGGAGGAATATTTTCATATACACTTTACTAATTTTCTTTCATTTCTGACACTTCTATTAAAGAGAAAGGGCAAATAGCAATATTAAATTATTTCCTCTAATCCCCTTTTAATGTGCACGAATTTCATGTACCAGGTCACTAGTGTTACCATAAAAAGAAAGAATTAAAGTCATATATGTTAAAATTCAAATGGTTATTCCCAGCTTGTTTGTAATCCAACACACTATTTCTGTGGGAAGTTTTTACTTTCTTACCATTTTTTAAAAGTTTGATATGGCATATTCTTATCTATTGTAAATTGTTTTATGGCCCCTATTAATAATGGGAACTTCCTAAGTTCAGAAGAGTTTTGAATATTTCTTCTGGACCTTTATAATCTTTTAATTTTAGACCATTCATAGAAATTTCTGTTTCTCAAAGTACCTTTCATACTTGTGAAAATAATTTATATGGATTATCAATTGAGCATTTTGTCTTTTTTATTTTAATGTGGATTACCTGTGTGTGTGCATGTAACTCCTTGAAGGATATCTACCTAAGAAAAGGCATTATAATATGTTTCTCTCTCAAATGTCTAAGAGCATTGCTATAAACAAGTTTGTGTGACTGGAATGGTTCTTGCTGCTTTCAGTGACGGGGAGACAGCTGGGCCTATGGAGGAGCCCCCGGTGGTGGAGGAGTGCCCGGATCCCCTGGAGGAGGGGTCTCCCGCCAAGTAGGTGTTTAATTCTTTTCCCCATTGGGTTATTGAGCTTTTTGTTACTGATTTCTGAGAATGCTTCATAGAGCAGGAAGCTCAGCCTTCTGCTCTGTCACAGAGGTTGATCTACTTAATATATTAACAAGTAAATGAACTGGTTAATAATTCAAATGTAATGAATGGTTAGTAATGATAATGAATCGGTTAAATTCTAGTTTTCTGTCCTGTGTCCATAACCTCTTTTCCATCAGCAGCCTGTATGTGACCACTCTCTCTTGTTCTCCCTCCTCTTTTCTTCATGGAGCTGAGGCTCTCTTGTAAAGTCATTAAGCTCCCTGGTCAGCAGGACCCACCTCCTGGATGGCTATGGCTATCCGCCTTCTCTCCTGCACCCACAGGCTGAGCACTGCAGGTCACTGTTGGTCGCCAGCATTCTGAAATGAATCTTCCCCCACTTCAATGATTGCTTTAATCCTTTGCATCTCCTCAGATCCCTGGCACTGCCCCCCATTTGCCCACACCTGCTCTTTCATCTTCTATATACAACTTGGCCCCTTGATAACAGAGAAATTAGGAACCATCAGATGGGAGCTGCATCACCCTCCCACACCCAAAGGTGCAAACTTGCCGTCTCCCGTGGGCCTTCTAGCCGCCTTCCCAGATGGCGCAGGGGAGGTGCCACGGCTCCTCCCAGCTTGTGGGCTTTGGGGCCTGTTTCCTGCTGTCTTCACAGAAACCTCACACTCACTAGCTCCTCCCCTCAGGTCTATTTACCTCCTGCTGTCATTTTAAACATGGTCAGTTTATTCTACTTTAAATCTTCTCCTCTTGTCCCACATTCTCAGTCAGCCACCTTTCTCAGGGTGTGTATTCTTTCTTTATTTTCTCCCTTTTTATTTCTTATTTCCCTTGAGGTCTGGCTCTGTCCTGTTGCCCTCTGAAACAGTCCCCACATGTCTCCAGGCCTGATGGATGTTTTGGTCTGTACTGTCCTAGACCCCTCAGTGCATCTGACTTTATTGACCCTTTTTAAGAAATATATATTTTTATTGGTTTCAGAGATGAAAGGAGAGGGAGAGAGAGAAACATCAATGATGAGAGAATTATTTTTCGGCTGCCTCCTTCATGCCCCCTACTGGGGGGTGGCGCCCGCAACCTGGGCATGTGCCCTTGATGGGAATCAAACCCAGGACCTTTTAGTCTGCAGGCCGACATTCTATACACTGAGCCAAACTGGCTAGGGCTTGATCTATTTTTTTAATCCTCACCAGAGGATATGTGTGTGTAAGGGGGCGGGGAGGGGGGGAGAGAGAGAGAGAGGAGAGGAGAGAGAAAAACATTAATCGGTTACCTCCCATATTCACCTTGACTGGGGATAAAACCCACAACCTAGGTATGTGCCCTGACTGGGGTGTGCGGGTCCCAGTGGCTGCTTCGCATGGCTTCTGCCAGGTTTTCTGTGGCCCCGCATGCACACCGCAGGGCGGGGCCTGGCAGCCACTCCGCACAGTCCCATGGTGTGCTGGCCACATGGGGCAAGACTCTGGGACTTAGGGCAGTCGCATGCATGAGGAGGGTCCTGGGTCTTGTGTGATTTCACATGAAGAGTGACTTGTTTAACATAGAATAATAGAAAGTAAATTATAGCATTATTCTAATCTCTATAATTGATTGTAGTACTCCAGCATGGATAATATTAGAGAAAATAATTCTTCCCATTAAACTGTTCCTCTGAAAGACAAAATAATGATTTGGTAGCCATCTCATTGTCTGCACTATCCTCACAGAGCTGGTCAGCACATCTTTCCCTCTCTTCTCTGCCAACCAGCATATCTTCATTTCTTTTCCGCTGGCTGCATAGACAGTGAGCATCTAGTTAGAATTGGAGGAGCTGCACTGTGGAGCCGCTGCTGGGCCCTCTGGTGGAAGACTGCTGAGACATTCTTGTTTCTGCACTGCCTTGTCAAATGTAAATGAGCACTAAAACTTTAATTGTACAATGATAACTTTTTGGTAATTTCACAGGTTTGTCTGTAAGAAGTGCATTAGAAGCTGGTGATGCTCTTTGTCTGGGCCAGGGTCGGCAAATTCCTTAGTCAACAGAGCCAAATATTAACAGTACAACGATTGAAATTTCTTTTGAGAGCCACATTTTTTATTATTTATTTATTTTTAAAATATATTTTATTGTTTTTTTACAGAGAGGAAGGGAGAGGGATAGAGAGTCAGAAACACTGATGAGAGAAACATCTATCAGCTGCCTCCTGCATGCCCCCCACTGGGGATGTGCCCGCAACAAGGTACATGCCCTTGGTCAGAATTGAATCTGGGACCTTTCAGTCCGCAGGCTGATGAAGAGCCAAATTTTTTAAACTTCTTCTCATACCACTTCTTCAAAATAGACTCGCCCAGGCCATGGTATTTTGTGAAAGAATCACACACAAGGGGCCAAAGAGCCGCATGTGGCTTGGGAGCCACAGTTTGCTGACCATGGTCTGGGCTATATCTGAATATTACTCTAATACTCACACTTGACATTTAGCCACAATGTATATTCAGTGCATGTCTTGGTTTAGAACTTCTTGAAGGGTGAATTGAATGCATTGGTTTTATAATTTTGGGTGTTATGCTTAGGTATCTGATCCATTATTTTAAAAAAGTAATATGTATTTATTTGATCCCTTTTGAGTGGATTTTTGTACAGTTTGTGGTATGGATAGAAGCTCTTTTCTTTGTACATCCAGACATTTAAGCACACTGAGCATCATTGCTGAAAATCAGTTGCCCATGAACATGTGGGCTTATTTCTGTACTACATTTTGTTGGTCTATATTACAGTAATATCACACTATCTTGATTACCCTTGAGTCACTTTTAATCTGTTTTCTCTTGGAATTTATTTATTAAAGAACTAGGTCATGTATCCAGACTCAAAATTTTACTGAAACATCCTGTGGGCAGTGGTATGCTGGTAAATACTTAATGCCTGGTTCTCTGGGATGAAAAGCCCATATCTGTTGCGCTTGCTAGTTTCTGTGGTGCAAATATTCTTAAATGGCTGATTTAAAAAATCCAGTGTACCTTAGCTGGTTTGGCTCAGTAGACTGAGGGTCCTGGGTTTGATTCCGGCCAAGGGCACATGCCCGCGTTATGGGCTCAACCGCCAGTAGGGCTTGTGCAGGAGTCAGGCTGTCAATGATTCTCTTGCTTTATTGATGTTTCTTTGTCTTCTCTTCCCTCTCCCTTCCTCTCTAAAATCAATTAAAACATAGTAAAAACAAAAATCCAACCAAGTGACATCACTGAATGCGGAGTTGGGGAGAGATGTGCAGTCATACACCATCATGTATTTCCACTGTATACATACAATAGACATAAATAGCCCCAAGAGTACAGATAGAGGAAAACTGTAGTAAAATAATAAGGGAATAGTGGGTTATGAGCATTTATTAGCTTGTTTTATAAAATTCTCCTATATAATAAATATGTAATATCCAAATTGACCATAACTCCAACACACAGGATGGCCGCCCCCATGTGGACACAAGATGGCTGGCAGGGGCGGATAGTTGGAAGGGACCAGGTCTGCAGGGGAGGACAGTTGTAGGGGACCCAGGTCTGCAGGGAGGGCTGTTGGGGATGATCAGGCCTGCAGGGGAGGGCAGTTAGGGGTGACAGAGTTGGTAGAAGAGGGCAGTTGAGGGCAACCAGGCCTGCAGGGGAAGGGCAGTTAGGGATGACTAGGTCGGCAGGAGAGGGCAGTTAAGCACCGATCAGGTTGGCAGGGGAGTGGTTAGAAGGTGATTAGGCAGGCAGGCAGGTGAGTGGTTGGGAACCAGCAGTCCTGGATTGTGAGAGGGATGTCCAACTGCTTGTTTAGGCCTGATCCAGGTGGGATTGGGCCTAAACAGGCAGTTGAACATCCCTTGAGGGGTCCCAGATTGGAGAGGGTGCAGGCTGGGCTGAGGGACGGACACACACACACACACACACACACACACACACACACACACATACATCCCTGTGCACGAATTTTGTGCACCGGGCTTCTAGTAGTTAATTATAAGAGTATACAAGTTAGTTTTAAACAATGACTGTGTTTGACATCTGGCTCACAAAATTCCTGAAATTCTAAAAATTGGCTTTATGACATGATGCAAGCAAGACAGGTCCAGCACAACATTTCTAGTAGAGTAGTTGGGCATATTTCTCTATCCCCTATATTTTATTTATTTCCTGAAAATGAGTAATGAGAGACAGAAGTTTAGTCAAATTCAGGTTCTCCCTGGCTGTTATGGCTCAGTGATTGAGTGTTGCCTCATGTACCAAAAGGCTGCCGGTTCAATTCTTGGGACACATACTGAGGTGGTAGGTTCGGTCCCCTGTCAGGGTAAGTACAAGAGGCAACTGATTGATATTTCTCTCTCACATCAATGTTTCTCTCCTCCCTCTCTCTCTCTAAAATCAATAATAATATAAAAAATTTGGGTTCAACTTTTTGGCAACATTGTTAAATAGGTAATAGAAGGTCGCTGATTATTATTGCCTTTGTCCATTGGAACTGCAAATCGGTGGTAGAGTGTAATTCTTTAGTTATTAGCTGGAATTACCTGCAGTAGAACTAGATGATTGCACCGAGGTATAAGTTTGTTAAGGAAAGACAAGATAAATAAAAGGTACTCGTAAATAAAAGGTTACAAGTACCTCTTATTTATCCATTTTTAGAATAATGACTTGGTTCCCTATTGTACTTCAAAGGGGCCAAATCTTTTTAAAGTGTCACTATGAACTTAGAGATTTAAATATCCACTGTTTCAATCCACTGAGGTTTTTATTTAAACTGATCCATTTTTTTTTTTTTACTAGAAGGAACCTCTGCAAGTTGATTCTTGATCCTTTTGACACACATTTAGTGGCCTTGGGTAGCTTTTTTTGCTGTTGTTCCAGAGTCATCATTTCTACTTCCTATTCATGCTTCATACTGAGCCACTTTTCAGGAAGTCATAGTCCTTTTCTAGGACGTGGAATTAGGTACCATAGTCTGGCCACTAGGGATGCTCACTGCTTTAGGTTCTTGACTATTTCTAAGACATTTAACTGACAGCAAGGAAATAGACACACATATTTTTAAGATAAAATGTGTTATGAGTTAATTTAATATTTCCATTTGAAAGTTAGGACTACAAGATTTTTAGCTAAAATATTTTATATTTGTGTCTTTTCCTTCCATGCTGAAAATCCTAGTTGTTAGTAATATTCTACTTTTACTCTTGTGCAACACACAGCAGCCACATATAGTACCATCAACACTACCTCCAATAATGATTACTAAACAGTTATATAGAGACAAATGAGTAAATTCATATTTTAAAGGCACTTTAGTTTCTTTTGTTGGTTATATCACCATTTTATAAACAGTTGGATTAATTTGATTAATTTTGCTTTTAAATTTTAGACATCGAGTTTTAATTTTAGCTTGTTTTATAGTTATGTAAAATGTAATTACATGTTTCCAAAAGTGCAGTCTGGTAAAACATGGTATTTTTCAACTAGCTTCTATCCCTGCTCTTTTCCTGAATTATATTATAATTTAAAAAACAAACTACACACACACACACACACACACACACACACTATATAATAAAAGGCTAATATGCAAATTATCTCCTCAACCAGGAGTTTAACCACCAGACAGGCCCTACCAACTGCCCATGTACACTCCCCGTGGCCAGGCTGGCCGGACCCCGCCCATGTACAAATTCATGAACCAGGCCTCTAATACACACACACACATATATACAGTGGCCAGATTATTATGTGTTCAGAGATCATAATAATCTGACCACTCAGTGTATATACATAAATATATACTTTTTATTGACTTTTGTTTTTGAGAGAGGAAGGGAGAGAAAGAAAAATATCCATGTGGCCTTGGCTGGTTTGGCTCAGTGGATAGAGCATCGGCCTGCAGCCTGAGAGGTGCCGGATTCAGTTCTGGTCAAGGACATGTACCTTGGTTGCGGGCCTATCTCCAGTAGGAGGTGCAGGAGGTGGCTGGTCGATGTTTCTCTCTCATCGATGTTTCTAACTATCCCTCTCCCTTCCTCTCTGTAAAATTTCAATAAAACATATTTTTAAAAAAGAAAGAAAAACATCCATGTTGGAGAGAAATATTGATTGGTTTCTTCTCAGGGATCAAAGCCGCAACCTGGGTATGAGCCCTGACCAGGAATTGAACCCACTACCTTATGGTGTACAAGACGATGCTACAACCAACTGAGCCACATTGGCCAGGGCTGGAATATATTTTAATATTAGTATTTTCCAACATTTTTTATGAAAAATTTAAAGCACAGCTAAATTTAAAGAATTTTGCAAATAAACACATGTACCTATCTGCTAAATTGATAATGTGTTTATTATCAATAAACAAATGTACAGAATTAAGTATACATTCATTATTTTGATAAATAGCATATGTATCAGATGTAGAATGTTACTATCACCAGAAAGTTCCCTCATCTTCAGAGACATCCACTGCTTTGATTGATGTTCTTTCCACCATCAGCTTGGCATTTAAAGTCACTTGGCAATTGTGTCTATTTTGTTTCCTCTACGATTAGATTTCTCTCCTGATTTTGCTGAGGTTTTTTTATATCATTAACCTATAATCTAGAACCTTAAATTACATTAGCTTTTCAAGGACAATATTATAGATTTGATCTCCTACCTACTCCCCCTTAATAAGCCTTATGTAATTCCTACACTGTACCCTTCATTTAAACTGTACAATTCAATGGTTTCTTGTATATTACATTATTAAGTGTTAAAAATTGTGGTACAGTATATATAACATAAAGATTGTCACTTTAACCATTTTTAAGTGTACAGTTTAGTGGTGTTACTGTATTTTCTGGCGTATAAGATGACTTTTTAACCCAGAAAAATCTTCTCAAAAGTCGGGGGACGCCGAAACCGGTTTGGCTCAGTGGATAGAGCATTGGCCTGCGGACTGAGGGGTCCCGGGTTCGATTCCGGTCAAGGGCATGTACATTGGTTGTGGGCACATCCCCAGTAGGGGGCATGCAGGAGGCGGCTGATCGATGTCTCTCTCTCATCGATGTTTCTGGCTTTCTATCCCTTTCCCTTCCTCTCTGTGAAAAATCAATAAAATATATCTATATGTATATATCTATATATATATATAGATATAGATATATATAAAAAGTCGGGGGTCGTCTTTTTTTTTTGGTGTAATGTTCCTTATATGAATATATCACAACTTCTTATCATGTCTTATAGGGCAGGTATATCCCAGACTCTATATTTTAACTGGAAAAGTTGGGGGTTGTCTTATACACCCAGTTGTCTTATATGCTGGAAAATACGGTAATTACATTCATATTATGTGTAACCATCTCCACCATCCATCTTTAGAACTTTTTCGTTGCTGTAAACAAACTCTGCCCATCTTGCCTACTAATAGACAAACATGTAAATTGACTGTACCTTTGCTACAACACCAGCCAATCAGGAGTGGTATGCAAATCAACCCACCAAAGATGGCAGTTAATTTGCATATACAGGTGCAGAGTGATGGGGATGGGACGCTTGCGTTGTTGCCATGGCGATGATGCAGGTGTTCTACCCCACCCCCAGTCTCTCAAGGCCTCTGGGCAGCTTGGGAAGGTGGGGTAGGAGCAGGAAGAGGCAGCTCCCAGAGAAAGAGGCGGCTCCAGGGCCTGAGCTGAAAGGGACTGGCTGGAGTGGAAAGGCGGTGCCAGCAGCCAGAGAAAGGAAAGCCCATTCTAGCACGAATCTTTGTGCATTGGGCTTCTAGTGAAATAATAACTCCCATTCCCCTCCTTTCAGTCCCTGATAACCCCTATTCTACTTTATCTCTATGAATTTGCCTGTTTTGGGTACCTCACATAGTGGAATATATTTGTCCTTTTGTGTCTGACTTATTTTACTTAGCATAATGTTTTCAGGTTTATTCATATCATAGGATGTATTAATACTTCATTCCTTCTTTACTATCTCTTTTGGTGGTAAAATATGTATAACATAACATTTATATTTTTGATTATTTAAAAAAATTTATTGACTTGAGAGGGAAACATTGATTTGTTGTTCCACTTATTTATGCATCATTGGTTGCTTCTTATATGTGCTCCAGCTGGATCAAACCCACAACCTTATAATATCGGGACAATAATCAACTGAGCTACCCTATAATTTTGATCATTTTAAAGTGTACAATGAAATGACAGATAGTACTTTTCACAATGTTATGCCACTTCACCATTATCTCATTCTGTAACATTTTCATTACCTCACACCCATAAACATTCAATTCCTATTCACCCTCTCTCTTCAGCCCCTACCTCTTCCAACCCTCTCTTCCCCTCTCCCCCAAGTCCCTGGCTACCATTAATTTGCTTTCTATCTCTATGAATTTGCCTTTTCTGGATGTTTTATATAAATGGAATCCTACATAAACCTTTTGTAGCTGACTTATTTCACATAGTGTTTTTAAGATTTATACATGTTGTAATATGTATCAGTTCTTCATTCCTTCTTAATAGCCAAATAATCTATAATGTAGATAGGCCATATTTTGTTCATCTGTTTATCAGCTGATTGACATATTGACATTTAGGCTGTTTCTCCTTTTTGCCTATTATAAATAACTAGAGGCCTGGTGCACGAAATTCATGCACCGAGGGTGGGGCAGTTCCCAGCCCGACCTGTGCCCTCTCACAGAGCAGGAGCCTGGCGATGGATCTCCTTAAAGAAACAGGCCCCACCCACACATCTGGGGCTCCTTAATGGATTGCCCCAAAGAGGTAGGCCGGAGCTGGGGGACCCCATACTGGGGGATCCCCAGCTTCACCACATGAAGGCAGAGCTGCCAGGGCCCACCTCTGCGGCTCCATGTGCATGCAGCTTTGCCCACCTGTGCATGCCTGCTACGCACACAGTCTCCTGGTGATGGATTGTTATGGCATGAGGGCATCACGCGTGAGGGTGTGATGACCACATAGGCTTTTATTAGTATAGATGATGCTATAAATAGCATTATTGAGTTTTCATGCAAATGTTAGTTTTCACATGGACTTATGTTTTCATTTTTAAAATTTTATTGATTTTTTTTTTTTACAGAGAAGAAGGGAGAGGGCTAGAGAGTTAGAAACATTGATGAGAGAGAAACATCAATCAGCTGCCTCCTACACCCCACCCCACTGGGGATGTGCCCACAACCAAGGCACATGCCCTGGACCGGAATCGAACCTGGGACCCTTCAGTCCACAGGCTGGCTCTCTACCCACTGAGCCAAACCGGTTAGGGCTGGACTTATGTTTTTATTGCTCTTGGATATACTAACATACCTAGGAGTGACATTGCTAGGTCAAATGATAGCACTATGTTTAAATTTTTGAGGAACTGTCAGACTATTTTCTAAAATGGTCACATCATTCCATATTTCCACCAGTAATATAATAGGTTCTTATTTCTCCACATCCTCACCTATATTTATTTACTTATTGATTGATTTTTAAAAAGAAATTGATTTCTTGTCCCGCTTTTTTATGTGCTTATTGGTTGATTCTTGTAAGTGCCCTGACTGAGGATTGAATCTGCAACCTTGGTATATTGGGACAATGCTCAAACCAACTGAGCCAGGGCTCGCTCACCAACACTTTTAAAATAGTCTTTTGTGTCTAAATGTCTCAGTGCTGGTGGTGGAGTGATGAAAGTTGATATGCTTTTGATTTGCATTTCCCTGATGTTTGATGATGTTGAGCATCTTATTTTGGGGAAAATATCTATTCAGAGCCTTGCATGGTTTTGAGTTGGATCATTTTTTTTACTGATTGGTAAGAGTCCTTGGTGTATTGATATAAGTGCTTTCTCAGATATATGATATCACATGTTTTCTTCCATTCTGTATGTTATCTTTTTTACTTTCCTGCTGGTATCCTTTACAGCACAAAAGTTTTCAGTTTTGGTGGTGCTCAATTTATTTGTTTTTTCTTTTGTTGCTTGTGCTTTTGGTGTCATATGTAAGAAACCATTGCCTAATCCAAATTATGAAGGTTTACACCTATGTTTTCTAAAGTTTCATACTTCTAGCTCATATTTTGGTGTGAGGTAGGGATTCAACTTCTTTCTTTTGCATGCAGATATCCAGTTTTCCCAGCACCATTTCTTGAAGAGACTGTTTCCTTTGTCTTTGGCATTTTTTTGGTCCAAAAAAATCAGTTGATAATAATGTGAGGATTTATTTCTGGACTTCTTTAAAGTCCAGATTTCTGATCTACATGTTTATCTTTATTTTCTTTAAAAAATGAATTTAAAGAGAATATTTATAGAAGTAGGCACTTGTAGCCCATTGTTTTATAATGTATTAATGGTTTCCTTTGTTTTACCTTAGTAGCTTCTCCCACTTTCCTCTACAATTATCTCATGTCATGTGTTATGCCATCTGGGAAGGGAGTCCTGGTGTTTAGGTGCCTGTCATTGGGATGGTAATGTTCCTGCTTTTCAAAGACTGCTTTGAGCACACACAGGAATTATCTTCTGTTGGCAGTGATGGCATAAAATTGTGAAAATAAAATAAGGAAGCTTTTGGCCCAAAGATTTTCTTACCTTCTTTAGATTTGAGATGCAGTATCATGGCTATGATTTTTTCTTTGAGAAAGCAGACTTTTCAGACCCATCCAAAGTTATTCTTTATGATTATACTTCCCAGAGTTCCTGAGTTGGAGGTAGAAGAAGAAACTCAAGTTCAAGAGATGACCCTAGATGAGTGGAAAACTCTTCAAGAACAGACCAGACCAAAGCCTGAATTTAACATCCGGAAACCTGAGTGCACAGTCCCTTCCAAAGCAGTGGTGATACACAAGTCCCGATACAGAGATGATGTAAGCATGACATTTTATCTGGAGCTAATCTTCCCTGACACCTTATTGGAAGCGAGATGGGTCTTCCCACTTCTATTTTCAAAATGTAACATTGGCAGTTGGTATTCTAGTTTCTGCCTAAGAGTAATCGAGATGATGTGTGCCTAATTTTACTGTATTTTTATTGTGAAACTATAGGCCCGGTGAATGAAATTCATGCACGGGGGAGTGGGGGTTGTCCTTCAGCCCAGCCTGCACCCTCTCCAATCTGGGACCCCTTGAGGGAGGTCCAACTCCCCTGATCCTACCTGGATCAGGCCTAAACGGGCAGTTGGACATCCCTCTCACAATCCAGGACTGCTGGCTTCCAAATGCTCGCCTGCCCAGCCCTCCTGATTGCACCTAACTGATTCTGTCTGCCAGCCTGATCATCCCCTAACTACTCCCCTGCCAGCCTGATTGATGCCTAACTGCTCCCCTGCCAGCCTGTTTGCCTCTAACTGCCCTCCCTGCAGGCCTGGTCATCCCTAACTGCCCTCCCCTGTAGGCCTGTTTCCCCCCAACTGCTCTCCCCTGCAGGCCTGGTTCCCTCCAACTGCCCTTCCCTGCAGGCCCAGTCACCCCCAACTTTCTTCCTTTGCTGGCCTGGTCACCCCTAACTGCCCTCCGCTGCAGACTTGATCACCTCCAACTGCCCTCTCTTGCAGGCCTGGTCCCTCCCAACTACCTTCCCCTGCTGGCCATCTTGTGGTGCCCATCTTGTGTCCAAATGGGGGCAGTCATCTTGTGTGTTGGAGTGATGGTCAATCTGCATATTATTTTTTTATTAGATAGGATAGAGGCCTGGTGCACAGGTTGGGGCCTGCTGTTTTTCCCTAAAGGGTGTCCTGGATCAGGGTAGGTGTTCCCTTGGGGTGTGGGGAAGCCTGGGCAAGGGGCCGGTGGTGGTTTGCTGGCCGGTTATGCCCCCAGGCAACCCAAGCAGAAGCCCTGGTATCTGGGATTTATTTATCTTCTACAATTGAAACTTTGTAGCCTGGAGCAGAGCTAAGCTTTCTGCTTTTTTTTTTTTTTTAATTAAATCTTCATTATTCAGATTATTACATTTCTCTTTCTTTTTTCCCCTCCATAGATCCCCTCCACCCCGTTCCCACCCCTCCCTCTACCCTTACCTTTCCCCCCAATTGATGAGTCCATAGGTGTATGATTTTTGTCCAGTCACTCCCTGTACCTCCTCCTCCCTTTCCCCCTGAGAATTATCAGTCCACTCCCTTTCTGTGCTCCTGATTCTAGTATATTCACCAGTTTATTCTGTTGATCAAATTTTTAGTTCACTTAATTTTTAGATTCACTTGTTGATAGATATGTATTTGTTCATAATTTTTTATCTTTTACCTTTATCTTCTTCCTCTTCTAAAAGAGTACCTTTCAGCATTTCATATAATACTGGTTTGGAGTTGATGAACTCCTTTAGCTTTTTCTTATCTGTGAAGCTCTTTATCTGCCCTTCAATTCTGAATGATAGCTTTGCTGGATAGATTATTCTTGGTTGTAGGTTCTTTTTTTTTTTTTAAATATATTTTATTGACTTTTTACAGAGAGGAAGGGAGAGAGATAGAAAGTCAGAAACATCGATGAGAGAGAGACATCGATCAGCTGCCTCCTGCACGCCCCACAGTGGAGATGTGCCTGTAAGCAAGGTACATGCCCCCGACCGGAATCAAACCTGGGACCTTTCAGTCTGCAAGCCTTTGCTCCATCCACTGAGCCAAACCGGTCTCGGCGGTTGTAGGTTCTTGTATTCATCACGTTGAATATTTCTTGCCACTCCTGTCTGGCTGCATCATTTCTGTTGAGAAATCAGATGACAGTCGTATGGGTGCTCCCTTGTAGGTAATTAACTGTTTTTCTCTTGCTGCTTTTAATATTCTCTTTGTCTTTTGATCTTGGTATTTTAATTATGATGTGTCTTGGTGTAGTCCTCTTTGGATTCCTTTTATATGGGGTTCTGTGTGCAGATGTGAGAAGTTTTTAGTCATTATTTCTTTAAATAGGTTTTCAGTATCTTGCTCTCTCTCTTCTGGCACCCCCACAATTCTGATGTTGGTACACTTGAAGCTGTCCCAGAAGCTCCTTACATTATCTTCACATTTTTGGATTCTTTTCTCTTCTTGCTTTTCCAGTTGAGTGTTTTCTGATTCTTTATATTTCAAATTTTTGACTTGATTCTTGCTTTCCGCTAGTCTGCTATTAGGTCTCTGTTTAATATTTTTCATTTCAGTCAACGTATGTTTAATTTCTGTTTGGTCCTTTATCATCTCTAGTTGGGTTTTTTGCATCTCTAGTTGGTCCTTTTGCATCTCCTTTTGGGACTCGATAACTTTATCCAACTTTTCTAGCATATTCTTGAAAAACCTTATGAGCGTGGTTTTGAACTCTGTATCCAGTTGTTTTTTTCCCTCCATTTCTTTTGTTTGTGATCCCTTCCCTTGTCTCAGCATTTTCACTATGCCAAGAGAACTTCTGTGTTGGATTCAGCCTTATGATATCAGACTTGAAAAAGCGCAAAAGCCTCTCTTGAGCTTGGGAGGGGTGGAGTCTCAGGGCTTAAGGGACCGCCTCGCCTTCCAGTTGGGCCCGCCCTCCACGGTCCCTGAGTCTCACGTGACTGGGTAGTTGCTGGAGCGGTTTCTTGTGCGTGTGTGCACACGCGCTGTCTCGCAGTGCCTCTAGACTGCTGCCTTTCCGGCTCCCCTGTGCTACGGGACCACAGGAGTCTGGGTCCCCAGGGTTTCGCCCGAAACTGGGTTTTAGTGAAGTTAGAAGTGGCACAGTTAGGAGGGTCTGTCTCCTGCCCACTCATGAAAGCCAGCGGCACAATCAGCAGTCCTCTGCGGCGCAGTGCCGTGCGCGCCACCAGACTTCTGATCTTTTGTGTCCCCTAAATTTCCATACACTTCTCCCTTTTCACAGTCCAAACTCCCCCCCGTATGAGTTTTGGCTGGATCTGGGGTTTAGTGTCGTAGGATAAGGAGTTCAATGACGTTGAGAGTCTCCGTTTCCCTCCCGCCAGAGAAAGCCAGCCAGGTTCGCCGTCACTCACTCTCTTCACGCGCATGTCTCTGTACCTCAGCTTTTTGCAGTTCCTCTGGGTTTCTGTGAGCCCCTCTCTTTCCTTCTAGCTGTAGAATTTCCACTCTGCCAGTTTTCCTGTGGTTCTGGATGATGTCCGTTCTGTCTTTTAGTTGTAGTTTTGAAATTGTTGTGCGAGGCAGCAGTGTAGGTGTTTACCTATGCCACCATCTTGGATTCTCTCTAAGCCTTCTGCTTGCTCTGTGGATGCAGCCATTTCAGTTCGAATTTATTTATCTTCTATAATTGAAACTTTGTAGCCTTAAGCGGAGGCCTGGGCCAGCCAAGGTGTTTGGAAAGCTTGGCTTCCTCCATCACCAGGGCAACCCAAGCCTCCCTCCTGCTCTCTCTGTGGCTGCAGCCATTTTGGTGGGATTAATTTGCATACTTGCTCCTGTTTGGCTGGTGAGCGTGGCTTGTGGGTCTAGCTGGGGTATAGTCAATTTGCATATTACGCTTCTATTAGATAAGATAATTGAATTTTGACCAGTTGACACTTAATACAAAGTAGTAATAGTGCATTGAATTTTCTGCTCACCCAGAACTCTGCTGAGACTGCAAATGTACATGTTAATTGCACTTCATTTTTGTATCAAGGGAGGTACAGAATGTTCCTGAATGATGCCATTTCAAAGGATGACTATTCTGCATTAACATGATTAGATTACTCTCACCTCTAGTTCTTAGAGCACTTAATTGGGAGGGTTGATCATTTGAAACCAGTCAGGGTGCTGTGCCCTATGACGCCTTTCTATGTTACTCCAGAGCTTTGCTCTGTTGCATAATTGCTGAAACTCAGCTGAGGAGCCCAAAGAGCCTGGCAGCCTGCTGTCCATTTGGAGCTGCTCACAGCGCCTTTCCTGTGAGGCCTTTCTGTTCCTGGCTTATGTTCAGCTCTTTATCGTAGGCCTCCGCTTTGAAAATATATTGACAAGGATGGTCAGTCTTTAAAAAAATATATATATTTTTTAATTTATTTGAGAGGTAAGGGGAGAGGAGGAGAGAGAGAGAAGCATTGATGTGAGAAAGACACATTGATTGATTGCCTCCTGGATGTGCCCTGACAAACCAGGTATCGAACTTGCAACCCAGGTACGTGCCCTTGACTGAGAGTCAAACCCAAGACCCTTCAGTGTGTGATCCAATGCTCTAACCACTGACCCACACCCACTACAGCTAATTACACTGGTTAGTTGTATTCTTTGAACCAGTACTTTCATTAAAGTGTCGTTTATGATACAGAATCCCCTCCCCCCCTCCTATTTGGGTACTCCAGGCTCTTAGGGGCCTTGACTAGTAAGTTCTTTTTTTTTTTTTTAATATATTTTATTGATTTTTCACAGAGAGGAAGGGAGAGGGATAGAAAGTCAGAAACATCGATGAGAGAGAGACATCGATCAGCCGCCTCCTGCATGCCCCACACTGGAGATGTGCCCACAAGCAAGGTACATGCCCCCGACCAGAATCGAACCCGGGACCTTTCAGTCCGCAGGCCGACGCTCTATCCACTGAGCCAAACCGGTCTCGGCGTTGACTAGTAAGTTCTGAGCTATCTGCTACAAGGGACTTTTTCTACAACTGGAAATATCTGAGATATTTTTTTCTTTTTTTAACAAGCATATCAGTTAGCTGGGTTGGTTCTTTTCCTCTCCACTTTTGTTGTTCTTTTTGTTCTGGGGAATTGTAAATATAGCCTTATCTAAAACAAATGTGCTGTCAGGGTGACATGTGCAGCTAACATGTTAGGGAAAAATAGAAGCTGCTTTCCGTAATCCTCACCAGATTCTCCTTCCGGCTCCGGCTTCATATAGAAGACTCCTGGAGTACTTGAAGCAGCTGGCTGAGCTGAGACACTGAGCTTCGTCTCAGGAAAGCACACACTTTTGTTAATCTTATGGCTTTGGAGATTTTAACCAGAAATTATTCTTAAAGTAACAAGCCTTTGTTCTGGGCACCTTAAGAGACAAAAGCACTAGGATAATACCTTTCACTCTCTTGGAGCTCTGGTTTTTGCCAAGTTCAGACCTACGTAACACTAGTCTGCAAGTGGAGCTGGGCCGTCACCATTCTTGGCTTTGACCTCTGGCTCACTGAGCATCCATTGTACATCATCACTGTGGGGCAAGGCCCCTACCCCTGCTGTAACATTCAGCTGTTCTCTCGACCAGGAGGCAGCTATGTATTTTGCCTTTTACTGCTTTTTGGTGGTGTTTTTAAAAAACCTTATTATTTTTGAAAGCTTTATTGTTGAAAATATTACAGATGACCCCTTTTCCCGAAACATTGACCCCATCTAGCCCGCACCTGCTCCCTACCCCAGGCCTTCACCACACTTTGCCTGTGTTCATGGGTTATGCATATATGCATACAAGTTCTTCCCCCCCCCCCCCACCTCATGCCTTCACCCCATTGTCTGTATCCATGGTTTATGTATATATACATACAAGTTCTTTGATGGGTCTCTTCTGACCCATCCACCCTCCCCCTCCTTCCTCTGAGATTCAACAGTTTCCATGCTTCTATGTCTCTGGATCTATTTATTTATTTTTTAATTTAAATTCTTTGTTGTTTAAAGAATTACATTGCCAAAACTGGTTTGGCTCAGTGGAGAGAGTGTCAGCCTGTGGACTGAAAGGTCCCAGGTTTGATTCCGGTCAAGGGCATGTATCCTGGTTGCAGGCATATCCCCTGTAGGGGGTGTGCAGGAGGCAGCTGATTGATGTCTCTCTCTCATTGATGTTTCTGGCTCTCTATCCCTCTCCCTTCCTCTCTGTAAAAAATCAATAAAATATATATTAAAAAAAAAAAGAATTACATAAGTCTCCTTTTCCCCCCATTGACCTCTCCCCAGTCGTTCCTACTCCCCACCACATTGCCCCACCCCCCTATTATCTGTGTCCATATGTTCATATGCATGCATAAAAGTCCTTTGGTTGATCTCTTCTGAACCTGTTTTGTTCATCAGTTTATTTTGGTCATTTGATTCCACATATGAGTGAGATCACATGATACATACTTGTCTTTCTCTGACTGACTTATGTAACTTAGCTTGATACTCTCCAGATCCCTCCATGCTCTCTCAAAGGTTAAGAGAACCTTTTTTTTACTGCTGCATAGTACCCCATGGTGTAAATATACCACAGATTTTTTATCCACTCATCTGCTGATGGGCACTTGGGCTATTTCCAGATCTTAGCTATTGTAAATTATGCTGCTATGAACATAGGGGTGCATACATTCTTTCTGATAGTTGTTTTGGGTTTCTTAGGGTATATTCCTAGAAGTGGAATCACTTGAGTCAAATGGCAGTTCTGTATTTACTTTTTTGAGGAAACTCCATACTGTTTTCCATAATGGCTGCACAGTCAGCATTCCCTTTTCTCCACATCCTCACCAGCATTTGCCATTGGTTGATTTGTAGATGATAGCCATTCTGACAGGTGAAGTGATACTTCATTGTCATTTTAATTTGCATCTCTTTGATAATCAGTGACTTTGAGGATGTTTTCATATATCTCTTGGTCATCTGTATGTCCACTTTGGAGATGTGTTTGTTGTTTAGATCCTTTGCCCCCTTTTTTAAAATTGGGTTGTTTGTCTTCATTTTGTTAAGTTGTATGAGCTCCTTAAATATTTTGTATATTAACTCTTTATCAAATGTATCCTTCGTAAATATGTTCTTCCATTCAGTGGGCTCCCCTGTCATTTTATTGATGGTTTATTTTGCTGTGTAGAAGCTTGTTATTTTGATGTAGTCCCTTCTGTTTATTTTCTCCATAGTTTCCCTTTCCTAAGAGATGTATCCGCAAACATATTGCTATGAAATTTTTCTGCGTATCGTTTCTTCTAGAATTTTTATGGTTTCATGACTTACATTTATGTCCTTTCTCCATTTTGAGTTTATTCTTGTGTATGGGGTAAGTTGGTGGCCATTTTTTTACCATTTATCCGTTCAATTTTCCCAACACAATTTATTGAAGATACTGTCTTGATTCCATTGTATGCTCTTGTCTCTTTCGTCAGATATTGAGTGTAATGGCTTCAGTTGATTTCTGGGTTCTCTCTTTTGTTCCATTGATCTATATGCTTGTTCTTGTGCCTGTACTGGGCTGTTTTTATTACAGTGCCTTTGTGGTATAACTTAATATCTGGTATTGTGGTTCCTCTAACTTTGTTATTCTTTCTCAAGATGGTTGTAGATATTTGGGATCTTTTATTATTCCCTATAAATTTTTGGAGTATTTGTTCTAGATCTATAAATTATGGGGATTGCATTGACTCTATAGAGTGCTCTCGGTGGTATAGACATGTTAATGATGTTGAGTCTACGAATCCATGAACACAGTATATTCTTCCCCTTGTTTATATCTTCCTCTGTCTCTGTTTTAGTGTCCTGTAGTTTCTGAGTGCACGTCTTTTACCTCCTTGGTTGGGTGAATTTGTTATTGATCTATAAAAAGGCCATAGATTTCTGGGTATTAATTTTGTATCCTGATACATGGCCGAATTCATTTAGTAAAATATAGTGTCTTGTGTTCATTGGTTATGCTTATATGCATGCATACAAGTCCTTTGGTTGATCTCTTATCTACCCCTCGTCTCCTTACCCTTCCTGCTGTAATTTGACAGTCTGTTTGATACTTTACTGCCTCTGTATCTATCCTTTTGTTCATCAGTTTATAATGTTCTTTATTATCCACAAATGAGTGAGATCATGTGGTGTTTCTCCTTCATTGACTGGCTTATTTCACTTAGCATAAGGCTCTCCAGTTCCATCCAGGTTGCTGCAAATGGTAAGAATTTCTTCTTTTAATGGCAGCATAGAATTCCATTGTGTACATGTACAATAGTTTTCTGATCCACTCATCTGCTGACGGGCACCTAGGCTGTTTCCAAATTGTAGCTATTGTAAATTATGCTGCTATGAACATAGAGGTGCATAAATCCTTTCTGATTGATGTTTCTAATTTCTTAGGATATATTCCTAAGAGTGGGATTGCTAGGTCAAATGGGAGTTCCATTTTTAGTTTTTTGAGGAAACTCCATACTGTTCTCCACAGTGGCTGCACCAGTCTGCATTCCCACCAACAGTGCACAAGGGTTTCTTTTTCTCTGCATCCTGGCCAACACTTGTCATTTGTTGATTTGTTGCTGATTGCTATTCTGACTGGTGTGAGATGGTATTGCATTGTCATTTTGATTTGCATCTTTCAGATAATTAGTAACTTTGAGCATGTTTTCATGTGTCTCTTGGCCTTCCTTCTGTCGTCTTTCAAAAAGGTTCTATTTCGGTCCGTTGCCCATTTTTTTATTGGATCATTTATCTTCCTTTTATTAAGTTGTATAAGTTGGCTGTAGATGTTGGAGATTAAACCTTTATCAATGATAACATTTGCAAATATGTTATCCCATACAGTGGGCTTTCTTGTTTTGTTGATGGCTTCTTTTGCTGTGCAAAAGCTTTTTATTTTGATGTAGTCCCATTTGTTTATTTTTTCTTTAGCTTCCATTGCCTTTGGAGCACTATCAGTGAAGATGTTCTTTCGGCATATGTGTGAGATTGTGCTGCCTGTGGATTCCTCTAGTATTTTTATGTTTCCCTTCTAATGTTTAAGACCTGTATCCATTTTGAGTTTATTTTTGTATTTGGTGTAAGTTGGTGGTCCAGTTTCATTTTTTTGCATGTATCTGTCCAATTTTCCCAACACCATTTATTGAAGAGGCTGTCTTGGCTCCATTGTATGTTCATGCTTCCTTTGTAAAATATTGAGCATAGTGGTTTGGGTGGATATCTGGATTCTCTATTCTATTCCATTGGTCTATATGTCTGTTCTTGTGCCAGTACCAGGCTGTTTTGAGAACAGTTGCTTTTAATGTAGCTTGAAATCTGGTATTGAGATCCCACCTACTTTATTCTTCTTTCTCAGGATTGCTGTGGCTATTCTTGGTCTTTTTTTGTTCCAGATGAATCTTTGAAGAGTTCTTCCTAGGTCTGTGAAATACATCATTGCTATTTTAATGGGTAGTGCATTGAATCTATAGATTGCTTTGGGTAGTGTGGACATTTTAATGATATTGATTCTCCCAATCCATGAGCAAGGTATGCTCTTCCATCTGTTTACCTCTTCCTCTATCTCTTTTTTCAGTGTCCTGTAGTTTTCTGCTTATAGGTCTTTTACCTCCTTAGTTAGGTTTATTCCTAGGTATCTTAATTTTTTTGATGCGATGGTAAATGGGATTCCTTTTTTAGTCTCTCTCTGTGTAATTTCACTATTAGTGTATAGAAATGCCATAGATTTTTTGGTATTAATTTTATATCCTGCTACATTGCCGAATTCATTTATTAAGTCAATTAGTATTGGGATGGAGTCCTTCGGGTATTTTTTTTCTTTTTAATTTTTTTTTATTGTGTTACATTATATATATCTTCCCATTGTCCCCTCCCCCCTCCAGACATACCCCAATCCCCCAGTGTCTTGTGTTCATTGGTTATGCTTATATGCATGCATACAAGTTCTTTGGTTGAACTCTTATCTACCCCACCTTTCCTTAATCTTCCTGCTGTAATTTGACAGTATTTGCTTTGGGTTTTTTTATGTACAGTATCATGTCATCTGCAAATAAGGACAGCTTTACTTCTTCTTTTTCAATTTGGATGCCTTTGATTTCTTCTTCTTGTCTAATTGCAGTGGCTAATACTTCCAGTACTATGTCGAACAGGAGAGGTGAGAGTGGGCATCCCTGTCTTGTTCCTGTTCTTAGGGGAAATGGTTTTAGTATTTGCCCATTGAGTATGATGTTAGCTGTGGGTTTATCATATATGGCTTATGATGTGGAAGTATGAGCCTTCTATTCCCACCTTGCTGAGAATTTTTATCAAGAAAGGGTGTTGGATTTTGTCAAATGCTTTTTCTGCATTAATTGATATGACTATGTGATATTTATCTCTCAATTTGTTTATGTGATGTATCACATTTATTGATTTGAGGATATTGTACCATCCTTGCATTCCTGGGATAAATCCTACTTGGTCAGGGTGTATGATCTTTCTGATGTACTGCTGGATCCGATTTGCTAGAATTTTGTAGAGGATTTTGGCATCTATGTTCATGAGAGATATTGGCCTATAATTCTCTTTCATTGTGTTGTCTTTATCAGATTTTGGTATTAGGGTGATGCTGGCTTCATAGAAGGTGTTTGGAAGTGTTCCTTCTTCTTGAATATTTTTGAATAGTTTGAGGAGGATAGGTTTTAATTCTTCCTTGAATGTTTGGTAAAACTGCCCTGTGTAGCCATCTCATCCCGGGCTTTTGTTTGCTGGAAGCTTTTTGATGACTGCTTCAATTTCTTCCATAGCTATTGGGCTATTGAGATGTTTATAGATTCTTCCTGATTGAGTTTTGGAAGGTTATATTTTTCTGGGAATATGTCCATTTCTTGCAGGTTGTTCAATTTGTTGGAATAGAGTTGTTCATAGTATTTTTTAACAATCCTTTGTATTTCGGCGGGGTCTGTTGTTATTTCTCCTCTTTCATTTCTGATTTTGTTTATTTGGGTCCTCTCTCTCTGCTTCTTGGTGAGCCTGGCTAGAGGTCCATCTTGTTTATCCTTTTAAAGAACCAGCTCTTGGATTTGTTGATCTTTTGAATTGTTTGTTTGATCTCCATCTTGTCTATCTCCGCTCTGATCTTTACTATTTCCTTCCTTCTGATACATTGGGCTTTTCTTGTTGCTCTCTTTCTAGCTCTTTGAGTTGTAGGGTTAGGTAATTTATTACCATTGTTTTCTGTTTTTTGCAGTGGGCTTATAGGGCTATGAACTTCCCTCTCAAGACTGCTTTCACTGTGTCCCATAAATTTGGTATTGTTGTGTTGTCATTGTCATTTGTTGCCATGATGTTTTTTTATTTCTTCCTTGCTCTCTCTGGTTACCCAGTCATTGTTTATTAGCATGCTATTTAGTCTCCATGGGTTTGATTTCTTTGTATTGTTTTTATTGTAGTTGATTTCCAGTTTTATGCCACTGTGATCTGAGAAAATGCTTGATATGATTTCTATCTTCTTGAATTTGAAGAGACTTTTCCTATGACCCAAGATACGGTCTGTCTTTCAAAATGACCCATGTGCAGTGGAGAAGAATGTATATTCTGTGGGTTTAGGGTGAAATGTTCTAAAGATGTTAATTAATTCCATCTGGTCTAGTGAGTCATTTAGGATTGATGTTTCTTTTTTGATTTTTTGTTTAGAGCATTTGTTCAGTGGTGACAGTGGGGTATTAAAGTCTGCTACTATGATTGTATTGCTGTTGGTGGGGTGTATGATCTTAATATCTTCCAGGAGTTTTTTTATGTATTTAGGTGCTCCTATATTGGGTGTGTATATGTTTACAAGAGTTATTTCTTGTTGTATTGATCCCTTTAGTATTATGAAGTGGCCTTCTTTATCTCTTGTTATGTCCTTCACTTTGAGATCTAATTTGTCAGATATAAGTATTGCAACCCCAGCATTTTTTTCATTTCCATTTGCCTGAAAAACCATCTTCAATCCCTTCACCCTCAATCTGTGTGCATCTCTTTTCCTGAGGTGGGTTTCTTGTAGACAGCAGATATATGAAGCATGTTTTCTAATCCAATCGGTTACTCTATGTCTTTTGATTAGAGCATTTAATCCGTTTACATTTAAAGTTATTATTGATAGGTACTTACCTGTCGTCATTTTTAGTCTTACCCCCGAGTTCCTTCTTCGCTTCCTATTTCTTCTTTTTACAGCAGACCCTTTAACATTTCTTGCATTGCTGGTTTGGTGTTAATATATTCCCTTAGTCCTTTTTTGTCTGTGAAGCTCATGATTTCACCTTCACTTTTGATTGAAAACCTTGCTGGGTATAGTATTCTTGGATTCAGACCCTTCCTTTGCATGACTTTGTATATTTCATTCCATTCCCTTCTGGCCTGATCAGTTTCTGTTGAGAAGTCAGTAGCTAGTCTTATGGGGTTCCTCTGTAGGTAACTTTCTGTTTCTCTCTGGCTGCTTTTAAGATTCTTAGTTTGTCGTTGGTGTTTGCCAATTTAATTATAATGTGCCTTATTGTCGGGTTTTAGGAGTTCATTTTGCTTGGGACTTTGTGAGCTTCTTGGATTTCTGTGGGTTTTTTCTTTCCTATATTGGGGAAGTTTTCTATCACTATTTCTTCAAACAGGTTTTCTATTCCTTGCTCAGTTTCCACTCTTTCTGGGATCCCAATTATGTAGATGTTGTTTTGTTTTGTGTTATCCCAAATTTCCCTTAGGCTCTCCTCTTGCTTTTTAATTTTTTTTTTAGTAGCTGCTGTACTTGGGTTTTTTTTTCCTACCTTGTCTTCTAGCTCACTGATGCAGTCCTCTGCTTCTTCTAGTCCACTTTTGATGCTTTCTATTGAGTTCTTTATAGCAGTGATGTCATTTTTCATTTCTTCTTGCTTCTTTGTTTCCTCTCGGCTCTTCTTCATTTTCTCTTGGCTTTTCTTCATTTCCTCTTGGCTCTTACTCATATTGTCGGTTTTGTCTTCCATTCTTTTCAGCCAGCCACCTTATGACCATTTCTCTGAACTTTTTCTCTGGCAGGCTTATTTGTGCTGGTATTTAGTTTACTTCCTTTTCTGGTGATACCTGCTTTTCTATCATATGTGGGCTGTTTCTTCATCTGCCCATGGTCTGTCTTCTCTGGGTGTCTGGTTATGTAGTTCTCTCTCCTATGTTGATTTGAAGGCACAAACTACAACACGACCAGGTACAACACACAAGGCTCTGAACAGAAATGTATTCACAATGTTAATAACCACAAATAAGGTGATCACCAATAAAAGACAAATTAGGGGTAAGTAGAGATAGAAGAGACAAATGAGGAAAAAAGAAAAGAAGTGCAAAAATCAAATTGGCAGAAGGGAGAAAAAAATTTAAAAAAAAGATGAAGAAGAAGAAAAGAGAAAAGAAAGAGAACAAGAGAGAAAAGGGGAACAAGTTATAGATGTGAGGAGAAAATTCCAATAGGACAGCCTCTAATCCCAACAAATGCCAGCAACAAGTACCTGGAGATTAATACAAACTACAAATAACAACCAATATCAAGGGAGGCAAGGGAAAAGAGAGGTAACAAACAAACCAAAACAAAGCAAACAAAAAGCAAAATAAAACAAGTAGAAAAAGCAAAAACAATCTCACAAAAAGTATAAAAAGTCGATATAAACATCGTTCAGGTAAACAACAACAAAAGGACATGGAGAAAAACAATTTTTTTTGGCCTTTTATTTTATTTAAATTAATTCTTTATTATTCAGATTATTACATTTTTTTCTTTTTTCCCCTCCAGAGCTCCCATTCATTTGGCTCCCTCCCCTCCCTTTACCTATACCTCCCTCCCGTTGACCTCATCCATAGTTGTATGATTTTTGTCCAGTCTCTCCCTGTACACCCCTCATCCCTTTCCCCCTGAGAATCATCAGTCCACTCCCTTTCTCTGCTCCTGATTCTATTATATTCACCAGTTTATTCTGTTGATCAAATTTTTAATTCACTTAATTTTTAGATTCACTTATTGATATGTATTTGTTACTCATAATTTTTTATCTTTTACCTTTTTCTTCTTCCTCTTCTAAAAGAGTACCTTTCAGCACTTCATAAAATACTGGTTTGGAGTTGATGAACTCCTTTAGCTTTTTCTTATCTGTGAGGCTCTTTATCTGCCCTTCAATTCTGACTGATAGTTTTGCTGGATAGATTATTCTTGGTTGTAGGTTATTGCTATTCATCACGTTGAATATTTCTTGCCACTCCCGTCTGGCCTACATCATTTCTGTTGAGAAATCAGCTGACAGTCGTATGGGTGCTCCCTTGTAGGTAATTAACTGTTTTTCTCTTGCTGCTTTTAATATTCTCTCTTTGTCTTTTGTTCTTGGTATTTTAATTATGATGTGTGTTGGTGTGGTCCTCTTTGGATTCCTTTTATTTGGGGGTCTGTGTGCTTCCTGGACTTGTAAGTCTATTTCTTTTACCAGATGTGGGAAGTTTTCAGTCATTATTTCTTTAAATAGGTTTTCATTATCTTGGTCTTTCTCTTCTTCTGATACCCCCTCAATTCTGATGTTGGTATGCTTGAAGCTGTCCCAGAGGCTCCTTACATTATCTTCACATTTTTGGATTCTTTTCTCTTCTTGCTTTTCCAATTGAGTGTTTTCTGCTTCTTTATATTTCAAAGTTTTGAATTCAATCTTGCCTTCCTCTAGTCTGCTGTTAGGTCTCTGTATAATATTTTTTATTTCATTCAGTGTATGTTTAATTTCTAGTTGGTCCTTTTCCATCTCTAGTTGGTCCTTTTAAATCTCTAGTTGGTGCTTTTTCATCTCCTCTTGGGTCTCGCTAACTTTATCCATCTTTTCTAGGATATTCTTGAAAAACCTTATAAGTGTGGTTTTGAACTCTATATCCATTCTTTTTTTCCCTCCATTTCTTTTGTTTGTGATCCCTTCCTTTGTCTCGGCATTTTCACTATGCCAAGAGAACTTCTGTGTTGGATTCAGCCTTATGATACCAGACTTGAAAAAGCTCAAAGCCTCTCTTGAGCTTGGGAGGGGTGGAGTCTCAGGGCTTAAGGGGACCGCCTTGTCTTCCAGTCAGTCCCGCCCTCCACGGCCACTGAGTCTCACGTGACTGGATAATCCCTGGAGCAGTTCCTTAGTCTGTGTGCGCCGTCGCAGTGCCTCTGGACTGCTGCCATTCTGGCTCCCCTCCGCTCCGGGACCATTTGTATCTGGGTCCCAAGGGTTTCGCCCGAAACTGGGGTTTAGTGGAGTTCGAAATGGTGTTGTTGGGAGGCTGTCTCCCGCCCACGTGTGAAAGTCAGAGGCACAATCAGCAGTCGGTCTTTTGCGTGCAGTGCTGTGTGCGCCACCAGACTTCTGCCCTTTTGTAACTCCCCTAAATTTCCGTGCACTTCTCCCTTTTCACAGTCCAAACTCCCCCCACATGAGTTTCCACTGGACCTGAGGTTTAGTTTCATAAGATAAGGGGTTCAATGCCGTTGAGAGTCTCCTTTTCCCTCCTGCCAGAGAAAGCCAGTCAGGTACTGTGGCACCCGCTCTCTCCATGTGCGCATCTCTGTACCTCAGCTTTTTGCAGCTCCTCTGGGTCTCTGTGAGCCCCTCTCTTTCCTTCTAGTTGAATTATTTCCACTCAGCCAGCTTTCCTTTGGTTCTGGATGATGTCAATTCTGTCTTTTAGTTGTGGTTTTGAAATTGTTGTGCAAGGCAGCATTGTAGGTGTTTACCTAGGCCGCCATCTTGGATGCTCTGAAAAACAATTTTTGGATAGTGAGGACAAGAAGAGAGAGGTTTGTATGGACTTAGAGTAAGGGATTTGTAATTAAATATATAAGTGGGGTGAAATTTTAACCAGGTAAAGAGAAAGAATAGGGAGAATCTAAAGTTATTAAAGGGAAAGAGAAACAAGGCAACAAAATGGGGAAAGTTAGGAAGAGAGTGTTGGCATAAAGGTAGAGTTGAGGTAGAGTAAAATTATGCTAAAGGCAAGATGAAAATAGAATGTAGAACTCTAATACCAAAGTAAAAGAGAAAATGACACTTTTTTTTCCCTAAAAGGTAAAATAGTAGTTGTAATAATACAATTTGAACATAAAAAAGTAATAATTAAAAAGATAAAATCAATGGAGGAGAAAAGGAAAAAATAGTTTTTTAACTAAAATGTGCAAAAAATAAAAATAAATAAAAATAAAAAAATAGAATGGGCAGAAGTGGAGGTCATTCATTTCCACTATTGTTCTTTGTGGCACTCCTGTTTCCCAGTTGTGAGGGTATTGCAGTTCCCTGTGTTCCAGTGCTGAGGTGTGTCTTAATCTCTTTATTGTTTTGTGATTATGCAAGAGTCAATTTGTGAGTCATCCATGGGTGGCAATGTTTCGGAATTGACCTCTGAGACTAAGCACAGGACCTCTCTAGCCTGTGCTTAGATCTTGCTACTCTGTGGTTCTCAATACCCGTTTGTGGGGATGGGTTGTCCTGGAGCTGATTCTCTGATGGTTATTCTGTGCTCCGATCCCCAGGTTCCAGAAAAACAGCCTTCCTCTGCAGTCTCTCAGGATGTCTCCACTTGCGTCATCCTAGCAATTAGAAGCCAGGGTCTGAAGAGGAAAGAGTGTTGTCTTTGTACTGCCCCCTTCCCCGCTCCTGTTCGAGCAGCCAGGACACTGTAATAACTCCCAGTCTCTCCTTCTTCCTCAGATCAAAATGGGCTGCTTTCTCGAGCTCCCCTCTGCCAACAGCTCTGAGGGTCCCCTTCCACATTTAGGTACCACACCCTCCCCCACATCCGGGGACCTCTTCAGAAGTAGCTTTCCCCCAGTCCGATTCCTACAGTATGCACGTCTCTGTTCTGCAGGACAGGAGACCTCACCTTATCCCAGGCAACATCTGACCTTTCTGTGTGGCGTGTGGAGTTCCTCTGAGTCTGAGTGTCTGTGCCGATTGAAGAGTGGTGTTCTGGGTTCCCCGGCTATTCGGTGGATGCTACAGCTGTAGTTTTCAGACCACTGCAGACATCCACTTCCCCCTGCAAGATGGCATGGTCTCCACGTTTGCGCTGGTGACTCCGGGAGACAAAAACCCCGTGGCAGTGGGGCTGCCTGGTCAGGGGAGCCCCGTCTAGCAATCCCCACCTTCTCCTGGAGGATAACTGACTCTTAACTTGCCAAGAAACACTCCCAGTGTGACTCTTAGCTGCTCTCTATCTGCCCAGCGACAAGGCTCCAGACAGGTCCATCTATTCCGCCGCCATTTTCAGCCTACTTATGTAGTGACCTTTGTTGTCTCTTGTGATGGCCTTCATTTTGAAGTCTCTCTTGTCAGAAATAAGTATTGCTATCCAGTTGTTGTTTTTTAATTTCCATTTGTATGGAATTTTTTTTTCTCATCCCTTCACGCTCATCCTGTGAGTTGTTTGTTCTGAGGTGTGTTTCTTGTAGCCAGTACAGTGGTACCTCGAGATACGAGTGCCCTAACATACGAGATTTTTGAGATACGAGCTGTCGAGAGTGATTTTTGCTTTGAAATACGAGCAACATTTGAGATAGGAGTAATAGTGCAGATCGGCCGGCTGCACACGACCCACCAGTTTACCGCAACTCGAGCGTCTCATAGTTTCCCATGCCTCAAGGTTACGGAACGAATTAAACTCGTATCTCGAGGTACCACTATATATTTGAGTCACGTTTTCATATCCATTTAGCTACCCTGTGTCTTTTGATTGGAGCATTTAATTAATTTATAGGCTATCATTGATAGGTACTTATTTATTGCCATTTTAATTTTTTTTTAAATATATATTTTATTGATATTTTACAGAAAGGAAGGGAGGGGGATAGAGTTATAAACATCAATGAGAGAAAAACATCGATCAAATGCTTCCTGCACACCCCCTATTAGGGATATGCCTGCAACCAAGGTACATGCCCTTGACTGGAATTAAACCTGCGACCCTTCAGTCTGCAGACCGAGGCTCCATCTACTGAGCCAATCCTGTCAGAACGCCATTTTAATTCTTTATGCCTATGTTTCTCTCTATTTCCTCTCATTATAGCAGTTTCTTTAGCATTTCCTGCCGTGCTGGTTTGGTGGTGATAAACTTCTTTAACTTTTTTTTTGGTCTCAGAAGCTCTTTATTTCACCATTTATTTATTTATTGTTCTGATTATTACATTTGTTTCTCTTTTTTTCCACATAGCTCCCCTCCACCTGGCTCCCACCCCTCCCTCTACCCTTACCTCTCCCGCTTTGTCCTCATCCAAAGATGTATGATTTTTGGCCAGTCTCTCCCTGTACCCCCCTCACCCTTTTCCCCTGAGAATTGTCAGTCTACTCCCTTTCTGTGCTCCTGATTCTATTATATTCACCAGTTTTTTCTGTTCATCAGATTTTTAATTCACTTGATTTTTAGATTCACTTGTTGATATGTATTTGTTCATAACTTTTATCTTTATCTTTTTCTTCTTTCTCTTCTTAAAAAGTACCTTTCAACATTTCATATAATACTGGTTTGGAGTTGATGAACTCCTTTAGCATTTTCTTATCTATGTGGCTCTTTGTCCTTCAATTCTGAATGATAGCTTTGCTGGATAGAGAAATCTTGGTTGTAGGTTTTTGCTATTCATTACTTTGAATATTTCTTACCACTCCCTTCTGGCCTGCATAGTTCCTTTTGAGAAATCAGCTGACAATCGTATGAGTGCTCCCTTGTAGGTTATTAACTGTTTTTCTCTTGCTGCTTTTAATATTCTCTCTTTGTCTTTTGCTCTTGGTATTTTAATTATGATGTGTCTTGGTGTAGTCCTCTTTGGATTCCTTTTGTTTGGGGTTCTGTGTGCTTCCTGGACTTGTAAGTCTATTTCTTTTACCAGATGTGGTAAGTTTTCAGTCATTATTTCTTCAAGTAGGTTTTCAGTGTCTTGCTTTATCTCTACTTCTGACACCCCCATAATTCTGATGTTGGTACGCTTGAAGCTGTCCTAGAGGCTCCATACACTATCTTCACATTTTTGGACTCTTTTTTCTTTTTGCTTTTCCAGTTGGGTGTTTTCTGCTCCTTTGTATTTCAAATGTTTGACTTGATTCTTGCCTTCCTCTAGTCTGCTGTTAGGTTTCTGTATAATATGTTTTATTTCAGTCAGTGTATGTTTAATTTCTAGTTGGTCCTTTTTTATCTCTAGTTGGTCTTTTTTATCTCCTCTTGGGTCTTGCTAAATTTATCCATCTTTTCTAGGAAATCCTTGAAAAACCTTATAAGCGTGGTTTATATCCAGTTGTTTTCCTCCATTTCTTTCGTTTGTGGTCTGTTCCCTTGTCTCCGCATTTTCACTATGCTGGGATAACTTCTGTGTTGGAATTAGCCTTATGATACAAGACTTGAAAACCTGCAAAATCCTCTCTGTTGAGTTTGGGTGTGGTGGAGTCTCAGCGCTTAGCAGACGGCCTTGGCTTCCAGTCT
The DNA here is from genome assembly GCA_011751065.1 of Lasiurus cinereus. Lineage (NCBI taxonomy): Eukaryota > Metazoa > Chordata > Mammalia > Chiroptera > Vespertilionidae > Lasiurus > Lasiurus cinereus. The sequence goes on along the minus strand of JAAGEH010000034.1, from coordinate 840,070 downwards.
GCCCTGCCCTATGCGGCCCCTGGGTCTCAAGGGTCTCTCAGTAATTGTTGCAGCCTCTCTGTGTGCATGTGCGTATGTGCCTCTTGACCTCTGTCCTTTTGGCTTCCCTGTGCTCCAGGACCTGTATGAGTCTGGGCCCCCAGGGTCTCGCCTGAAACGGGTTCAGTGGCGTTAGAGTGGCACAGTTGTGAGGCTGTGTCTCCCACTCTCTAGAGAAAGCCAGTGGCACAATTAGCACCCCATCTTCTGTGCACACACCACTGCCCCCAGACCTCTGCCCTTTTGCGGCTTCCCTAAATTTCCATGCACTCTTCTCTTTTCACAGTCCAGACTCTCCCCATATGAGTCTTGCCTGGAACTGGGGTTCAATGCTGTAGGATAAGGGGTTCAGTGCAGATGGGAGTCTCCATCTCCCCCCTGCCAAAGGAAGCCAGCTAGGCACTTGGCCGCCTGCTCTCTCCTAGCGTGTGTCTCTGTATCTAAGCTTTTTGCAGCACCTCTGAGTCTCTAAGCGTCTCTCTTTCCTTCTAGTTGTAGAATTTCCACTCAGCCAACTTTCCTGTGGTTCTGGATGATCTCCGTTCTGTCTTTTAGTTATAGTTTTGAAATTGTTGTGTGGGGTAGGAATTTAGGTGTTCACCTATGCCGCCATCTTGGTTTTTCCTCACCATCTATTTTAAATGAGAGCCTTGCTGGATATAGTAATATTTTTAAAAAGTATATATTTTTATTGATTTTAAAGGTGAAGGTAGAGAGGGAGAAAGAGATAGAAACATCAGTGATGAGAGAGATTAATTGATTGGCTGCCTCCTGCCTGCCCCACACTTGGGATTGAGCTCACAATTGGGAATCTGCCCTGACCAGGAATCAAACTGTAACCTCCTGGTTCATCATAGGTTGACACTTAACCACTGAGCCATGCTGGCTGGGCTGGATATAGTAATCTTCGTTTCAGATCCTTGGTTTTCATTACCTTGAATACTTCATGCCATTCCCTTCTGACTTATGGAGTTTCTCATGAAAAATCAGCTGACAACCTTATAGTAACTCCTTTGTAGATAACAAATTGTTTTTTTCTTGCTGCCTTTAAGACTCTTCGTATTCATCTGAAACCAGTTTGGCTCTGTGGATAGAGCATCGGCCTGTGGACTGAAAGGCCCCAGGTTCAATTCCAGTCAAAGGGCATGTACCTTGCTTTTGGGTACATCCCCATTGCGGCGGCGGCGGGGATGGGGGGGTTCAGGAGGCAGCTGATTGGTGTTTCTCTCTCATCAGTGTTTCTAGCTCTCTATCCCTTTCCCTTCCTCCCTGTGGAAAATCAATAAAATATATTTTTTTTTAAAAAAGATTCTTTGTATTTAACTTTTTGCGATTTCAGTTATGAAGAGTGTATTGGAGGACTATTTGAGTTCTTCTTGCTTGGAACTCACTGTGCTTTCTGAAATTGTGTGACTTTTTCCTTCATCTAGGTTAGGGAAGTTTTCTGCCATTATTTCTTCAAACACGTTTTTTTCTCTATCTCTTGCTCACTTTCTTTCTTTTCTGACATATTTATGATGCAAATATTGTTATGTTTCAAGTTGTTCCACACATCCCTTAAGCTGTCCTCCTGGGTTTTTTAAAAATATATTTTATTGATTTTTTTTTACAGAGAGGAAGGGAGAGTGATAGAGAATTAGAAACATTGATGAGAGAGAAACATCGATCAGCTGCCTCTGGCACACCTCCTACTGGGAATGTGCCCGCAACCAAGGTACATTCCCTTGACCGAGAATAAAACCTGGAACCCTTCAGTCCGCAGGCTGACACTCTATCCACTGAGCCAAACTGGTCAGGGCTGTCCTCCTGAATTTTAATTGTTTTTCTTTTTGGTTTTCTGATTGATTTTTTTTTTCTACCCTGTCTTCTAATTCACTGATCAGATCATCAGCTTCCCCTAATCTGATGTGTATTCCTTCCAATTTATTCTTTATTAGTATTATATCATTCTTTATTTCTTAGTGTTTTTTTCTTACGTTACTGTATCTTTTCTCATGCTGTTGAGCATCTTTGCCATCATTATTCTGAACTCTATATCTGATAAATTTCTTATCTCCATTTTACTTAGCTGTTCTTCTAGAGAATTATCTTGTCCTTTTGTTTGGGTTTGTTTTTATCTCCCATTTTGGCTGCCTGTTTGAATTTGTGTCTATGTGTTAGGTAGATCTGCTACACCTTCCAACCTCTAGTGCAGGACAGTGTCAGATGCTGTTTCTGACTGGCCGTAAGTACCCTGTTTGGGGCTATCAGCAATTCACAGCTTGTGGCGCTCTCTACGGTGACTCGGTGCCTTTGAAGAAGTAAGATGTGCACCAAGGTCTGCTTTTCCTAGCCCTGGGCTAGAAGAGATCAGGCAAAGCCTCAAAGCCTCCAGAGATCTGCCTCTGCTTGTAGTCTGATTGTTATTCAGTCTTGGTTAGCCCCAGACTATTAACCCTAGCAAGACATAAACTCCACTGGGTAGGTGGAGAGGTTTTCCACCAGGAGAGCACAATTGCTTCCCCCACAGGCAAAAGATGCCTGGATGGTAATGGTCTGCTACAGAAAGAAGTATTCTGCAGTAGGAGGGAATGACTCACAGGAAATGGGGTTGTCTATCTTCTTCTATTTTTTATTTTAAGTAATTTATTAAAGCATGTTATCACAAAATGGAAACATACAAATTAGAAATATGCAACCATCATTTCCACAGTCAAGTTAAAATGTCATATATTTTTTCCTGTTTTTACAGCTGAAAACTTCAGATCTTATTTCTACCTCACTCACCATGAATATTTTATTCATTCCTCCTAAAAGTATCCAGGGCACCAAATAACCAAAATGCAAACCATTATATAAATAAGTGCAAAGTTAAAAAAGAAAATGTGTAGAGAGCACCCTTCCCCACCCCCCAATTAAAGGCAAACAATGGCACTTTGCTCTTGCTTAACTAGATTGTCTTCAAAAACTACTAAAATGTTATAGATTTAACAAAATAAAAAACAACTGACTTCTAATAGATGTCCCAAAAGGATGTTAGTGTTTGAAAATAAATGCTTACACAAAGGAAAATGTGGCTTACATCAAACAAGTTTAAGAGCCCTATATTGCAGCATTCTGTAAAATGAACACGACAAAAAGCTGGTATAGGGTTTATTGACAAAGGCAGGATTTCTTCAGGTAGCTAGGTAAGGAGGCGGTGGTTCTTTTTCAGGCATCTTCACTGCCATTTCATAGGTTGGCCAAATGTACTGTGGAGGTACTTCAAAGGCAGGGTACAAAGCAATCTCTGGTGTGTATCTTTTATTTTTTTTAAAGATATGACTCAAATCTTTTAATAATATCATTTTTCTTAATTTTAAAGGGCTATTTTTAGAAAGCTGTATTTTTTTAATAAATATTGTTCAGTTTATTACAGATGTTCCTCTTTATTCCTCCCCATAGCTCCCCTCCACCTGATTCCCCAACCCCCATCCCATGCCCTTATCCCCTGCCACTGTCCTCATCCAGAGGTGTAAGATTTTTGTCCAATCTCTTCCTGCACCCCTCACACTCCCTTGCCCCTGAGAATTGTCAGTCTATTATTTTTCTATGTCCCTGATTCTATTATATTCACCAGTTTATTCTCTTCATCAGATTTTTTATTCACTTGATTTTTAGATTCAATTATTGATAGGTATGGATTTGTTATCACTTTGTTGTTTATAATTTTTATCTTTACCTTTTTCTTCTTCTTCCTCTTCTTAAAGAATACCCTTCAACATTTCATATAATCCTGGTTTGGTGGTGATGAATTCCTTTAGCTTTTTCTTGTCTCTGAAACTCTTTATCTGACCTTCAATTCTGAATGATAGCTTTGCTGGGTAGAGTAATGTTGGTTGTAGGTTCTTGCTATTCATCACTTTGAATATTTCCTACCACTCCCGTCTGGCCTGCATAGTTTCTGTTGAGAAATCAGCTAACAGTTGAATGGGTACTCCTTTGTAGGTAACTAACCATTTTTCTCTTGCTGCTTTTAATATTCTCTCTTTCTTTTGCTCTTGGCATTTTAATTATGATGTGTCTTGGTGTGGTCCTCTTTGGATTCCTTTTGTTTGGGGTTCCGTGTACTTCCTGGACTTGTAAGTCCATTTCTTTCACCAGGTAGGGGAAGTTTTCAGTCATTATTTCTTCAAATAGGTTTTCAGTATCTTGCTCTCACTCTTCTTCTGGCACCCCCATAATTCTGATTTGGTACGCTTGAAGTTGTCCCAGAGGCTCCTTATACTATCTTCATATTTTTGGACTCTTTTTTCTTTTTGTTTTTCTGGTTGGGTGTTTTTTGCTTCCTCATATTTCAAATCTTTGGTTTAATTCTTGGGGGTCCTCTAGTCTGCTGTTGGATTTCTATATATTATTCTTTATTTCTGACAGTATATGCTTAATTTCTGACTGGTTCTTTTCCATTTTTTTGGCATTCTCATTAAGATCCTTGAAGGTCTCACAAAGTTTCTGGGCGGTTTGTAGAAGATTGTTGAGTAACCTTAAATGTGGTTTTGAACTCTATGTCCAGTAGTTTGCTTTCCTCCATTTCTTTCATTCCTGACATGTTTCTTTGTCTCTGCATTTTGGCTGCTTCCCTGTATTGATGGAGTGACTTTGTGTGCTAGTTGTCCTTTAGGGTCCAGTAGCTCTGCCTCCCCAATCACCTGAGGTGGACACTCTTGGTGCACCCTTTTGTGGGCTGGGTACATAGTCTTGTTGTAGTTAAGCCTTGATTGCTATTGGTACACTGGGAGGAATTGACATCCAGGCCATTTGGCTGTGAGGACCCCCTGTGTCTGTAATGGAAGAACTGCTGTGCTGGAGACACCCCTGTGGGGCAGAACTTGATTTGGTGGGGCTTTGGTACTCACTGAGTCTGCCTCTTGAGTGTATCACTTATGTATGTGAAGAGTGGAAATCTGGTGTCGTCTCACACTGACCTCTAGGCACATTGATTTCTGGATCTCCAAGGAGGTGCAAGTCAGCTAGTGTCAGGCCATCGAGCAGGAGCTACAGGAAGATCTGCAGATTTTTTCTATTTGCTAGGAGTTTGGAAGTTTTGGAGTTGTCTAACCCAGTTGCAATTTGTTAGGTTAAGCTGTGAGAGGGCAGGTCATTCATATGCAAAAGCTACTGTGCACAGCTTGGTGGATTTGTAAATTGGGTGGGGCGGAGTCTCAGGGAATCACTAGGGTAGAGTGTGGCAAACAGCAATCACTTCCAGTCAGCCCTCTCTGCCTCATTCTGTTCCATGTCCCACATCCCAGCGCAGTGAACAATGATTCCTGTGCGCACCTCTGCGAGAAGGCCACTCTCTTTCCAACCTGATGGCTGACAGTCCAATTTCTCCCTGTATGAGTCTGGGTCCCCAGAATCTCACTGGAAATGAGTTCAGAGCAAGTTGGGAACTTGTAACTTCCTCCCAAATGAAAAAAACGGCGCACACCAGCCCAATTCACGTGCATCTCTCCGTACCTCTGCCTTTCTGAGCCTCTGCACATCCTACCAGGTCTCAGTGCACTTTTTTCTTTCTTTGTGGTTGTAGAACTTCCACTCTGCCAGCTTTCTCGTGGTTCTGGGGGATAGTTGTTTTGTCTTTTAGTTGTAGTATTGGTATGGTTTTGAGAGGTGGCACGTACAGCTTGGTGGGTTTGTAAATTGGGTGGGGCAGGGTCTCAGGGAACCACTAGGGTAGAGTGGCAAACAGCAATCACTTCTAGTCCGCCCTCTCTGCCGCATTCTGTTCCCCAAAAATAAGACAGTGTCATATTAATTTTTGCTCCCAGAGATGCGCTAGGTCTTATTTTCAGGGGATGTCTTATTTTTCCATGAAGAAGAATGCGGTACACATTTATTGTTTCACAAAAAAGGAAATTTATTACCTGTATATGGTACGGTAGTAGTTGTCATCACAAACCAGTTCACTGATTGGCCACAGCGCAGCTGGAGCTGTTCAGGCAGTGCGAGGTCTCTTTAAATCAGGAGTCAGATGCCTTACGGTAGCTTTAGGGGCCTGATATTCCAGGGAGGCCTTATGTCCGGGGGAGGCCTTATTATCGGGGAGGTCTTATTTTGGGGGGATGCCTTATATTACAGTGAGAGGCAAAATTGGAAATAGGTCTCATTTTCGGGGGATGTATTGCTTTCAGGGAAACAGGGTACCTTATGCCACCATCTTGGTTCCAGGAATCTCTGGTGTGTTTTTGTTGTTGATGTATTTAAAGCAGTTCCAAACACAGTTGATAAGTCTTAAAAATTATGAATAAGAAAACGCTAGAACAATGAACAGGAGGCATCTGGAGTCCAAGGCCAGGAGGGAAAATCAGGTAATTGATCCAGATATTCTTTTATTCTTGGCAAGTAAGTAATAGAACTGATAGCAGCCAGGCAGCTGAGAACCAAGTCAAAAAGCCGGTAACAGAAGAATGTAATAAGCCAACCCAATTGATAAGAAATTGCTCCATATACCAGCATTGAACTGATTATAAACATAAGAACAGAGACGGCAAAAAGAACACTGGCATTATCTGTCATTCTTTCAGATGAATAGTAATTGCCAATGACTTCATACTGAATGTTGACAGATGGCATTGAGTTTGCCTCTTGAGTGTATCACTTATGTATGTGAGGAGTGGCAAAATTGCCATTAACAGGTTAACCACAATGTACTAGGTCCCCAGGATGATTGTCCCGGTTCGGACATGGCAACAGCCGCAGCACCCAGTACGGTAGAACCGGTCTCTGCGGCTCCGCTTGAAAGTCATGGACACCATTGGGGATCTCGAAGGCCTCATTCTTGGCTGAACTCCGACAAAAGCTTTCCGCATAACGGATGAACCCAGCTAGTTCTGTCCCTCTGTCCAAAACCAAACGACGCGTCTTCAAGCCTGCCCCTGGTCCAGGCTGGGTTGTCTATCTTCTGAGGTCTCACCCCAGAGTTCCCAACCTTGACTTATGCTCATACAGCTCCAGTCCACTCTGCCCTTTTTTTGCTAGAGTCAAGGTGAGTGGCTGCACCTAAAATGTTGTGTTGGCCCTTTAAGAGGGTTACTGCATTTCCAGCCATTTTTGGTGGATAGACAACAACCCTACTTCTTATCACAGCCAGATGTTATCTGGGCTCCTTTCTTAGTTCTAGGGCTCTGGGCTGGGGATCCCAGCCAGGGGATTAAACCTCAGAGTTCTCAATAGGAACCGCCCCATAGCTGAGATCTCTTTCCAGAACTTCAGCTGCTGTCTGTCTGTATCTCTGTCTGTCTGTGGGAGCCCAGCCAGCCCTTTTGCACCTCTGCCCTTCCTACCAGTCTGTACGTAGTCTCCACTTTCTGCCCTTGGTTATCAGGGTTCTCTCCAGCCAGTGTTCAGTTGATTATTCAGGATGGTTTTTCTGCATTTTAGTTGTAATTCCAGCTCAGTCCTGAGAGAGTGTCAGTGTAGCTTCATCTTGATCCACTGACAGTTTGGAATCGTCCCTCTTACTGGTTTTTGGTGTATCTTTCACCAGAGGGCCATTGTTTTCCCTCACGGTTTTAGCTTTAAGAATCCATATACTTAAGGCCTATGCTTTATCTTAATTGGTTTTTATTTTATTATTTTTAATCCTTCGGTGCATAGCACGATGCTCCAACCAACTGAGCCACACCAGCCAGGGTGCCTCTGTTTTATTTTAATCTGAAACATTGAAGGGACATGAATGTTAACCATGAAACCTACAGTGAATGTGTGGTCCAAAGGGGTTGATGTGCTCAGGGAAATTTGATTTTATTTCCTAGACTAGTTGTAGGAATGTTTAACCTTATAGCACTTTGAAGACTCTCATCTAAGACCATGGGTATATTTTCTGTAGATTTATATTTTACTTAAAAATGAGATTAAAAAAAAATCCTTTAGGAGTTGAAGCCAAATCAAAATTGGAGAGACTTATTTAATAGAGTTTTCTTTTAAAAGATGCAGAACTTATTTGACTTCTTACAATAAATTGTGCTTTCTCAAAGAATTTTGTAAAGCAGTTCTTAAAAAATGGCTGGCATTCTTGACACAGCATTGGTAGCAGTCCTCAGGTAACCAGTCTGTTATATCACCATTGCATATACTCGGAGTAAGAATTGTTTATTGCAGATCATGCAGTTTCTAACATCTGGTATTTGTACAGTTAGTACCCTACATTGAAAGGAGTTTTTCCATCAAGTTCTGTTCAAGGAAGGAGAATATTTATCAAAGTATTATTCATGAACAAATAAAACAAAGGCAGAAATTTAAAACTTTAAATCTTAGCAAAATATACAGATATAAAACATCTCAATTGCTGTTACTCATGTCAGATCTTACATCTTAATTTGCTAAACTGGTAGAATTTTTATTTCACTTGGAATAATGTAAGTTAAAGATGTTTGGATTAGGACTGTGAACATGAGAACGTGTGGCTGTGATTGTGCAGCGCCCTGTGCTTGGAAGAGCAGCACTGCCATCTTCCTCCACGCTGCATCCAGGTGGGCCAACACCAGAGAGGCCGCTCCGGCCACAAGGCCTTAGCTCCCTTGCAGCGTGTCACTTGGACCCTGAGCCCAGTGCTGTCCATGGAGACAGCTGTGTGTGTGATGCTGTCACTGTTTCAGATAGTAAAGGATGACTGCGAGGATGATGCTCATGTTTTCCGGAGAGCGGCCAATGACATCACATCCCAGCTGGAGATTAATTTTGGTAATCTCCCTCGGCCGGGGCGCGGAACCAGAGGTGGCACACGGGGAGGCCGGGGAAGGATCAGAAGGACAGAGAACTATGGACCCAGAACAGAAGTGGTGGTAAGTATTCATATTCTGACCCCGGTGTCTTCCTGAAGGACCTGAGAGGAGGCGGCGGCCCTGGGCCGCACAGTCTGGTTTTGGAGGGTCATCAGGTTCTGTGGCGGATTCCTCCTCTCTCTAGTGTGGGGCTGATGTCAGGTGTTTGGGATGGTGATGTCAGCACTGCCATCAGTTGGGTACAGACCATCTGTAGCATTGGCATCCAGGGTCTCCAGGCAGTCCACTGCCTGCTCTAAAGGTGCGTGCAGAGCAGAATTCACTGCATCAGACTAGACCCCAGGCTTGGGGAACAGATCTCCTTCACAATGCCTGAGGGCATGTCCTGTACCCCAAGCTTTCAGGGCAGAAGGCCCTTTGCAGCCCCTTCTCCACTCAGAGCTCTCCCCCTCTGCCAAGTTGGCTCTGCCTCCTGAGTTACTCTTTCACCGCAGGGCCCTTGCCTGCTTTCAGGGAACATCTCTGACCTGCCTGCTCCCAGGAGGCTTTTTGGATTATTCTCTCCAGACCAATGAACACCTGGGGCTTGCTGCTTCCCTTTGGAGTATGATCTCCATTGGTAACTGTTCTCACTGGTGTGATTGTGTCTGTGGGTGGCAGCAACTATGTGTGCTTTTATCCGTTTTCCCAGTGCTAGCACCATGAAAGCTTAGCAGGTGCTTCATAATGTTTGGTGCACAAATACACAAACACCTATTTAGTAGGAGTTGGGCCTGAGGCCCCTGTGGCCAGTGTGGGCCGAGTCCTCTTACCTCTGCCTCCGTGGCTGGCCTCCCAGACGTTCCTTTTGCTGCTGATTCCCTGGCTTCCAGGAGCAGTGCCTGCAGGTGGTTATACCTAAGCAAGAGCAAAACATCAGTTTTTTTTAAAAAGTATATTTTATTGGTTTTTTTACAGAGAGGAAGGGAGAAGGATAGTTAGAAACATCGACGAGAGAGAGACATCGATCAGCTGCCTCTTGCACAGCCCCTACTGGAGATGTGCCCGCAACCAAGGTATGCCCTTGACTGGAATTGAACCTGGGACCTTTCAGTCTGCAGGCTGACTCTCTATCCACTGAGCCAAACTGGTTTCTGCAACACATTAGTTTTTTCAGGTTGCATTTGAAGCCAGATTGGAAAAGGTTCTGTTCTGAGAATAGAAAATACAGTCCTTTGCAAGCAGGGCTCCAGCCACTGCTGGTCAGGAGTGTGTGGTTCTGGGAAGCTGCGCCTGCCCCACCTCTGCAGCCCACCTATGCTCTTCCAGCCACAGGCCCAGCCCTGCAGGCTCCGCCCCTTCACGGGAGAACCTGCTCTTCCGGGAAAGCCTTGCCTGACCATGATGTGTGACCACCAAGTTTCATTGGACACCCGTCCTGGGCATCTGTTACTAAGGTTGCCACACTGACTTCCCATCTATCTCCCTTCTCCTTGGGAGCTCCCCTGGGGCCAACTGGGGAATAATCCTATGTCTCCACGTGGTCAGCCTTCTGTCTGTCTATTGAGAAATGGAGGTGCCATATAGAAAAAGGGGCACTCAGAGGATTTGTTGAGGAATGGGGGCACTGCCAGGCACTCAGTAGCCAGACAGCAATGAGGATGAGAGCCGGCACCCTCAGCGCAGCTCCTGGTGCTGCATTGGGGGCCGCCTCACCTTTGCCCAGCGTGCGGTGAGCGCTGGAGTGGGATTGGTTGAAATGACAATTGGTTCCAACACTTTACTTTCAGACACAAAACGTCGCTCCAAACCCGGACGACCCTGAAGACTTTCCTGCTCTGGCGTGAGAGCCGCACCAGGGTGCTCAGCAGCACCGCCGGGAAGACTTCTTGCTCGGGGAAGAGACTCGGAACAATAGATATTGCTTTTCCCCCTTTGGTGTGATTCATTGCACTTTTTTTGGGGGGGGGGATGGGGTTGGGTGGGTAGAGATTTTCCAGGTACAGAGCTGTCGTTACGGAGACTTTGTCCGTGGAGGCTCTCCAGTCTGCCTAGGAAGCTTAGAGACGGAGGCCGAGGAGGAAGTGCACCACGTCAGTAAGGCCACCCAGGTTGGAGACCGGAAAGGGAGCTGCAGCTGATTTGCTGTTGGCTCCGCTGGGCTTGGAGTTGCCTTCATTAGCCATTTGAAGCAGCCCTTGTGCAGCTCTGCTCACCCCTCAGAGCCGGAAAGCTTGGCTGTCACATGGCCCCCGCCTCGAGGTTTCTGCCTATGTGCACCCGCACCTCATTTAGTATCAACGTGCACAGCCAGGGTTTGCATGGCTTTTGGGAGGAGTATTATGTGGTTTTAAAAGTCATGTTATTTAACCTGCCAATCAAATGAAAAGGGGTCCTGGTGAAAGCATTGCAACTTGGTTCCATCCTCCTCCTCTTCAACATTTGTGTCTGAATGGAGGCCTGTGCACCAAAGCCCTGTGGCCTGCCTGATGTGTGCTCAGCACCGAACCAGGTCCGGGTCCTGTTTCTTCCGTGAATGGTGGGCTTAGGGGCAGCCTCAGCTTCGGTAGCTCCCCAAGTCCTGCGAGGTTTTGTGCCAGCGTAGGGGCTGGGCAGGGGCAGCTGTGGCTACTGCTGGAAGCTGGGTGGTGCTCCCTCCACTCGGCTGAAGCTGCGGGACCGTTTCCCTGGTTCAGGACCTCTGCCTCCACCGGCATCGCTCCCCTGCTGGCTCTGGACTTGGACCTGGATAAGAAAAGCTGGTCCTCCTGCCTGGATGTAGGAAACAGAATTGTTTGGGTCACACCGAGATGGAGAGAGAATGTGAGAAAAAGGCCCAGCAAATCTGATTCTGTTGAAGAATCGGAGCTGAACCGGTGACAGGCGGTGGAGGACCTTCCCTGTGGCCACAGGACGGGCGCTCTCGTGTCCTCAACATCCAAGTGCATCTTCCCTCGCCCTGGAGACGGCCAGCTGGACCTGATGGGAGCAGTGCGGCTGAGGGGGAATGGCAGAGGGCCTTGACTAGTGGCCCTGGGTGAACAGGAGGCCGTGTGGCGGGGCCACTTTTCCTTTGATGATTAGTGAAACATCCCTTGTAAAACCCCTGCCCCCGTGTTGTGAAGAACACGTGCTACAAAGCCCACCGCGCTAAATTTGATGTTTGCAAACACTGCGGTCTTCCCCACACACCCACCGAGACCCTGTGCTGAGCAGGCCCCAGCCTGAGTGCTGAGCCTGCAGAGCCAAGCTGCGGCCGCGGCCCCAGGAGGAGCAGAAGTGCAGCGTCTGAGTCCTTCCTGTGCTGTAGGGAGGAGGGGATACTGCATCCGCTTCCCCCAGGCATGTGCTGTCGCGTTCACCCCCAGAAAATGGGCCAGAGAGTCTTGGAAAGTGCCGTCCAGCGTGTTGGGATTCCTGGGCAGGTGTGCCAGCCTCAGCCGATTGGGTCCCTTCTCAGCCAGGAGGGCACAGCTGGGCCTCAGGCTGCCAGGGCAGCAGCTGAAGATGGAGAGGGGGCGGTGTCCCAGAATCTGCAGCTGGGAAAGCCCCACAGAGGCAGGCTGACCTGACCGCTGTCTCCCCTGCATATCTGACAGCCTGGAAGGGGGCTGGTCCCACTGCCGCCCTGGGACAGACTGAATCCTGTCCTGCCGCAGTTCGCAGCCTGATGGTGGTGGTGGTGACCACCTAACATTTCATCTCAACAGGGCAGGCACTGGGCACCCCCTTGCCTTGTGATCACTGGCTCTCCACGCCATCCCTGAAGGTATTTCAGGGGCGAAGGCATTGCGTTTCCTTTGGAACCCCCCCAGGTGGTGGTGGGCAGTCCTGTGGAGAGGGTAAGGGGGTGAGTCTCAGAGCTGGGCAAGGGCAGCTGCTGGATAAAAGTGGGAACCGCCTCTAAGTTGTTCCAGAAAGAGCCACGCTGCCGGCCATGGCCCGCCCCCGGATGAGCAGTTTCTCTTGGAGAAAAGATCCCATTTCCTGCTTGCTGCCTCATCTCCCCTCAGCCCCTTGAGGACCACTCCGGGCCTGGCATAGGTCCTCAGATGCTGGCGCCACTGCCCCACATCCCCAGGGTGAGGCAGTGCCTGGCTCTGGTCCTGGGGGCTGTATTTATGGTAAAGAGAATGCGGAAGGAAAGCAGGTACTTAAAATAACTCATAAAATACAATACAGATGAGTGCAAAACCTTGTAACCACCACCTAAGACGGAAAAGCCAACGTCCTCAGAAGCCCGGCCACTGAGATGGGCCCACGCCATCTGGATGCCTTTCGGTCTGAGGGTCCCCTCCGCCCTTCCTGCAGAACCAAGCGATGACCAGCATGTCTCGAGGGGCTGCTGAGGGCTGTGCTGTGCTGGTCTCATCACCTCAGTCAGGGATGGGCCACTGTCCTTGTGCCCGCTGACCCAAGCAGGGATGGGATGAGGAGGTGAAGCAGAAAGAAGATTCCACCCCCCTGCCCAGTGCTTTCTCCCCACACCTGATAAATAACCCATCCCTTAGGCAAATCTGCTAGGAGAGGGACAGGGAAGGGTCAGAGGACACGTGCACCGCGAGGCCACAGAAGCCACCCTGAGTATGCTGTGTGCTGCCACAACCTTGCAACACTGACCAAACACAGTGGCCGCCCAAATGAGTCTGCCCCAAAGCATGGTGGGACGAATGTTGTCAGCTGTGTCAGGCCCCCCACAGGTGGCACTGCAGGGCTTGAGAGGTGGAGATGGGAATGGGAGCTAAGGTTCTCCGAACCTTGCAGCCTGAGGCCTCAGCTCCTGACACCTCTCCAGGTTTCCATGACTCAAAGCAATAGGACTTGCCCCGACCAAACTGCAGTGGCTTTGGAACTCATCACAGCTCTACCATGGGCAAAGCAGGCCCATGCTTGGGGAGAGCAGGTCGAGCCAGTGGAGTTGAGAACCAACTGCCTTCTAAGCAGTTTCTTTGGAAAAAAAAAAAAAAACGAGGCCATTTCAGAGACCTTCCTTGTGTAAGTTGGGAAGCGCCTGCTGTGAGAATGGAGTGGCCTGGACTTACACATCAGGCCCTCGGAGTTCTCAAGACACCGAGGCTGAGAAAACCACCTCCTGGAGAACAGCAACCTGCCCAGGCACTAAGGACACTTCTGCCAGGGAGGGCGCTGTCCAGCCCAGGCTGCACACCCAGCTGGTGGTCCTGTTCTGCATCCCCCTCCCAGCAGTTCTTGGCAGTGTTAGAGCAACAGGGAGGAAAACTGTGTGTTGGTGGTGGAGGAAAGTGCGGGAATGAGCAGGGACACTGGAGAGGTTTGCAGTTAAGATGGGTGGGTAGAAAGGAAGGACAAATGCAAGGCCGGAGGGCCTGGCCAGGACAGTGCTAACCTCCCCTGGCCCCATCCCTACCCAGGATCCCTAGGCCTAGAGAGGCCTGGGGGTGGCTGGCGAGTAGGCTCCTTTATGGCACACCTCTGGGTCACCCTTCTCATCGAGTCTGTAGAAGAGCCCTCCCCACCGGTTATCCCTGGTCACCTTTTGGGAGGCCCAGCTCCGTCCCTGGCCTGAAATCTCAATACCAAGTGAAAGTACGAGGCAAAAACTTGCTGAGGCTGAGGCCTGGGCTGGAGGAAATGGGTTTAACTTGCATCTGGAGAAAACACCGTTGGTGAGCGCTGCCGTCCAGCACAGACCTGCTCTGGAGGTCTAGTCCCTGCAGAGCCCCAGCCAGATTAACAGCCGGTCTAGAAAGTTTACAGCCCATGCCAGCCAGCCATCACTGGAAAAGGGAGGAGGTGGTTGTATTCAAAACACTGACTCGGAGTTGTTGGGGTGGCAAGGACTGGATCATGCCTGCTGGAAAGAAGACCCCGGGAGCGTGCGCTAAGCTCCCTGGTCTGCAAGGCAGGTGTGGAGTTGCCACGGTGGAATCACCGAGTACATGTGGTCCAAGGCAGCACCAGCCCCCGCCTTTGCCAGCCCCAGTTTGGAGTGGACACTGGCCCATGAGCCTGCTCGAGGCTCCACTTTCGTGGTGCTGCCCAGGAGCGGTGCTGAAGGCCCCACAGCAGCTCGCAGCCTGACGGCGGCTGAGCATGTGTGTGTGTGTTTCCAATGGCTGGGGGCACGGCTGGCATTCGGCAGCAGCGTGGGGAGGGCTGAATTTTCCACGCTGTCCCACAGGAAGATCTAGCTGTCCTGTGTTCCTCAGGGAAGCTTGGTAGGAAGAGCCACTGTCCTCCTCCAAGTGGAACAAAGCCCCCATCCCCTTTCTGCTTCGATGCAAAGCCTCTTCCCCTACAGGTGTGTGTGGGCATTATGAGAATGGAGGGGTCAAGGCCAGTGTCCTGGTGGTCACCAGCCCGTTTGATCCGGCCCTGGCTGGTGGGACGCCTCCTTACCTGGACAGTTCTGTGTGGAAGGAGCACGTGTCACCCAGAAGCACGTCAAGACCATGCAGACTTGCTAGCAAAGACAGGAGACACAGTTAGAGGCAGGCGAGGGGGCTGGCAGGCATTCCAGGAGGAGCTGGGAGAGGTGGCGACAATCAACAGGGACATACTGTGCCAACCACTCAAAAGACAAAGGCCCAAACCTGAATAATGGAGCAGCTCAAAGACAGCACTCTAGTAGGGAGTGACACTGGCAGTAATCCTGCTGTTCATGACCAGCTCAGCCCTGACAGCCGCTCCTGGCGGGGGCGTTAGGAGGGGGCTGTGCATGGCCACATCCTCTTGGGACAGCATTAAAGCAGTGCTTTTATTTTATTTTTTTGTTCTTTTTTTAAATATATATTTTATTGATTTTTTACAGAGAGGAAGGGAGAGTTAGAAACATCGATGAGAGAAACATCGATCATGTGCCCGCAACCAAAGTACATGCCCTTGACTGGAATCAAATCTGGGACCCTTCAGTTCTCAGGCTGACGCTCTATCCACTGAGCCAAAATGGTTAGGGCAGTGTTTTTATTTTTTAATTAAATAATATGTACATGGCTCTTAGTAACGGGCCAGGCACTTGTTCTAATGAACAAATATGAATTCATTTAATCCTCATATGAATATATTAGATATTATCATCTTGGCTCAAAGAACACAGCTAAGTAAGAGGCAGTCAAGCTACTTTTTGATGTGCTGAACATAAAAACTACAATTTTGCATATTCTTGACCTAGAAATATCTTCTGAAGGAATTTATCCCCTAGATCACCCAGGATCACCCAAGATCACCCTGGAAGAGTTTATAGGTGGGAATGTTTGTGCAGTGTTACAATCATAAAGTGCTGGAAAGCACCCACATGGCTAACTGTGATGAGAGAATGACTTCAGAAGTCGTGGCATGCCATGGAGCAGGCAAAAAGCTTGTGAACCCCGCTCCCGCGCTCTCCCATGCACCCTCCACAACACGCACACACGGGAGAGGAAAAGCAGTCCTGGGGTTACACGCAGGCTGGCACCAGGACCCAGCGAAGGCGTCCATGTACTCTGGTTTCTCTTACTCCAAACCCTGTGCCTTTACTAGTCCAATTTTACAGATGAACAGCAAGGGCAGGTGGCTTTAGGATGCACACCACTGCCTGCTCTTTTTCTGCCCATGCGCTCAGTAGGTGCGGGGCTCAGGAGGGGGCCTTGTTACTTGGGCATGCCGCTGCCTAGCCTCTGGACCACCTTCCACTTACCTTCATGCGGGAATTTCTCCCTGCAAGAGTCGTTTATTGTTCTGTTTTGTATTCTTTTTTTTTTGTTTGTTTTTTTCAATCCTCATCTGAAAATATTTTTCCATTGATATTTTAGAGAGAAGACATAAATACTGATGAGAGACACATTAATTGGTTGCCTCCTGTATGAGCCCAGACCTGGCCCAGGCTGGGGATGAGCCTGCAACCTAGGTACGTGTGCCCTTGACCTGGAATCAAACCCAGGACTCTTTGGTACACAGGCCGACACTCAAACCACTGAACAAAATCGGATGGGGCAAGAGTCAATAGTTTGACCTCTTTTAACACACAAAATTATACTGCAGGTGCCAAAAATAACATACTGAAGGACCATAATCTGCTATCAAAGTCAACTTTTACCTGATCACCTAGACCTGTGGCAGCAAACTGCCACATGCAGCTCTTTAGCCCCTTGAGTGTGGCTCTTCCACAAAATACCACAGCCTGGGCAAGTCTATTTTGAAGAAGTGGCATTAGAAGCAGTTTAAGTTAAAAAAAATTTGGCTCTCAAAAGAAATTTCAATCGTTGTACTGTTGATATTTGGCTCTGTTGACTAATGAGTGTGTCGACCACTGACGTAGAAAAAATTACCTTAAAAGTAGGAAATTTATTGGAAGCTATGTGCCAGACATTGTGTTGAGTGTGTTGCATGTATTATCTCATTTAATTCTCTTACTGTTAAAATAGGAACTTTTTATTCCCATCTCATGTGAATGGAATAAGAGGGGTTTTACCAGATTGTCCATGCTCTGGGCAGTGTGGTTGACAACACAGGGAAGCAAGTACCTGCAGGCCAGGGTCTCAGAGGTTTGCCACCCAAACTGCAGAGCCCTGGAGAGCTGCTCCAAGGAGAAACAGTGTACCTTGCGGTTCCATCCACAGCCCAGCAGGCCTGGGGCCTTGCTGCCACGCCTGCCCCACCCTCCCAGCCTCCTTGGACTTCGAGCTACTTGGCCCATGCCAACTAACCAAGCTGGTCAGTCACCAGGAGGCACACGCCCAGCACTGGCCTCCTGGTCAGTCATGGAGGGAACATGTGGACGTCGTAGCTCTCAATGGAGGGCAGAGCCTGCAAATCCCTCTGGTGGCAGGCGTTTGGGTAAGGTGAGAAGACAAGCCCCTTTGGTTTGTGCTTTGAAAACTCACATCCCAGCACGAAGCAAAGCCCAGTCCCGAGGGAGCTGGACAGCACCTCCTTTAGGACAAGCTGTCTCAGGCCCCTGGACACGAAGCTGCCGTGATGCCTGCCTGGGACCATGGTGAGGGAAGGCAGTCCCACACCCGAATGGCACAGGGTATGTGGTGCTCAAGCACTGGCCCTGCCTCTGGCCCAGCTCTCGGGTCCTGAGCCTGCAGAGGAATGAAGGGGCTCTCGTCTCTGACCTGGAAGACCCCGAGGTCTGATGGATGCATCCTCGTGTTGGGGAAGTGAAACCTTTGCATCCTCAGAGTGGGCGAGGGTGCGTGCTGAGTAACTCCCCACAGGAGCCCCTCATGTGCCCACTGTCTTCTCCTGGGGAAGGTGGGATGGGCTGAACTACATTCCCCACATTCTTAAATGGAAGTCCTAATCCCTAATACCTCAGAACAGGGCTGTTTGGAGACAAAGCTTTTAAAAGGTGATTATGTTAAAAGGAGGCCATTAGGATGGTATCAGGAGAAAAGCAGGACAGACAGAGGACCACAGAGACGAGCGCACGGAGAAAGGGCCAAGCAGAGAGGCATCAAGAAACCAGCCCTGCTGACGTGGTCTGGGCCTCCAGCCCCAGAGCCGGGACTGGGACACTTCTGTCGTTCCAGCAGCCTGTGTGGGGTGTTTTGCTGTCACAGCCCCAGCGGACAAAGACTGACGGTCACAATACTCTTCCAACTCAGAATGTCAGTAAGCGAACACAATCAACCTAAAGATTATTTGGTTAATACTTTTAATTACATGATTATAATTTTACAATTCCACTCTTCAATATTTTGTATAAAACCAGTTACAATATACATGATATTTTAAATGCAACAATATATATCAAACTACATAGATATGCAAAGTTTACACGCCATTATGAAGCTGTATCTTAAAAAATACCTTCAGGAAAATAAACATTCATTCAACCAGTTTTCTTAGCTTTATAAAATATGGTTAGAAATATACAATTTAATTAAAAAAAATCAAGACAATGATTGACCCAATACTGATTAATCAGTTACATTTTAAAACTTTTAGTAATCTGTACATGAGTGCAGGTTAGATAAAAGTATGCAAATTATTAATATAAAACCGCAGTGCTAGACTCAGATGAAGCTACCTGCTGACATTTAATTAGGCGGTCGAGGAGGTAATTTCCTGCTGCGAAGGTGAGCAGCCGTGTGCCGCACCCAGTACTTCCCCTGCGATGTGGAGGAACTGACTTAGGGGTGAGAGAGCAGCAGCCAGCCTCACAGGACAGCTTTTGTGGGCCGTAACTATTAAAGAAGGAAAGTTGGGCTTAAAGTTGTTATCGATGAGCATGGCTTTCCCAAATACAAGAATTACTGTTTAAAATACGTGAAGAGAAGCAGAAGCTCCTTTTAGAACAAACATCAAAGGAGCGCATTGCTCACTTGTCAAGACAGTGATTCAGGCAGAGGATCAGGCCCACCTTGGCCTAGCCAGGGCCATGCCCAAAGGAGATCCTTCTGGTGAGAACATAGGGAACACCTCTAAAGTTTGTCTGGGCCCCAGAGAAGAGGTAGAAATCACCCCTGGGAGAGGGAAGAGGGCGGGACAGGAAGTGGGTGGGCAACAGGCTCAGCGGCTCAAGTTTAAACAGAAGGTTCTGGACACCAGAGGAGCAGTGAGCCGTGGGGCCGCTGCACTTCTGAGCAAGGCTAGTTGCTCCAGTGCGGCTGCTCACTCACAGACCAGAGCCGCCGAGCTCTCCTTGAAGACCAAAGAGAAGTCCGTCTGCACTTCTGGGGGCCCAGTTTTGCAGACACCTTCCTTTGGACTGTCCCTGACTTTTGTCCCCAGAAAGCTTCAAGGGTACCTAAAAACATTCATTTCTACTTTCAATTCCAATGAAAACTGTTTGGTGTACTTTCAAAGCTATTTAAGGCTCTTAAGTGAAAGGACTCTCTCAAGCTGACAAGCCGTTTCATATTCCATATCAACAAGGTCTCTTGTAACAAGGGCTCCAAAAGAGGCCTCAGATGATTCTGGGTGTGTTGACAGTTCAGTTGGGGGGCGGGGGTAGAGATTCCACTCTGATTCATAGCAAGAACTTTCCATCAGTCTGACCCAGAAACTTCCTGGATTCTCGATATGGTCCTCAGAAGTTTAACACTGGTGCTGGGTCCTTTGTGTTCCAAATCACTTGTGTCCTATGCCTAATCTTAGGCACAAGTCTGTTAAACACAAGGATTTTTAGAAAGAGCCACAGGGATAGCAATTTTAACTGGAAATGTGAGCAGCCAACACCAACAGGCAATTAGTAAAATAAAAAGTACTGTGGTTGGCACTGAAGCCCAAATTTTTCACTCTTGGCCTAGACACCAAAGGGCTTCCTCTTTGAGAGGGGACAGCACACTGACTTGTTCTGAAGTAAAACGAGGCCAAGCCAGGCACGGTTCAGATGGGAACTGATTTCCACAGCTGCCTGGACTATTTACGCAGGAGATGGCCTTTAAAGTGTACAGGGATGAAGAGCTGCCCTGAGAATGCAATGCTTATGCTGGGCAGTCTGAATCTCGCATGGTCTCCCAGCACAGCACAGCACTGGAATGCTGCTCCTCCCACCAGAGTTTACTGAGAAGCCATCTCCCATCAGGGAAGCTTGTCTTTCTGTCTATGAACTTCCGGGGGCAACTGCCGCGGGCCCCCCCCCCCCCGCCCTGCCATTTTTCTAGTCACCTAGAGTGTAAACACGGGCATGAGGACCCCTACAATGCCTAATGGGGAAGAACTGCTTGTTTGGCCAAAACAATAGCATCTTCCACATCCCCTCAAAGCTAGCCAACCTCCCAATTACTCTGAGAGGAAATGCCAAATGGAGCCAAGGCCTCCCGGTTACTTCTGCATTCGCAGATTTTACTCTGTTTCTACCAACTGCTTCTTAGTCCTCAGAGTTTTGTTCAAAAGGCAGCTTAAAGAATGGAACTGCCACTACCTGACTCATTCATCTTGCAATGTGAAGGCATTCTGCCTTTCAATACTGTATCTCCCCATCCTCCAAACTAGGGTAGGCCAACATTGGCTAACAGTAGCAAAAACCATTCACTTCAAAATATTTTGAAAAATATTCTCTTATTTTGGGCCATATTTATATTTTAGCAGCAAATAAATTGTGTTTTTTTTTTTTTTTTTTTTGTGTGTGTGTGTGTGTATTGCTTTACATCAGACTCCGCTCTGCTGCTGCAGGGGTGGGGGAGAGAAGGCACTCGGCAAAGAGTTGATTCCCTAACTAAAGGCCACAGTGAGTGTCTTAGTACAAACTGAAATCCAGATGTGAATACCTATTGCAGAAATCAAAGAGTGGGGGAAGGGCCTTGGCTGATCATTAACAAAAAGTCCGTAATGGTACAGAGAAAGACCCTCATAAAACAGTAAGTTTTTTTAAAGCGCCCAGTATTTGGGATCCCATTCCAAGGAGAAACACTGAAATGTGGTTTTTCATGCCTGGAAGGAAATAATTTGTATGACTAGGCAAGCAAATAGTGGGCAGCCTTGGAATTCTTCAGTCCCTAAATACCATCAAAGGCATGACTCAACGTCCTCCAACAGAGGCCAGCTTTCCCTCCTGAATCTGCAGCTACTGCCCTGGTGCCCTGCAGGTGTGAGGTCACAGTAGCCACGTGTCTGCACGCAGCAGCCTCACACATGCTTTCAAGGTCTCCAGGATAAAGCACTCTTTGATGGAACCGAGCAGTGCAGGGCTTACCAGGTAACGTTACCCAGTATGACAAGCATTCCAGGGAAAAGGATCATACCAAACAGAATCAGATCAGAGTTCCGTTTCGGCAAGGCCTGTCCATCTCTGTACATTCAGATGTAGGGCGAACAGAAAATAAATGGGCGAAAGGCCTCTGTCAGACCTGTTCTCGAGGCCAGCAGCTTGCGCTGCCATCACAGGGACACACACACCAGAGTGCCGGCTCCCCATCGCGCGGGCTCTGGTGTTTACACATGGGACTAAGTGTACAACAGTGGTTCCACATGGGATGCATCTACAAAAGGAGAGCTGGATTGTCTTCGAGTCCCACTTGTACCCAAGCCCGTGCAGTTATTTAAACTCCAGGGGACAGTTTCTTCACTGAACAAGCTTCTTAGGTAGAAAGCAGCTAAGGCGTTTGCAATTTTGTTTAGTTTCCAAATAAATTGTGCTAAGTCCTGATGTAGTGCTGTTCCCAGTCTTCCTTCAGTTCTGGTCACAGGTTTTTACTTAACGCAACACTGTTTTAGTTCTCGAAATGGAGGGACTACGGGAGAAAAAAAAAGGATTTTACCACGAAGGTTTTATGTGTCCCATAGGTAGTTATTAAAGACAAGGAAGGCAACATAATAAAAAATATTGACATGCTAAAAAGCATACATTTGTATAATTCTTTAGTGACAAATACTTTGGACGACAGTACAATACCAACCATAAAGACAAACAGGAGAGGAAAGCAAAGCAGAAAAAGGTTCAGTTCTGCAGAAAACAAAATGGAAAACAAAACAATAAAAGCATAATAAGAGGAGATGGGGCAGAGGCAGCGGAGCAACGAGAGTACCATAATGCCATTAGAGGCATTTGCTGCAAAGCATTCCTTTTCCTTCTTTCCCTCTGAGGAACCAGGCTGTGGGAAGAGCGAAAAGAACGAAAAGATAAAGAAGTGTTACTTGGTTATTTAAAAGCCAGGATTCGGTCACAGAAAGGTGGGCGCTACACTCGGCTTCCAGCTCAGCCCAGCGCAGCCGTCAGGGACCACTAGGCACCGGCACCAGAACCACCCCAGGCTGCCCGTAAATCACTGCCCTTGATTCATCCTCACGCTAACTCCCTAGTTTCCTTCCATAATTTATTACCTTCAACTAAATAGCAGGTTTCAGAGAAAAACTAATACAAAAGCAGAGTCAGAAAAACCAATACGATCTGGAGCCGCCTCTACCGGAGCAGCTCATGCCTCGCACTGAGGATAAAGGTCCAGGGCTGCAGGCAAGTGGGAACGTATCTGGAATTTCAAAGGGAGATTAATTTAAAAGGGCAGAAGTCACCAGCATTTAAACAAAAGAATATTTAGATAGAACATTCTGGCCTTCTACAAGGATGCACATGTGGAGATGATGTGAATAATGAAAAACGAAAGCCCAGAGGTGGTGAACAGTCACTGAGGCCTGAGACACTAACGGACCAGAAGCAGGGACAGGTGTGACGACGGCAAGAATCACAAATGACAAGACTTAGGCCAAATGGAAAGCAGCAGCCCTAACGTACTCCTCCACATGAAGGGCGGGGGAAGAGCATGTCTCAGGGGCCGAGGGAGCCCTCGCAGCAGGGTGACTGGGCGCAGGGTCCCCCGGAGCAATGAATGTTCGGTAGGTTAGGCAGGTGGAGCAGAAAGTGATGGTCCCCAAGGATGCAACCTGAAATAGAAATCCCTTTTGCATATGCAGTTTTCTTAGAAAATGGATGAAGTTATGGTTTAAAAAAGAAAAAAAGAGACTGCCTCAAAGAGTGTAAGCTGCTAGAAGCATGCTCCAGCAGATGAGCTGTGCACCGGAAACTGAAGGTCAGGGAGATGGGTCCCCACACGACAGAGGGTGGTGGCTTTCTCCAGACCCTCAAGCGAATGCCTGTGAGACACTGGAGAATGGACCAACTCTTCACTGGATTTAAGAGCGACATTGAGGTGGTTTCTAACTCTGACAGGAAGTGGAAGGTGCAGAGCGCTTGAAGGCACTTCTTTCCGCTCAGGAGGGGCATGAGGAAGGACCACACAGAGCCCTGGCCCCAGGCCCTGAGCAGAGTGGGCCACACAGAACCCAGGGGAGGTGGCCTCCCTTCACAGACACATGAGGCAAACCTGGGCTTTCTTTTCCAGCAAATGCATATGACCATAGTCGTACTTTTAAGCTGTCAGATATTTGCTTTCAACATGTTTGTGGAGAAATTCCCCACGCTGTGGAGACTCTCAGTAAACTGTCAAACGTCAAGAGTGCCGTGGCAGTGGGCAGTGTGTGGGGGGAGATCTTCCTCCAGAACCTCTAAGAACAGAACAGAACAGAACCTGGGAACGAATGAAGTCAAGCTCCTGCTGAGGGGACGGCGTGAACAACACAAACCTGCAAGAGAGAAGGCAGGCTCTGGGCGGTGGGCAGGCAAGCGCCTCGAGGGTGTGGATGAGCACTCTGAAACGTGTGCCATTCTTTTCATATTGTTGTCTAAGGAAAGAACAGTCTGAGCTCATACTATTTTGTCCTAAATTGGATTATATACACATGTATTAATTCCCTCACCATCCTCCAATCAAAAACAAATACTATTCAGCAGGGTAAAAGCTCCAAGTGCCAGCTTGGCCGCCTCAGCTCCATTGCTTCCTAGGAACTGGGAGTGGGGCCTGTGATGATTTGTTCTCCTTTGGTGAGCAGGTGACTCACAAGTCCTGAAGGAGGCCAAGGAGACCCTGCCACAGGGGGTGGTTGAACATGGCAAACCCCAATGCACACTCACTGGTTCATTTCTCTGTCCCTCCCCATCCCTGAAAGTCCATTTCAGAAAATTACAAGAAGCCGTTTTGCTTTTCAGCACTATCCCCGGTGCCTGGACTCTTTGGGCCATTTCAATATTTAGCCAGGCAACTCTGCCTGAACTCGACTTCAGACCCTCCGAGCATCGGTTCAGGGACTCGGGAGATGCTCACTGCACAGGAAGCACCTCTGCTGGGAAGCACACGGTTAGTCACTAGATAAGACCTAGATGGAAACCCATGGCATGGCCATGCCCTCAGCGAAGGAGCGTGGCAGGGACTCCCTGCCCGCCCGCCCACCTGCAGCTCCTGGACTGGCTCCCTGAGGCCTGCAACGCACAATGCAAAGCAGCAGAGGAAAGTTGCCCGGCACATGGGGTGGTGAGGGATCCTGAGCAGTGACCCACGGAGAGCATGTCCATCCGAACAGCCTAACTACCACCAACAGGCTCCTTATTTGAATTTTTAACAGTTTAATTCACCTAAAAGTGTCAGAGTTAAAATGCTCCCATTTCACTGCATTAATTGTAGAAAAGTTTGGAAAAAAGAAAATGATTTTTAAAAAAATCCCCAACTGTCCTGTTAATATCTTGGCATGTTTTCCATTATCTTATTTCAAAATACATAAATTGAAATATATACATTTATAAATATTTGTTTGCAAATATTTATACATCTATGCATTTCTATATACATACATAAAGCATATTGAACATTTATAAAATTGGAAAAATGGTTCATAACTGGGCATAGCTCTTTTCATTTATTGTTTCATGAGCATTTATCCAGATCATTAAATTTTCTTTAAAAACATGATTCTAAATATTCATTTGGTATAATTCATCAGTCTTTAGACTATTTCTTCCTTCTTACTGTTATATAAATAGCATCTTGCTTTTATAATGTACTTAAGTCTTGGATTTTTGGTCAGTAATTTTCCAATACTCTAATTAATACTCACGTAGAATTACTATGAATATTTGATACCTTTCTGATGAAAATTTTTAAATCCTAAAATCATGAGTCAGTGCCCAGTTCTCAAACACCTGCACAGGGCACAATCACATTCCCATCCACTAGCAGTAATGGTGTGCAATAAACTGTCCGAAGAACCAGCAAAGACAAAACGGCAGAGCTCAGCAATTCCTTCAAAAAGCAACACCCCTGGATTGGCTGGTCACCAGCCAGTGCTCAGCACCCGCCAGCTGCACACCACCCGGAGCCTTGCTCAGCACCAAGGATGGGCACCTCGGACCCAAAACCCCAGGTCCGGGCAGAAGCATGACATGTGTGCAGGACATTTTAGGGAAGCCAGGTGACCTGTTAGGAGGGATTCACTGTGCCAGGAGCGCACCAGGATAGGATCACGGCTGCCCGCTCCAGGCTACGTCACATAAGCGAGGAGCTGCCTGCCTTCTGCTCCTGGGAGGGCACCGTTCATAGAATACGTTCAGAATAAAACGTCTGCCTGCAGTTCATGACAGAGCTCCTGAGGCAACAGTGAGTAATGGATGCGGTCACAGAATTCCCCCTTCCCCCTTCAGTAAAGAAGGGAAGATGCTGGGCTCGTAGGGAGAGAAGGAGCCGCATGACTGTGGACTGTGGCCAGGTTCAGTGCCTGAGTCATGAGGGATCACAGTCCCACTGAAGCTCGCGTGTCCACCACCACAGTTATTTGCAGGGAGTTCTCCAACAACCCCACGGCCTCTGCATAGACAGGGTTCCCGAGTCCGGGCAGAGAACTTTGGGAATCCTTAATTGAGAACTTAACATCAGGCTCAACTTGCCCACACTACGACCCAGAGGCCACATTTCCAAGCTGAACATGGTTTTTGAAAAACAAAACTAAACAAAATCCTGCATGAAAATGGTCCAGATTCCCTTAGATGATGAACACATCGAACACATTTGATCACTTCCCCGTCACAGGGACTCTGCCTCGGCCTGTCTTCATTCCTGTCTCCCAAAGGGTACACGGGAAACACAAAGCTTGAACTTTTCGGAAGAGTAGGGTTCTTTTCTCACCTTTTAAAACTGCTTTTCCTTGAAGCAGATCTGGTGGCTCTTTTAGCAATGCCTGCACTGCCAGAAACGCTAGGTTCAGATGTTTTACAGCTCTGAACACTGGACTGAAGAATTACTCTGAAAACAGTTGGAAAAAATAAGATTATATCACTGAAACAACTTTCAAATACTTGACACAGGAAGGCATTTTTGCACTTAAGTGCAAATTATCTGAGGGAGAACTGGTAGGATTTCCCACAAACACGTTTTTACATCGAGGTCTTTTGAAATAAAGCACCTCATTTCCTTATGATGGTTAGGTTACACAAAGATAATGAGAGTCTTTGTCTGTGGAAAACGAATGACCTGGCATTTCAACAATCCCCACACCAAAGAATCAATCAGCAAAAGGAAATGCTCAGAATTCCTGTCATGAAAACAAGAAATCATTTAAATCCCCCAAATCTATAAAACGTGAATATAAATATTTAGACAATATTCACTCCTCAGAGCTGAGAGTAAGGGCAATAAACCTTGACTCAATACCAACTTCATATAAGACTTCAAATTTTAAATATATTTCATTGATTTTTTTACAGAGAGGAAGGGAGAGGGATAGAAAGTCAGAAACATCGATGAGAGAGAGACATCGATCTGCCGCCTCCTGTAACCCCCATAGTGGAGATGTGCCCGCAAGCAAGGTACATGCCCCGGACCGGAATCGAACCTGAGACCTTTCAGTCCGCAGGCCGACGCTCTATCCACTGAGCCAAACCAGTCTCGGCAAGACTTCAAATTTTAAAACCATGTTCAAGCAAAATGTGAGTTTTGTTTGGATTAAACTACTTACTGAATCACCAAGTATCATTAATAAGAAAGTGAAACTGCTTGAATTTTGTGATACTTGATTTAATTAAACTATGAAAACTTCCAGGAAGAGATGCTGGAGTCAATTATACGGAGGCAAATTCATGAATCAGAACTCCCTGAGATCAAGCCTACTTGCAAGTGGAGGGTGTTTTTATGTTCCTCACTCAATTGTCACAGGGAAAACATCAAAACATTGTATCCACATTCCTTCCTTCAAGAGACTGAAATGCTCAGATGTATGTCCCCACATTTAGAAAAAGTAGTGTTATTTCTAAGAGAAGCACTGGCTTGAAAAAGCTTCCTCCTCTTATATGCAAACATAAAGGTAACACAACCGGTAATAACGGACTTGAGCTCAGCTCTTAAGAGTAAAAAGAAACCATACCAGCCTGGCCGGTGTGGCTCCAAGATTGAGCCCATGAACCAAGAGGTTGCTGGTTCCCGGGGAGGGCACATGCCCAGGTTGCAGGCACCATCCCTGGTCGGGGGGCATGCAGAAGGCAGCTGATCAATGTTCCTCTCTCATCATTGTTTCTATCCCTCTCTTTCCCTTTCTCTCTCTGTAAAGTCAATTAAAAACACACACACACACAAACCATTCCAACAAACTAGTGGTCCCTACTACTATGCCTGAGTTACCACCTTGTTGGTAAATAAGCACACCAGGTCCTTAAAATGTAGTATACATTAGATTAGTAAATTCCTACAATCTTAGTATTACCCAAAGCATGAAAACGTCAATATTTAGTAAAATACTTGCTCCCGTCACTAATAAACAAAGGGTTGCACTGTACCAGACGGAAGTCTGGGGGCTCATGGCCTTCAAGCTATTTGGGCATGAGGGGCAGGGCTGTCTGTTTCTGAAAGCCTCATGAGACAGCCCCCCACCTGTCTCGCTGAGGGAAAGTGATCCTCGTTAATGAGCCAATGCTGGACTCAGGACTTATTGTAAAGTTTTGCCTCCTAAATGTTGACTGTGCTGACATACGCAGTCATGGCTGTGCCATTAGACACCCACTGCCCTGGCACATGAATTCTATGCCTGAAAAAAAGTACTTAACGTTTTTTTTCTGATTATATAAAGAAAGGGGAGATATTTAGTAGTGTCTGTTAAAGAAGTGAATCTAGAATTTTCACAAAGGAAAAATGAAACAATAAAACCAGACAAGGGTGCTCCCACTACCATTTCTGAGCCCGAGCCCAGGCCCAGGGCCACTCACTCACATGACAAGGCAGTTTATCTGCATTTCTATAACGGAGAAAGTGAGGCTCCTGTTGGCTTTGAAATACCGCACCTACTTTTCAAATGAGGCTACTTACAGCCCATGGTAGACAACTACTACACTGTCAGATCATTAATATAAGGAAAAACAAGGGCCAATACATTGCCTGCTTGGGAAATTTCAGATCTGGTTTCTTAAATTAACAATACTATTCAAGACAAGAAATTACCGCTAAATCAAATTTTAGGCTGACAGAAATTTTTTTTTGTTTTTTAAAAAGTATTTAAAAATATCTATAAAATTAGTGTAAATAATTAATGTGAATTAATAATAGTATTAATAACTAATAAATGATGTGGAACTTTGAAAGAGAGCATTGTAGACATTTAGAATGCATTAATTACACTAATAAAGATTCAGGTCCCCAGTTATTTGCACTAACAATAGAGCAGCTATTATATCTGTAGATTATGCATCAATGAAGTGGGGAAAAAACCCAGCAACTGCACTTAGATGTTACCTGTGTTAGCGAACAAGTACCATCTGCCAAGGTAAGCTGGCAGACTGCCCAGGTAAGTGAGAAGGAACCATTCCCACCTGGCAAACCAACCACATGACCTTGAAGAGCAACAGGCAGCACATGTACCTACCCCTTCCCACCTTCCCTAGCAGAACCCTCAGGCCTGCTTTTGATCTCTGCCTCACACTGTGGTTCCCTTTCTTCTCTGCGGTGTCTTCTGAGCCCCAATATTCCCCAAGTTTGGACATGACACCTGCAACTTGAGAAATATTGTAAAGTAAAAACTACCAAACCACAAAAGTGCTTTGAACATAAACATTCAATTCCAAGAAAAGAATCCATCAATGCAACTGTGTACTATTTACACTGGCTGTCGCCCACAGATGCCAAACGAGCTTCCCAAATGATGGGCCGGGCCCTGCAACTCTGGGCGTGTCTTCCCATTAACAGGTGGACCCAGCAACCTGGGGGTCCTTGGCCTAGAGAGCTCCAGGGACACCATCAGCTGTGCCCCCAAGTAATCGCCTCAAAGACACCTCGAGGATTCTATTTGTTTACCCCAATGTTACCCTCAAAGCTTTGATTTCTGTCAATTCCAAATTAATCAATCAGGCTGAATGAATCCTCTGTTGCGGGCCTATTGCAATGGCGAGTGTTAGTGAAGGAAAAGGTTTCACCGTCCTAGGTGGTAACCAGAAGAGAGCCTCATGGAGCCCATTTAACAGTTACCCTGGGAAAATGATAGACTCAAAAGCACCTACGATTAGCAACACCTCCATCCCTTCAGAGCTCATCTATTCAAGACAGCTTTGCCACTGGAAAACCATTGGAAAGGGCCATCTATATGGGTACCAGTGTGTCAGCCTATGGGACAAGTTTGTATTTAATGACATATTTTAAGAAAATGTAACCAATAGACACATGTTAAGCAGCTTTTCCTTAATTTTGAAAAGAATGAAGTCTGTTAGGTTTCACAGTCTTTTCCCACCAACTGAAGACACTCAACGAAACCATAAAACATGGGCAGTGGTTGCCATGGAATTTTACTTTAGAGGAAGTCCTAGCAGGAACTTTGGCACTTCTTAATAAAACTCCCAGGTCCAAGTTGAAATAAGAACAGAAATCCTTGAATATGAGCTAAGAAAAAATGTCAGAGAATAAGGAAGGCCTAGACGTGAGAGGCGCGGTCACGCAGCCACCAGGGCACCGCCCCGGGCCTGCGCTGGGTCTGGGCTGGAGATCCCCGGTGAGCCTCATGCATGTTCTTCTGCAGGAAAGACGTCTCTTCTCTGGCAAGGTACTTGTTTAAGGGTGAAAGGTATCCAGAGAAAACAGAGTCTGTCCATACCCCCCTAAGGCATTTTGGTTGCTTTCGGGGAAAGAAGGAAAGCAGGAGCAAGTCAGGAGCAGCGCTGGTCATGCAGAAACACAAACACAGACAAGACTCAGTCTTCTCTGCTTCCCTCCATTCAGCATTCAATTCTGAATGTTGCACGTGACTGTAAGGGGGAGGCAGGGAAACCAGGAAAGAGAGAGTTCCGCAAACTCAGACAGAGACTTGCTGGGAAGCAGCTGCCTGCTGCGAGAGGCTGTGGCTGTGGCATAGCCAGAGCGAAACCGGGCACCACACTCCCGAGACCTCCTAGCTACAAAGTCAGATCTTTACAACAGCACAAAATTAGTGCGAAACTTACTTCTGGTAGACTGGAAAGGATACACTAGAAGTGTTTACTCTAGAAAACTAGAGAAAAGTTGCACAGACAATTAATTGAAAGAAAAGTGAGGGAAGAAGCTACCTGGGTGTCTTTTTAAATTGCTACTTGAAGAAATTTGTTCACAGTCAGCATAATGTAAAAACAAAGCCAGTGGCTGAGCATCAATTTAGGAACCAAGGACTGTAGTTCCATTCCCAGTCAGGGCACATGCTCAGGGTACGGACTCGATCCCCAGAAGGGACCATACAGGAGGCAGCTTATTGATAATTCTCTCTCTTCAGTGATATTGTTTCTATCTCTCTCTCTCCCTTTCTCTGAAATAAATACATTTAAAAAAAAACAGCAAAAAACACATAAGTGTGTTATTTTTAATGTCCCTTGTATGAAAAGAATAGTGAGGGGCCTCCCTCCCCGACACCATGCCATGAGTTGAGTTTTTTAAAAAGAATCTTTGAAAAAAAGGCAAATCAATAAAGCAAGGAGAGCTGCTAGTGACAAAACCATGCATTATGGGAAAACAGGGCAGCAGTGAATCAGTAGAGAAATGGGTGGGACACTTACACAGCAGCTATTTGTCAAAGAGTCCGATGGCTACTGTGTTCTTAAACCATCGAGACAGAATAGCAGGATGGGAAGAATGTAGTCACAAACAATCCACCAGATGACAACACTACACAGTGCAGAGGTCAGCACAGCTAGAGAACATCTGGAAAGGGGTGAAGGGAAAGAACAGATGTTCAAACCGAGAAGCCAAAATAAATAAATAAATAAATAAATAAATAAATAAATAAATAAATAAAGCCATGTGTAAATTTTAGATACCCTGTGATGATGTGAAAGGGTGGGAAACAAGGGTGGGGTTTTTGCTATATTATGTTGGGGAAAAAAGGCTGCCTTGCCCTAGCCGGCATGCTCAGTGGTTAGAGTGTCAAGTGTTTCTCGGTCAAGAGCATGTACGTCAGTTGCAGGCTTAACCCTGGGTGGGGCATGGGCGGGAGGCAACCAATCGATGTGTCTCTCTCACATAGATGTTTCTCTCCCTCTGTCTCTCTGGCATCTTTCCACTCTGTCTAAAAATCAATGGGAAAATATCCTCGAGGGAGGACAAACAACAACAAAAAAAATGCTATCTTTAGCAAAAAACTGATTTGACAGTTGGTAAGAACAGAGCAGGTCCAACCTCTAGTCAATAACTGCCCCATGTTTATTTAACTGTATCATACAGAAATCAAAGTTGTTGTTATAAGGTTGAAATTCTTCAAAAAGCACAATATGCACACACACAAAACTGAACCAAACCAGAGGGGAAAAGGAGGCAAAACCAACCAAACAAAGAAAAGGCCCAAGACTGATAACTAATAGCCAGCCAGCCATCCCCTCGGAGGCACAATTAGAAGCAGACACAGCACAGTGGGGCTGATCTCACTTCATGGAGCCATATTCTGTATCATCCAGGAGGTGCATGTCCTGAAAACAAGGATTGCAGAGGTACAGGCAACCCAGACAATGTGGCATGAAGACCATTACCCTCATGAATGAATACAGTAAGTCCTCGTGCAACATCATCGAAGATTCTGCAACTTTATGCAAAACAAAATATGACAAAATCAATTTTACTGAATACTAACTTATATTAACACAAGTTAATTTCCTACAGCATCTTCTCACTGTTATTAACAAAATGGCGCTATTGGAGGAACTGCTGTACTGTACACATTTCCTTAGTTGTTTTCCTCATGCAATCCAACTCGGCTTTCAGCTTGGTGTTTCTTAACCCCCTGGCCTAGCTTCCAGCAGCAAGAAAGGGACCTCCTCACAGATGGGAGGGTGCTAACTCCTTCCAACTACATTTCCAAATGGCCACCGCCACATCTGTGACTTATAACTAAAGTCTCCCTTGAGTATTTGCTTTGTGCAAGCTATTGGGCACAAATGAGGAAGATTGCTCAGACACCTTCATCAATGTCTATCACCTTATCATTGAACACTAGATTCCAGGCCCAGGTATCCTATGTGGGCATGGACCCAAATCTAGACCGCACTCTCTCATTTACTTCTGGCGGCAAAGAAAGACAAAATCAACAAAACCTGCTGCATGTTAAGATTACAGGGGCTTAATAGTTACACAGACTTTGGAGCACTATGGAATCCTATCAATCCCAATGCTCCCTTGTAGTTACTGATTTAGCAATTATCTTAAAGGCAGAATGGCCTAACTATCCAGGTGTCTGCAGTATAGATCTTTACTTGTTCCTCTAATGAAGCTCCTGGCATATGAATTATTTTCCAATGATGAAAATAATTTTACACCCATCAACACTGTACCGCTAAAGGGCGGTGTGTGTGTGTGTGTGTGTGTGTGTGTGTGTGTGTGTGTTAAGGCTTTTCTAGGCTAATTGGATCTGTACTTTTACATATTTCTGTGTAGGATACATTTCCCCTCTTTTTGAAGCATCTCATTTAACCACAACAAACTAGCAAAAAGGATCAGTATGTAGAAATAGGCAGCACGGGGGAGTTACCAGATCTGCGTGAGCACAGACAGTCATGTACTTGCCATCACGCCCAACGATCACCTCCAGGTCATGGGGCTACAAGACCTACTGTCTTCATGGTGGGCAGGATCACACAGGCTTTCTGAGAAAATGACTATTTTATAACTTCTCATGACTTTCACTTTCCCCGAATATTGACTGTAAAGTAGAAACCAGTAAATGGAATGGTATTTTATGTACCATAAGTTTCTCTTAAGAATCACATGTTTCTCACTAACTTTCCTTATGATGAGTATTTTCATTTGGATTTAAGTGCCAATAGCAAAGAAAAATAACTTTGCCTGTGGTGACAGGGGAGTTAGTTGGGAGGCGAGGATTGAATTCAGGTTTCTCAATCTGTACTGCTATTGAAAACTCAGAGGACTTTAATTTCTAAAATAACAACAAAAACTTGGGAAAGAAAGAAAATCTCTAATTGATCTCCTTTGAGAGCTACAAATAAGAGCAAAAGAGAGACAATTATAATAGCAGAGAGGGTTTCCAAAAGAGAGGAGAGGGCAGGCAGGCTGTTGCCGGGAGGGAAGGGGCTGAGACTGACTGAACATCCCAGGGCCTGTACACACATCGGGGCTTTGGCCTTTTCCTTCAAGTGTGGCCTAGAAGCCTGTTCCCTGTGTGTGAGGGGGACAGTTTAGGGGCTATTCTATTCTCTTTGGTTTATAATTAAAGAGGATCCTGAACTAGTTTCTTTAATAACATTTATAACTTTTACCATTTTACTTGGTTTTAATTTATGCCAAGAGTGCTTCAGAGCAAAGGGCCAGGGTCCTATTTTGGCTGTGGGGTGGGGATGGGGGTATAATTAGGTAACAGAACCCTGAGGCTGGCTCCCCCTCCCCTCCCTCGCCAGTTCCATCATCATCACTGAGCACCATCAGCTTTCACTCCGGACCTCAAACACCAAGGGGAGAGGAATGGCACCCAGTGTCACCTTCTGGGTCCGACACATTTAGGATGTCAGTCTTCATTTACTATTTTCTTCTATTTTACCACAAACCCATTAGCTATGAGAGACAGTTATGGCCTCAACTGTTCTGGAAAAGAGTGAGCTGAACTCTAGGAAACCTTCACAGGGAGCAGGCTCGGTGACAGGAAATTTCCCACAAGCCCTATTTAACAAAAAGGTCGGACTAAGCAAAACGGTCACCCCAGCTGGAGAAGGCAATACGCTGTTGAGAAATAAACAGATGCTGCAGATTCTTAAAAGCAATATGAAAAACCTGGGCACGATGAAAAGCAGCCCACAAAATCTCCCTTTCCCAGGGCTTCCCTGGGCAACGGCATGGCACCTGGAAGCTTGCTGGAATGCGGAGCCGCAAGTCTGCCACACTCCCTACGGGTCCCAGCTCCCCCAGGAAGCTCGTGCACACTGACATTGACAGGCTCTGCGTTGGGCACTGCCTGTTGCCTCCATCATGTCTAAAATTAGCTTCAGAATAATTGTTTGGAGGGACTATAATGTTTTTAAATAACCCATAAAGCTTTAAATAAAGATTTTAATGAAATTAAAAACAAAATGGCACTTGGGAAAATTATGTAAAATGTACCAGTCTTAAAGCATTCTAGTTGATGGAAGCCCCACTGCATAGATAAGGCTTAAATGGGGCCTATGGGCAACACAGATGCTATCCACTCACATAGCACTGCATACTGGAGATAGGAGGGAAGAACCATTTTTAATGAAAAACAAGGCTTGCTCTTCCCTGCCATGAACATTTACTATGGCATTAGCTCCTTATGCACCATATTACACGATGCTACACATAAATTACACGGAATTTTTCCATATTCTGGCCTATGTCCACCACAGAAAAAGGGGAGGAGGCTGGAAACTGGGTGCCCCATAATGCCGAGTGGTTATCGGAGGAAGAAATCCAGTGTCACAGGTGGGATCATCTACTGAAGAGTACCCTACAGCCCAGGTTGGAGCATCGCCCTGTACACCAAAAGGTTGTGGGGTTTAATTCCTGGTCAGGATGCATATAGGAGGCAACCAATCAATGTTTCTCTCTCATCCTCCCTTCTTTCCTCTCTCTCTAAATCAATACATAAACCTGTTTTCAGTTGAGGATTAAAAAAAAGAGAGAATACTCTAGTAAAAAATTATAATTCTATGTTTTTTAATTCTACTTTTTTTTAAACCATACTGGATGCTCTGTGAAATTTTATCCTAACTACCTCTTACACAAGCAACAAGTGGACAAACACACACTCACTGACTGTAATACTTCCTATCCCCATGCTAAACTTTTTGAAACTTGAATATAATTCCTCAAACAAAAAAGTTAAACATATAGTTTAATCTATTTTTGCCCTAAAGTAATATGACATTAAGCCACCATGTCACCACTGATTAAATTCTACCATATTAAAAGAGATTGCATGCAACATAGTAGTGAGTCTAAAGATATTCACCATTTTTAATAATTATGGACAAATCTATTGTTCTGTGGCTTAACCTAGTGTGACACATCTGAGGATATCCAGAGAATATTCCAGAGATAAAGCATTCCTAAATGCTTTCCTATACATGGGCTAGAGGATTAGGATGGAGCCGGAGACAAATAGAGGACAGCCTGGAGCTTTGTAGGCTATTTAAAATTAACTTGATTTAAAATAACTTAGAATCATTTCAAAGTGGTCCAAGGGACATGCCACATGGAGGAAATATAAGGACAAATGCTCACGAAGGACCTTAGACACGCACGAAAGACCATCAGTCCCCCCAAGGAGCCCGGACTCACGTGAGGGGCACAGCGCTCATTTTTTTCTGTCTTCTGCTCTTCAGGGCCCGGAGTCTATCTCCTTGCGTCACGCTGTAGCTTTCGTCGTCATCACTGTACTGTACAAGTAAAAACACACTGAGCCAATGACCCAGCTGCGCTGGCTCACGCAGCAAAGCAGAGCAGCTATGCTTATCCCCGGGGCATGCACGTCAGCTTCCGGCTGAACTCTAAAATAGCTGCTGCTTTTGAAATAAAGCTATAGGTCCCGCTGCACGACACCCAACCTTCACGTCCACAGACACAGAAGCTAACAACGCTCCTGCTATAAAACATTGACAGTGAAGAGCATAATGGGCTTTCAATATTGAAAACGTGCTTTTTTCAATTTCACCATGTACTTACCATCACTTAATACAGTGCAGCTGCCCCTAAACTCTTGGTTCTCTAAAGTTCCCCACTTGAGAACGACCAGTCCCCTAGGTCAGCTGTCACAAATGAGCAAGGTGTCGAGAAGGGGGGTCACTAGGGCCACCTACAGCGCTTCCTTCACTTCCCCTCCCACCAGTGCCCAGTGTGTAAGAACTCCAGTGTCATAAACACATAACCTTGTTCTAACTATTTTAAACAAAAAGTTCCTAGAGAGGACTCTTAAGTATAAAAAATGTGTGACAATAATCCCTCAAAATGTGCTTTATTGCTTTGATCTGCAGTTCCCTCCGTGCCCTAAAAGGTTCTCACCAGCATTTAAAGCAATAGCAACAGAGTGACGAGGATGGTTCGATTACCAGTTCAGGTTCTTGCTTGTTGTGATTCTTGACCCCATGGAGTGAAATGTCATCCACAGCCAAGAGGAGCTTTGAGACAGCTGCTTTGTGTCTGCCATTCTCCTGACCCCTTAACTTTTGACGGAAATAGTCTCCTTCCAACCAGAGGTTTGACTGTTTCCTGTCAGAGCATTTAAATAGCATCAAAATACACCTTTTGAGAAAGTGACAAATGAACAACTTCCTCCTCCTAGACCACCTGTTGTTAAGGAGACTAAGAAGTCTACTTCCAATCAGTATCCAGATCCACGCATTCCCTAGGAATCACCAGTTTTCTAATTACTTACGTCACCAAGAACTGTTGCTGTGGCCCAATCACAGAGCCAGGCCTGCAGATTCGGATCCAGGCGATGGCCTCGGCAGCGGTCATCCTGTAATGCTTCATGATGTAGCAGGCTATCAGGGTGCCCGTTCGTCCAAGGCCCGCTAGGACGGGAAACAAGCCAATCAGACCTGGTCTCCTCAACTCCCACATTCTATTACGAGGGGTGGGCCTGCCTCCCTAAACAGTGGTCTTCAAGTTCGGATACACACTGTAATCACCTGGAGAGGTCTAAAAACACCTTCAGAGAGCTGATTTAATTGTCATGCAATGCTGCCTGGAAAGAGATTTCTAAAATCCCCCAAATGATTCTACACATAGCCAGGAATGAAAATCACTAAGTGACGACACTCAAGAAGTCCAGTGTTTCTACTGAGTTTTCTCTTAATGACAAAATCATATTCTCAAAAACATAGGCTTAAAATCTTCCAAAACTTTCACCTTTATTCACCAGTGTTTCTACTGTATTTTTCTACTAATTTTCACATGCATTTTTAAAAACTCTATTCCTGCTATCCTCCTTTACTCTCGCCTAAACTATTTCATCTTGCAATGATAATTTTATGTGTCAACCTGGCAGGTGTATTTGGGTGAGAATAGTGGACTTTGGGGTAGGTGGATTATTCTCCATATGGGTGGGCCTCATTCAATCAGTTGAAGGTCTGAACAGAACAAAAGACTGCTTCCCCAAGGTAGGAGGCGCTCTCCAGCAGACCGCCTCCAGACTTCATGCCCACTGGCTCCTTGGGTCTCCAGCCTGCCAGCCTACCTTTGTGTGCGAGCCAATTCCTTCTCATAGATCTCCTTCTATGTATCATGCATATCCTATTGGCTGTTTCTCTGGAAAACTCTCATTAATACAGATTTTGGTACCATAACCATAACAATACATAAAAATGTGAAAGTGGCTTTGACTCTGGAATTTAAAGGCTGCAGGAGTTACAAGGCTCCTGTAAGAAAACACCCAGACTGCCTTGAAGGAGCTGTCAGCAGGAATATGCACGTTAGCACGGATTCTGGAGCAGACACAGGTGGAAATGAAGAACATGTTATTGGAAAATAGAAGAAAGTCCATCCTTGTTAGAAAGAGGTCAAAATTTTGGCTGCATTGTGCTTTCAGGCTTTGTGGGAAGAAAACTTGTGAGCAGTGACCTTGCACATTTAGCAAAGATCATCCGTGAGCGAAGGGTTGAAGGTGCAGCCTGGGGTCTCTTTAACTAACATGTAAAATACGAGAGGAGGGAGAAGAATCTAAGAACTTTTTAAACAATAAGGAATCAGAAACTAAACATTTTGAAAATTCTAGGCCTATCCATACTTCAAAAAGTAAGCACACATGTTTTGAAGACAACACCAAT
Source organism: Lasiurus cinereus (assembly GCA_011751065.1). Taxonomy (NCBI): domain Eukaryota; kingdom Metazoa; phylum Chordata; class Mammalia; order Chiroptera; family Vespertilionidae; genus Lasiurus; species Lasiurus cinereus. The sequence continues at coordinate 801,799 of JAAGEH010000034.1, read as the reverse complement.
GGTGTGTTGAAAACGCTACTCCATAAAGACGTTACCCATGAATTTAATCACCAGAAGCCAGAAATATAGACACAGAGGTCGGCATGGCTGCCACCACCCAGGCTCAGGGGCACAGACCAGGCTACCATGATCCATGACTTCAGGGACAAGGCCACCACAGAGCTAAAGAGACGGGCCTGCCTCCCATGTAGGCCAGTGGAATAGATAATGGAGAAGATAGCATTCTTCTCATTTGACCTGGGACGATGAGCACACAGTGCAGTACACAGATCTTGTAACATAGGAACCCAAATCAGAAACCTCTATGATCATATTAACCAATTTCACCCCAATAAATTTAATAAAAAAAGGCGGAAAGAATAACTTCCCAAAACCAAGGGGAGGAAAATTCACCAAAGCTTCTACACAGCAAAGGGAAAACTAGATGTATTACTCATGTGGTAGTGACAAGATTATTTTGGTCTTAAATAACATTTTAAAAGGACATTTAATAAGCTAGCTGGTTTGGCTCAGTGGATAGAGCATCAGTCTGTGGACTGGGCGAGGGGCCTGTGGTGGTTTGCAGGCCAGCCACACCCCCATAGGGTGAGGATCCCTGCTGGGGGGCTGTAGCCAGGCTGGGTAAGGGGCTGAGGGCTGTTTTCAAGCTGGCCATGCCCTCCAGCGGGGACCCTCACCCCATGGGGGCATGGCCAGCCTGAGTAAGGGGGCTGAGGGCCATTTTCAGACTGGCCATATCCCCTTTAGGTGAGTTCCCTACTAGGGTGCCTGGCCAGCCTGGGTGAGGGGCTGATGGCTGTTTGCAGGCTGGCCATGCCCCCCAGTGGGAACTCTTACTCCATGGGGGCGTGGGCAGCCTGGGTAAGAGGCTGAGGGCCATTTTCAGGCTGGCCACACCCCCCCCACCCCCCGGCAACCCAGGCCCCCAGCCACTCTCTCTCTCGTTTTTTGTTTTTAGCCACTCCTTGAACAGAGGTAGGGCAGGTGGAAAGCTTGGCTTCCTTCATCACTAGGGGCAACCCAAGCCTTCTGCTCACTCCAGCTCTGAGACAGCCACCATCTTTGTTGGGTTAATTTGCTCCTGACTGGTAGGTGGGTGTAGCGGAGGGATGGTCAATTTGCATGTTTCTATTTTATTATTGTAGACTAGAGGTCTGGTTCATGAAATTTGTGCAGGGGGCGGGGAGGGAATAGGAGAGGGGTGTGTCCCCTCAGCTCAACCTGCACCCTCTCCAATTTGGGAGCCCTCAAGGGATGTCCGGGCCTAAATCGGCAGTCTGACAGTCTCACAATCCAGGACTGCTCGCTCCCAACCGTTCACCTGCCTGTCTGCCTGATTGTCCCTAACTGCCCTCCCTTGCCATCCTGGTCCCTCCTAACCGTCCTCCCCTGCTGACCTGATTGCCCCTAACTGTCCTCCCCTGCTGGCCTGGTTCCCCATAACTGCCCTCCCATGCAGGTCTGGTCATCCCCAACTGCCCTCCTCTGCCAGCCATTTTGTAGTGACCATCTTGCATCCACATGGAGACAACCATCTGTGTGTTTGAGCGATGATCAATTTGTATATTACTCTTTTATTAGATAGGATAATGCGCCCTTTTGACTCATAATCTTTCATTAAAGTCTATTTTGTCAGATATCAGTATAATCGCCTTTGCTCTCTTATGGTTACTATTTAGATGAAGTACCTTTGCCCATCCTTTCACTTTCAATCTATTTGTGTCTTTGGATCTAAAATGACTCTCTTTTATTTTTTTAAGCCATTCTTCCAATCTCATCTTTTGATTAGATAGTTTATAGCTTAAGTAACAGTATTAACAGCCTTTATAAGATCTGTATTTCTCAGATAGCTTCTAGTGAGTAGCTAGTGTCCTTCTGTTCAATCTATAGCTTTCCTTGCATGGCAAGCCCAGTGGTAGCAAACTCCCTCACCTTTTAGTTATCTGGAAATGTCTTAATTTCACCCCATTTTTAAGAAAAGATTTAGCCAGATGCAGGATTTGCAGTTGACTCTTTTTTCCCTTCAGCACTTTGACTACCAAGTGTCCCAAAACATGTACACACACTTTAACAGCTGAGCTCAGCTGATGTTTCTTTTCAGCCAGGTAACCTCTGAACAAAGGAATTTCATTCTAAAATGCTACTGAAGGATGGAAAACACAGTTGAAGAACAGACAATGCCTTTTTAATTATTTACAGTGTGTATACCTATAACCCCAAAATGTATGCACATTTTAACAGCTGATAACTCACTTCATTTTCATTCCCTTTTAGGTTTAACTGATTTGAAATAGGTGAGGCCAGACTAAGCTTTGAACAAAGAAAAATTATCCACTAGGCTTTTTTATGGGGATACATAAAATATAAAGTTTATGTTACAAAACCAAAAGCAGTTGATGAATCAAGGACACACAGATACTGAACAAAATGATTCTTGATGTTTGCGATTCCATTGCTTTGCATTATTAGCAGTGCCTGGACCAGAGTAGTATTCAGTTTGAAAACAGAGGTTGACAAAAAATATTATTCATTCTGTAGCTTCTTTTAAATTTTGAAAATGAACTGTATGTTATTAAAAACTGACTTTATACATTTGGGGGACACCCTATAGATAAACCTTCTGATGAGAAATCTATTGACATGTGATAAGGTGATTCTGTTTTATTGTTTCCAAGATTCTCTTTGCCTCTGACTTTAGATTGATAATAATGCATCTGGGTGTGGGTCTCAGAGTTTATCCTGCTTGGGGCTCCCTAAGTTTCTTTGGTGGTCACATTCATGTCTTTCTTCAAATTTGGGAAGCTTTCAGCAATTATTTCTTCAAACAATCTGTCTGCTCTGCTCATTGACATACCCTAGAGCCTACCAAACAGCAGGCACAGAGCAGATATGTGATGAATAAATGACTACATTTCCATGTGATAAGCCTTTGTAGGGTTACCTATGAATACAATTTAACTTGCTATACTTTTCATATGAAATTAGGGGGTTAAAGCATTCTTTATATGTAGACTTTTTTTATGTCAATAAAACCACAATAAAGTGGGTTTAAGAAAAAAGCAACTTATGCCTGGCCAGTGTGATTCAGTTGGTTGAGCACCCTCCTGGACACCCAAAGCTGGTGGGTTCCATTTCATGCCAAGGCACATGCCCAGGCTTTGAGCTGGGCCCTTAGTAGGCAGGATGCAGCTAATTGATGTTTTTCTATCACCAATGTTCTTATCCCTTTTTTTCTCTCCCTCCTCCCTGCGAAATTAATTTTTAAAAAATCTAAAAACAAGCAAGCTAAAATAGAAAAAAATGCCTTCTGTAACCACTAAAGCAGCTTTGTGTGTCTAGCATATTATCTAAATAACCATGGTATATACACAAATATACTCACACATCTATACATACATGCCCACCACTCTTTAACCAACCCTACAGACATACCTTTACAATGTACTGCAATGGCACCCTCGGCACTTTCACAAATATCCAGAAATTCTTTGACAATCGCATCAGTAGGGGTGCTACCATCCGCAAAGAAAAGATCATAGTGATCGAAACCAGCATTCGTAAATTGTTTGGCATTATACATCCTTTTATTCAGACGGATAATGGTAGTAACGTTGTGATTCTTAAAATAGGGAATGTAAGCCTCAGGAGAATGTTGGTAGTAACCTACATAAAGAAATTACCAAACGTTGTAAAATGCAGAAAGAAAACAATGACAACAATTTCATCTGTAATTGTGTAGAAACAGTGTCTAGACTGGGAATTGAATACCGATCTATAATAATAAAAGCATAATATGCTAATTAGACAGGATAGTCAGACATCCTTCTGGACAAAGCCACTGCAGCAGGGGCTGAGGCAGAGGCAGTTAGGGACAATCAAGCAGACAGGCAGGTGAGCAGTTAGGGGCAATCAGGCAGGCAGGCAGGTAAGGAGTTAGGGGTGGTCAGGCAGGCAGGCAGGCTGGCGACTGGTTACAGGCAATCAGGCAGGCCAGAAGTTAGGGGCAATCAGGCAGGCAGGCAGGTGAGCAGTTAGGAGCCAGAAGTCCTGAATTGTGAGAGGGATGTTCTAGATTATGAAAGGGTGCAGGCCGGCTGAGGGACAACCCTCCCCACCTCCCCCCTTATGCATGAAATTAGTGCACCAGGACTCTACTTTGAGTATAAGTGTAAAAAAAATAAATAAAGTTAAATCCAGGCAGAATAATGTACTGAAATGATCAAGTACCTTAGTTGAACTCTTAGGCCTCTTAAAAAAAAAAGGGGGGGATACTTTTAATAAGAAAACTACCCGCATCCCAAATTTTTGCATACCAGTTTCAAGTCTGGTTCTTGAATGAGGTCCACAGAAGGCAATAAATCGGCCAGGTATTATCCAATTTAAATCTCCATTTTCTGCTTTCTACAAAGAGACCAGCATGATTCATTTTTAGATTAAATCTTCTCTCCACACCCCTTCTCAATATTGAGTGCCTGCTGAACTTCAGATCCATTTGCTTTAGCAGAAACACTGTTTATAAATGACAAGGCAGGACACTAAATTTGAGAATGCTCAGAGTATTCCAGGGAAGAGTCAGTTGACTTTTTCTGGTCCTAATCACTTTCTTTTAAATGTTTCCTTACTTGGGTAGTCAGCCTTTATAAAACAACTGAATGCTGCTATCTAAAATATACCTAAGTACTTCGATTATTTTAAGTAAATTCTCACATAGTTGCTACTAATTAATATAAAAGTAAACTTTTCTGTTAGGAGTGATCTGGAAACATCCATTTTCCTAAATGAGCAATCTTGACTCATTGAGCAAAGGAGAAAAAAGTAGCTATTCAGGCTCTGGGACTTCTGATATTTATTTTTTATTTGTAAAAATATGTCTTTGCATCATGTTGCTAGCTATTTAATACGAAGGTCGCTAAAAATTTTTTATTAAGCCATCAGAAAATTTGAAATTGTAAGTATACTAAGATCACTATAGGTCTCTAGAAAAAAACTGAAATTTAAAACACTTTACTCCTGTTATTAAGTCTTTTCTATAACAATTATTATAAGATAAATAGAATTCAAATTCAACAGCAATAGATATGGTTACACAAGGACTTGAGCAGGAAGTAGGAGACACTTGAGACTGCAGAAGAAAACTAATGATAAAAATAAAATCAATTAGTTTTGCTGGGTGTGCATATGTGTACCTAAGACTAAATAAGAAATAGACTGAACTGCTTGGACATCACAGGCCAGGACCATAACCTAAAACCAAGTTTACTTAATTATCACAGAAAAGAATTGGTGAGCTCATGTTACATGCTAACAGGTTTAAATGGAAAGTGTTGCCAGGTACTCTGATTTTCAAGTGAAAACAGAAGTTTTTTTAACAAGAAACCTGCAGTTAGATTTCATTGAATCGTAGGTGAAAAAGGGGAGGAGGGAGAGAGGGATCAAGGATCAAGGAATCAACAAAACACTAACCCAACATTTCTAAATATACTGTGGAGACAGGCTGTGAGCTCTTGTCTGTAGCTGCCCGAATAGTCCCCATGTCTCAAAGCAATTTCACTGAAAGTAAACACACTGTGGTGACCTCTGCTCCCTGCCAGCACTGGCATTTCTGCATTAGTGAGAAGCCAATGAGTGCCATGTCACTCCTGAGGGGCACACGGCGGCATCGCTATGCTGCAGGGAAGGAACACCGAGTGCTGGTTTAGGAGTTCTGCTTACCTAGAAAAGATATTTTATTTTAAATGTTTAATTTTATAAGGACAAGCACCAGAAGAGTGTAATAATTAAGTTGCAGTTGATAATGTAATGTGGTAATGAAACACATATTGTACTTTAGAAATGTATTGCTCTAACAGAGAATAAAGATAGGATGTGCCCTAAGGAATCACACATTTTGCTTTTACACTTTGGGTGTATCTCTGTAATGACTGATCATAACTACTAACCCTACTCATCAATAAAACAGTTCAGTTATAACTTAAAATGATTAGAAATTAACTGTTAAAGAATAGTTATGTGAGGATTCAAGATATTGCTGCATAAAATGCTGTCTGAAATCACTGATTATCAGTGACAATGTCTGCTCCAGATAACTATCCTATCTAATAAGAGCAATATGCAGATTGACCATCACTCCAACACACAAGATGACTGCCCCCATGTGGTCTAAAGATCCTGCCCCCATGGGGACACAAGATGGCCACCACAAGATGGCCAGCAGGGGAGGGCAGTTGGCAGGGACCAGGCTGCAAGGGAAGGCAGTTATAGACGATCAGGCCAGCAGGGAAGGACCAAGCCTGCAAGAGAGGGACTTCAGGGTGATCAAGCCTGCAGGGGAGGGCAGCTAAGGGTGACCAGGCTGGCAGAGGAGGGAAGTTGGGGGTGACTGGGCCTGCAGGGAAGGGCAGTTGGGGAGGGGGGGGTCCCAGGCCTGCAGGGGAGGGCAGTTAGGGGCAAACACACTGGCAGGGGAGCAGTTAGTCATCAATTGGGCTGGCAGGGGAGTGGTTAGGGGGTGATCAAGCTGGCAGGCAGAAGCGGTTAGGGACAATCAAGAAAGCAGGCAGGTGAGCAGTTGAGAGCCAGCAGTCCTGGATTGTAAGAAGGATGTTCGACTGCCCATTTAGGTCCGATCCTATTTGGATGGGGTCTAAACAGACAGTCAGACATCCCTCAAGGGTTCCCAGATTGGAGAGGGAGCAGGTTGGGCTTAACAACCCCCCCCCATGCATGAATTTCATGCACCGGACCTCTAGTCTATACTAATAAAAGGGTAATATGCTAATTAGGGCAGACATCTTCCAGACATCCATCCTGACAAAGCTACAGCAGCTGCAAGGCCCGGGACTCATGGCAGCCGTGGGCTCAGACCTTGCAGCCGCCGTGGCCAGCAGTGGCAGCAGCAGCAGGATGATGGGAGGAAGCATGCCTTCCCTTGATCAGCCTGGTCACCTCCTGCAGAGGGAATCCAGACTGCAGCTTAGGCCCGCTCCCCGTAGGACATCCCCTGAGGGCTCCCAGACTTTGAGAAGGAGCAGGGCTGGCTAAGGGACCTCCCCCCACCCAGTGCCAAGAATTTTCATGCACTGGGCCTCTATTTGTAAAATAAGATAAGACCCCACCGTATTTTTGGCTGAAAAGGATCTTCAGCATCTTACTTGTTATCTATTTGGAAGGTGGGATAAACAGTAGAATCAAATTACTTTTCTTTAAAAGAAATACAGTGGTACCTCGAGATACGAGTGCCCTAACATACGAGATTTTTGAGATACGAGCCGTTTGAGCGAGCGATTTTTGCTTTGAAATACGAGCAACAGTTGAGATACGAGTAATCACGCGGATCAGCCGGCTGCACAAGACCCACCAGTTTGACCCACCAGTTTACCGTGACTCGAGTGTCTCATAGTTTCCCACGCCTCAAGGTTACAGAATGAATTAAACTCGTATCTCGAGGTACCACTGTACACTGCATTAAAGTGCGGAGGACACTTGTGGTTTTGCCCACCTGGACTCTCTTCCTTTTTTGGTCTGTGTGGTTGACAGGGCTGGCCCAGCACTCCAGCTCCTGGGAGAGTGAGTATGCTCCCCTACCTATCCCCTCCCTTGCTGGGAACATGCCTGTTTGAAAGCTAGGGATATGATCTAAGCCAGGCTAAGGAGAGGATCTCTTCGGTCTCCTGTTGGAGCCTGAGTGCTCTTTTTTTGGTGAGTTTGGCAACAGGAGAGTCACAGTGGCTGGTTATCATTACCACCCCTGAGGGCCGGCTTGGACACAGCGCCTCCTTCAGCACAGCGCCTCCTTCACTCTGGGGAGAGAGTGAGTACCCGAATCTGGTCATGCATGATGGTACACTTGCTCCTGGCCTTTTTACATATGAAAATCAATAAATCTTCCCTTTTTTATTTAAGCCACGTGTGTTTACTTTGTGAAATTCACAAGCAGAAGTGCCCTAACTTCATGTAAACGGTAATGATAAAACATATTCTCCAGAAGTTAGTTAGATGCATTTATCTCATCAGATTCTGTGCTAAGGGTTTTACAAACATGGTCTCATTTAGGCAACACGATGAAAGGATAAAGACGTTTAAACTGAACCTAAGGAAATCGCACGGAGCACGGCCTTCCCTCTGGAAGCAGGACGCCCACGAGGAACTGGGCTGCGTGAGAGGATCACGCGGACTCTTTCATACTCCACACACACCCTCACTGTTCAGTTTTTAAAAGCAGTGATACTTTGGTAAGGAAAATGTAAGTAACAGAATTAAAATCAATGTACTTGAAAACTTACTTCATAGTGTTCATATTCATCGAGTCTGAATGAGTTGAAATTAAAGAAGCCATACTGCATTGCCTAAAATTCAAAGGAAAGCTTTTAAGAACAAAGATGTAAATAAGAAAGAATTTCCAATCCAATTTCCTAGTATCAGGAGGCACCTTCCAAAAACCATTATCATGTTCATATTATGTTCCACTGAATAGTGTTATAAAGAGGTGGAATATGTCTTATAAAGACTCCCAACTAGTTCTAACTAGTTACTAGTACATCGAAATTTATTTTAACAAGATTTGATATTTTATCTTCCTTCACAATCATCTTACTGTGCAGAGCTAAAAAAAAATCAATCCTTCAAAATAATCCCTCTTATAAGATCTACATGACTCAGGCTTCAAATATGATGCACGAATTCAATGGCCCCCACACAATAATAGAGGAAAGAAATGTTAAGTTTATTACAAATGAATTCTACACACTTAAAAAATATTTTCACTTTCAAATTCCTCTTGGGTTAAGAGATTAATATTTCCTCTAGAGCCCAGAGATCAAACACTAAAATTCAAAATTCAAAAGGTCTTCTTTCAATAAAAAACAAAAACAAAAAACCACACGTAAGTTTTCCATTCTGGGTTGTAGAGGACAAAGCATGCTAAGTGAAATGAGCAAAGGATCTATACTCTGAGGCAAGGGTGAGCAAGCCGCCTCCGAGAAGTATCCTGTGAGCCAGATAGTGTGTAAGCTAGAATTCTTGATCAACAAGATATTCTTGTAAACTAATGTCACCCCAATAAATGTAATTTAAAAACTTGGAAAACAGCAAAAAAACATGGGTGACTTTACAAACACAGCTTTCAAAATTTAAAGTACTGAAATATAAATGAAAAAATATAAAAGCTACAATACCAAGCAAAAAGGCCTCATTTTATGAAGTGTAGTTATTTAAATGGTAGCTCCAAGACCAAATCCATGAATTTTATCTCCTTGAATTCAAAATACTCAATACATGTCATGATATTTGGACTAGAGATGTTCCTAACAGAATGACGCAATGAAATGCAGTTTATAGGAAATTTCTATTCTTCTTTGAATTTCATAAAGAGATCCCATTAGAAGTAGCACTAATAGCATTTATAAGCGTTCCAGGCACACAATATTCTAAATCAGTCACAAATAAATGCTTAAATTGAAAATCAGAAGCTGTTGACTTCAATAAAATTAAGTATAGTGTGAAAAGTGCAATCTTTGCCTTACAGTTGCTAATTAGATCTGGCTAAAAACAAAAACAAACTAAGCCCGGCCAGTGTGGCTCACCTGAAACGAAGTCACCTGTTGGACTCTCAGGTTTTGGGCTCAATCCCCAGTAGGGGGTGTGCAGGAGGCAGCTGATGCATGAAATTTCTCTCTCATCAATGTTCTATTTCTCTATTCCTCTTCCTTCCTCTCTCTCTAAAAATCAATAAAAACATATTAAAAAAAAAAGAATTAACAACAGACAGCTATACACTGTTACAGACTGTTTCCCAGGCCCTCAAGGTTTTTTTGCTCTTTTTTGAAAGGTGGTGGGAGATGAGAAAAGGCTGGCCTGGGGTCCTGACCGTGCACCTGCCAAAAGTAGCAGCTTCCTGGCGTCAATTTGATGAGGGATCATGTAGACCTGCCATGCCTCCTCTCCCGAGACCCCATCGCCTGCTAAAACCGAGGCCTGGAGCGGAGGGGCTGCCTCAGCCACCTGCACCCATTACAGAGTTGCTGGGAATCAACCCCAAAAGAATTAAAAGGTATACTAATTAATCTCTGACTTTGTATATTAATTAGTCCCCTCATCTTAATCCACAACATTTCTGTCAAAATTCTCAAAAGCCACCACATTTCAGCATATAAGAAAGTAAAGCTGGGTTCCTTTTGCCTCTGAAAATACAAGGCCCATAAACACTGGAGAGGTCTCTGAAGGCTTACTGATCCATAGGCTACTGACTTAAGTTCTAGTTGCTTGTGCTATTCTGACATCCAAGAGATACACCCAAGGAAGTGAGGCTTATCACTGGGGACCGCTCTTCCCCAAACTCCAGGGAATCCTGTTCTTTTGGAATGTGATGTGCAGGGAATCCCCTGGTGCCAGAGAAAGCAAGCAGCCTGGTTATAAAGCACAGGCGCTACTTTAAAGTAGCTTTTCAGTAGTGATCTACTTGGTTTTATATGTTAACTAATGGGCTATTAGTATACAAACTATTGGCTATTCAGATCCTGTGAATTAGATACTGACTGCCTGAAAACTCCAAATCAAATGTATGACACTGTTATAAACATGTTAATAGAATTGGTGGGAATCCTATTTATGTATCTTATGCAAACACATAAATCTAAGAGAAGTTGGGAGTCAGTAAATCTATTGCCATTCTGTTTTTCTTTTTTCTTTAACATATTTTATTGCTTTTTTACAGAAAGGAAGGGAGAGGGACAGAGAGCTAGAAACATCGATGAGAGAAAGACATCGATCAGTTGCCTCCTGCACACCCCTCACTGGAGATGTGCCAGCAAACAAAGTACATGCCCTTGACCGGAATCGAACCTGGGACCTTTCAGTCCAAAGGCAGACGTTCTATCCACTGAGCCAAACTGGTTTTGGCGCCATTCTGTTTTTCTCTGAAGTCACAACACACTCAAAGTCTGGATTTAGAACTCAATTACCTAACTGTCTGATTGTTCACTGTTACTCAAGTGGCTTCTCCACTCATGCAGAGACTCTCTCAAATTCAGAACAAACTTCCCAGTGGGGGCCCTTCTCATGTTAGTGGGGAAATGGGTGGAGGCCTTTAAGGGGGGTAAGACCTGTCTGCCCTAGCCAGTGCTCCGTTCGTTCTCCAGCACAACGGTGGGGGCATCCAGTCACCTACCTTCTTCACTGCGTGAAAACAGTCCAGAAGGGTAATGAAGAAATTGCAGCTCCCATAGGCAGCATCTCTGAAATAACCAAGAGCATTGAAATACGCAGCTCAGTTAATTTTCTGCAGCACATTTACTCAACACAAAGCTGACTAGAATTTAAAACCAAACATGCACTCACAGCAAGACTCAGGGGGGAGGTGGGAGAGAAGAATATTTGTTGTTTGGTTTTTAAATAAAAGTCATTGAAATAAATTTATAAATTTTACTGCTGTTTCTACCTCCTCCAGTAGATACCGTTTAATAAACAGGAATCAATAATGACCACTTCCTAAATTGTGAGCGATCTCTCTGGATCAGCTTGGGCTTTGATGGTTGAGCTTCAAGAGTTACCCATCAATAACATGGACCCCTGCCCCCAAAGAGCAAGGTATTTGAATTCTCTCTTCCTACCACAAAATACAGTACCAAAGTGTTACCAGAAAAGACTGGTTTTTGGTTCTGTATATATGCATCTCTATGTGTGTCCATCCAAGTAGGAAAAAGAAGTAGATGCAAGCTAAAACATTTTCCTCCTCTCATTATGCTTTTACAATTTTACACTTTTTAACAATTTAACGGGGTAACTTCTTTCTGATCCTTAAAGAACACACAGGACTACTAAACCCCAGGAATTAGGGCACCAACTACCCTTAGCAGAATCGCTCTGCTCTTGGGAAGTGCTAACGTCAGTTTGCAGTCAACTCAGCCTAGAACTGCACCAACGCTCAGCAACACTCTCATTACACAGCTGTCATACCAACGAGGGTCTCATCCAGAAAAACAAGGCGTTCCTGCACGGCCACCTGCTCTCCTTTCTCACTACCTGGAGCTGTTACAAAGCTCACCTCTGGGGACTTAGTAAGATAAAATCAACTTAGTTATGCTCATCTTAAACATGCCAAACCACGATGCCTCTCGGCATGACACATCTGGTCCTTCTGTGGAACAGTGGCTCCTGGTGCTGGCAAGTGCCTGCCTTAGTTGTAATACTACTAACCTGAGAAATCAAGCTGCACATTTAAACTGCTTAATTCTTGCACAAACCTTAAGAATGTTGGTGGTCATAGCAGCATTACCAGTGAGGAAAAGTAAGGGCATCCCTCTCAGCTCCCTGGCTGGCCTGGCCTGAGTTCCTGAGGAGTGTGCACTCTGGCCTTCACAAGGTTTGCGCACATATCTTATACTTGCCACTCTGTGTAAGCAGAAGAATTTAAAAGCCGCTCTTCTAAAGCTGGAAGTGGCCTGCATTTTATCAACAACTCATTGACAACGTTCAGCAAGGAGAAAAGCAAAATGCCCCGCAGCTGCGATTCTCAGTGCCGGTCCCTGGGCCAGCAGCATCAGTGCTACATGAACTGTCAGAATCATCAAGTCTCAGGCTCCCCTGACCTGCTTGGTCAGAAGGTCTAGAGGTGGAGCAGGTGATCGTAATATACAGCTTAAGGATCACTAACTACAAAATCAACACAAATACTTGTTTCATAGAAATAATTTTTCATGAAATAGGAATGTTTTTAGGTAGAGAAACTAGTTAAGAAAGTGAAGTAGCTCCTCTAAATCAAAACCAAAATTATCAGTGGAAATAGGATGAACTGTCATGTGACACTGATGTTTTTAGTCACGTTTCCTCCTCGGCCAGGATGTTAGCTTCTTAACCAACTGATAGCTTCTATCCAATCCAGGTAAGGCATGTTGATTCAGTTTTTGCATTCGATGCCTATTTTTGGAGAACCTACTATGGGTCAAACCTTGCTCTAGTCGATGATCCTGATCCGGCAAGCTTTCACCTGGGTGGGCTCGGCTCACACATCGCACTGTCTGAATGGCCAACAAGAACCTTCCTTTGTTTACTTGTCTGTTTCATCAACATCTCTGCCCCTACCCAAGCAATCAGGCTTCTTCAAAACAGCAGCATGGCAGCTATGGATCTGGATGCAAGCCTTGGTGGGAAGAGGGGGGTTTGGCTCTATGATCACTTAACAAATATGGAAAATCAGATGCAAATCAATGGAGTCTTGCTTAGAAACTGCAAAACAATGTCAAGTACTAGTTTTTAGGAACAAGAGCTTTCACAGGATATTTATAATAGCCCAACATCTCAAATAACCCAAATACCTATCAAAAGGACAACGTAAATAAATTGTGACAAAGTCAGTGAATGGAATGCTATTCCATTACTTTCTATTACGAAAGTATTAAGAAGAAAAAGAATGAGCTGCAGATACCTGCCACAATATGGACAAATCTCATAGGCAGCGTTTAAAAAGCTAGATCCCAGCTCTCCAAAATGCACAAGTATGACTCCATTTATATAATGTTTAAAGGCTAGGATAAAGAAGCGCTCCACGGAACACCATTATCACTGTTTATCGATGTGCCTGTCACTCAGGGACTAAAAATACATACAAGCATTTTTTCTAAAGGAAGCACATGGTTTCCATGATATTTTAGGTAGAGAAGAAAAATGGAGCACTTTCCAGGTTAGAAAATAACATCACCCCTTTCTACCCCTTTCCAATAACAGAATGTTTAAGGTGATGCATGCACTAGAAAGAAGGGGTGGCAGTGGGTTCAGAGTAATTCTTCTACTTTACTAAGTCACTAACATACAGCATGAAGTGCAAAGGTCACTGTCATAACAGACTGCAGACTGTCCTCACAAATCTATGCCATGAAGCAAGTCCATGGCTGGTCCTGCAAAGTCACTGAAGGAGGAGGAGCTGCCTGACATGAGGGAGACGCTTCCCGAAACTCGTCCACAATGAAGGCAGATTTACCGAGTACAGCCTCCCATTTTAAAAGGAAGACTACACCTTCAAAATTGGGCATTTGTGGTTTATGCAACAATCCTAAACCTACGGATTTATGAGTGGAAGAATAATATGATATTGGAGATTATCCATACAGTAGACAACAAGTAAAATTATTTTATACATTCACTACACATTCAGCACCATATAAGTATTTAGATTAGATAGTTAGGTCAAATATTTTGGTAAACAGGTAGAAAAACTTTCAGAACTTAATTTGATTTAAAGAAAAAAATTTTTTTCCCCAGAGATCTTCAACACAATCATGTAGCAAGTGTGAGAGGAGAAGGAGGACATCACTCTTCACGCACAGACATCACTCATCTAGCAGCTCTGAGGCACAGCCATTGGTTTTTTTAGTAGTGATGGCATGTTAGCAGCCTCACCCACGATCTCTGCTGGCTTTGTTCTCAGGAGAAAGGGTTAGTTTTTACCCCAGAAATTAACTAGCGGGAAAACTTATTTCTTAACCCTTCAGGAACCAAACTCCTCTGTGGTAGTTTTGAGTACCCTTAGTCAGGACCCTCATCTGACGGTTCCATCAAGGGGAGTGGTTCTCAGTAGAGTAACCTGCACCACACGCCAAGGACGTCAGGCAACACCTGTGCACCTTTTAGCTTTGGCAGTTGGGGTGGAAGTGTCACTGGCATCTAGTGGGCAGAAGCCAGGGTGCTGCTGAACACCCCACAATACACAGGGCAGCCCCACAACAAGATACCAGTCGTGTACCTACTGAGTAAGTTCATCCACGGGTTACCTGTCCTCGCCCTAGAAAGATTATTTACCAGATCCGCCTTTTTCCAAAACCCCTGTCCCCAGGTATTTCTGGAACCTGATTAAATGAATCTACCATATCATCTACATTTACCTGAAAGGAATGTAGGATGTATTGCCGAACATTAATATTGAATATGCTTCTTCCGGAGTTCTCCCCAAATATATAACCTACATTGGAAAAGAAGAAAAGGGCGATTTACTTCTAAATGAAGATGCAGTGCTGTCACTGTCCAGCTCAGTTCCATTTCTAGCTGGTTCCCCACCTTCCCAAGGACCCCTGCCACTCAGCCCTGCCAGTGAATCATCTTTTGTTTAAATCTGCCACCGCTTGTTGCTGTTGTTGCAATAAGAGCTATGACCAACAGGTTTCTGAAAGAGCCATTTGCGGCAGGAAGTACAGCAATTTAAAAGTAGATTTTCTAGCCCCAGCCGGTGTGGCTCCGCTGGCTGGGCTTACTCCCGAGTGGCGAAAGGTTGCCCGTTCAATTCCCAGGCAGAATACATGCCTGGGTAGCAGGCTGAAGCCCCACTAGGGGGAAGCAGGAAGTAGCCAGCTGATGCTCCGCTCTCACATGGGTGATGTTTCTCCCTGTCCCTTTCTCTCTCCCTAAAAATAAATTAAAAACAAACAAACAAAAACCTACAGTGGAGGAATCCAAGATGGCGGCATAGGTAAACACCTACACTGCTGCCTCGCACAACAATTTCAAAACCACAACTAAAAGACAGAACGGACATCATCCAGAACCACAGGAAAGCTGGCTGAGTGGAAATTCTACAACTAGAGGGAAAGAGAGGGGCTCACAGAGACGCAGAGGAGCTGCAAAAAGCTGAGGTGCGGAGACACGCACGCGGAGAGAGTGGGAGAGAGCGGGTGCTGGAAAACCTGGCTGGCTTTCTCTGGCGGCAAAGAGACGGAGATTCAACGGCATTTAACTCCTTATCCTACGACACTAAACCCCAGATCCAGCCGAAACTTATACGGGGGGAGTTTGGACTGTGAAAAGGGAGAAGAGCATGGACATTTAGGGGAGTTGCAAAAGATCAGAGGTCTGGTGGTGCGCTCAGCACTGCACACAGAGGACAGATTGCTGATTGTGCCGCTGGCTTTCACAAGTGGGTGGGAGACAGACCCTCCCAACTGCGCCACTTCTGACTTCACTAAGCCCCTGTTTCAGGCGAAACCCTGGGGACCCAGACTCGTGTGGTCCCGGAGCGCAGGGGAGCCGGAGGGGCAGCAGTCTAGAGGCACTGCGAGAGAGCACATGCACAGGGACCGCTCCAGCGATTACCCAGTCACGTGAGACTCAGGGGCCTTGGAGAGCGGGGCCAACTGGAAGGCAAGGCGGTCCCTTAAGCCCTGAGACGCCACCCCTCCCAAGCTCAACAGAGAGGCTTTTGCAGTTTTGCAAGTCTGGTATCATAAGGCTGAATCCAACACAGAAGTTCTCCCAGCATAGTGAAAATGCTGAGACAAGGGAAGGGATCACAAACAAAAGAAATGGAGGAAAACAAATGACTGGATATAGAGTTCAAAACCACGCTTATAAGGTTTTTCAAGAATATGCTAGAAAAGTTGGATAAAGTCAGCGATACCCAAGAGGAGATGAAAAAGAACCAAAAATAGAGATGGAAAAGAACCAACTAGAAATTAAATATACACTGACTGAAATAAAAAATATTATACAGAGACCCAACAGCAGACTAGAGGAAGGCAGGAATCAATTCAAAACTTTGAAATATAAAGAAGCAGAAAACACTCAACTGGAAAAGCAAGAAGAGAAAAGAATCCAAAAATGTGAAGATAATGTAAGGAGCCTCTGGGACAGCTTCAAGTGTACCAACATCAGAATTGTGGGGGTGCCAGAGGAAGAGAGAGAGCAAGATAATGAAAACCTATTTAAAGAAATAATGACTGAAAACTTCCCACATCTGGTAAAAGAAATAGACTTACAAGTCCAGGAAGCACACAGATCCCCATGTAAAAGGAATCCAAAGAGGACTACACCAAGACACATCATCATTAAAATGCCAAGAGCAAAAGACAAAGAGAGAATATTAAAAGCAGCAAGAGAAAAACAGTTTATTACCTACAAGGGAGCACCCATACGACTGTCAGCTGATTTCTCAACAGAAACTATACAGGCCAGACGGGATCGGCAAGAAATATTCAATGTGATGAATAGCAAGAACCTGCAACCAAGAATACTCTATCCAGGCAAAGCTATCATTCAGAATTGAAGGGCAGATAAAGAACTTCACAGATAAGAAAAAGCTAAAGGAGTTCATCAACTCCAAACCAGTGTTATATGAAATGCTGAAAGGTACTCTTTTAGAAGAGGAAGAAGAAAAAGGTAAAAGATAAAAAATTATGAACAACAAATACATATCTATCAACAAGTGAATCTAAAAATTAAGTGAATTAAAAATTTGATGAACAGAATAAACTGGTGAATATAATAGAATCAGGAGCAGAGAAAGGGAGTGGACTAATAATTCTCAGGGGGAAAGGGATGAGGGGTGTGCAGGGAGAGACTGGACAAAAATCATACACCTATGGATGAGGTCAACAGGAGGGAGGTGGGTAGGTAGAGGTAAGCCGGGTGGAGGGGAGCTATGGAGGGGAAAAAAGAGAAACAAGTGTAATAAACTGAATAATAAAGATTTAGTTTAAAATAAATAAATAAAAACAGACTTTCTAAGTCAGAGCACATGCTTCCTAAATATCCATGAAGTGACAGTAAAATGGTGTGTGGGTAATGGTGTTGGGGTGGACTGGGATGGGGATGGGTGGAAAGGGGCCCAAAAGTAGAACAAAAATTTTGATTTATGCCACCCAATAGACACAAACACTCATCATACTGTACAGATTCCTGTAAAACCGCAACTGTTTCCTTTATCTTCAGGAGAATGTTTTGCTTCAACTTTCATCTAGAATACTTCAAGTAGAATCTTCAGCATTTGAGATCCATAGCTAGTATTCCTTGCATTTTCTAAAAATGTCTTGTTTTCTGCCCTGATAATTTTTAACTATGTACACAATGTTATGCAGTTTTTGGTCTGCAGTCCTTCCCCCTCAATAGTTTATAGATGTTATTCCACCGTCTTCTCATTTCTAGTGTTGCAGAGATATTTCACCAGGATTATTCTCCCTTCTTCTTCTCTAGAAACTTAGAGTAAAGCATTTCACTGGCATCCCTCTAAATAAGTCACCCACCCCCATTAAGTTTGCTATACTATCTGAAGACACAAGTTTGTGTGTTTTTTAATCTTCACCCTATGATATTCTTTTAATTGATTCTAGAGAGGGAGAGAGAGAAATACAGATCTGTCTCCTGCATGTACCCCGAAACCTGAGCATGTACCCCAACAGGAATCAAACCCACGTCCCTTCAGCACATGGGACCATGGTCCAACCAACTGAGCCACAGCAGCCAGGGCTGAAGGCACAAATCCTTCTCCAACTCAGAACCTTCCTGCAGGCAGAGCATTTTTAATTCCTTTATGGAGGGTGGGAGGAGATCATAAGCATTATATTTGTACATATATTAACAATATCAGATTCCATTCTAAAGCTTATTGTAGCTTTACATAGAACACTTTAAATTCTTCATAGCAAAAAGAAGTCACCGAAAAAGTTACAAAAGTTTTATCTCCATTATTTATTATACACTAGGAGCCCAGCATGCGATTCAAAATCACAAAGCACCGCCCACCCTCCAGTTGTCAGCCCAGCCCTGCCTTCTTTCCCAAGCCCCACAGCAGCTGTGGCTGCTGCTGCTCTGGCCTTGCCTCTCTCTCTCTCTGGCCCTTGAAGCAACTGCAGCTGCTGCTGATCAGGCCCTCCCCAGCGCAGGTGTGCAAAGGCCCCTGCCACTCTGCCCCCAACACTGCATTCGCAGCTGCCTCCTGTCTGGCCGATCTGTTATGGTGTCCTATTTAATTAGCATATTTCTCTATTGTATGTATATAGATGAGTTGTTCCCACAGTAAATGGTGAGCATTCTGAAGTGTGGAACTATGTCTTATGTTTCATTGTAACTCTTGATTAGTCCACTATACATGGACTCTGATTCACTGTACTTAAATCAATATAAAGGAAATTTTAAAATAATTAATAAAAAGCTGATATAAATATATCATTGGATTAAGAGAAATCATAAAAATCCAAGATCCAGCAAGGATCTTTGAAACAGGGAGGATATGTCCCCTTAGCTTCCAGATAATATTTTATCAATTTTCAGTTTTAAGACTCATAAATGGAAAATTTTCCCAATGTATTATTGCCTGTTTCTCAATATGATTTATTTCATCCCATTTACTCTAAAAAGAATACAAAACTATAATTAACTATACTGCATTTCTAACATTTATCTACAGCAGTGTACAAACCCTACAGGAAGTATTATGAATAACTCAATTCCAAGAACTGCTTGTTATCTAGTATTAAATAAATTTTCAAGTATACTATTACTTACTCATACAGATTATAATTTATCATGAATTAACCACAAGATCTAATCTCATTCAACGTATTATATTTGTTTATATGTTACTTACTCCATAGTTATATCTCTTAAGCATTAACCTATCAATGGACTTTCTAATTTATTACTATTTGGAAAAACAGTATAACAATTATTTTTTAAAATATATAGTTACTGATTTCAGAGAGGAAGGAAGAGAGAGAGATAGATAGAAATACCAATAATGAGAGAGAATCGTTGATCAGCTGCCTCCTGCACACCCTACATTAGGAATTGAACCCACAACCCAGGCATGTGTCCTGCCTGACCAGGAATCAAACTGTGACCTCTTGATTCATAGGTTGACATTCAACCACTGAGCCACGCCAGCTGGGCACAAATCTTTTAATAAAAAAATTTTCATCCAGCCCTATTTCAATTTCCTCATTTTCTTCTAATCTCCAATACGCTTCCTTTCTCTTCTAGGACTTACTAGATAACATCAGTCTTTTTTTCATTCTACCTGGACTTCCTAGCAGATTCTTTCCAAATAAACCACCCTTAAACAAAACAAACAAACAAACAAAAAGACACAACAAAACAAATAAAAGGATACCTTGAGGTCAATGAAGGTGAGAATAGGATTTGATTCAGGTTTGTGTGTGTATGTATGTATATTGGTACAATACATAATTTAAGTAAATTATTTCAATGAAATCCAGAGATCTCTTTCTGATTTTCTAATTAGACCTCTCAAATTACAGAAAGTTTTCCTTAAGCACCAGATTAATGACAATTCCTCCTCCTCAAGAATGTACTCTTTGGTTTTGCTCTTTTACTAACATTACATTGGCATTATTTCCTCTAACTTCCAAAACAAAAATAGTCTCTAGTACATTAAATAATTGTGGGTTAGCCTTGGAACACAAGTTTAACTCAAAAAAGACAATAATATAACAATTTTTCCTATGAGGAAACAAAACCTAATTCCTAGCGATGAACTTTAAAAAATGTAGCTTTTAAACCTAGTTGGAACAAATACAACCAAAGAAAACGAATAAGAATGAGAAAGAGAAAGAAAACAAACAAAATTCAGCTGAGGAATGCCTGTATATTAATAGTCTACTTACATAATGCTTGGTAAGAATGTTTGTGTGCCTCCGCCAATTTTTATATATTGAAATTCTAAGTATTAGTACATGAGGCCTTTGGGAGGTACTTAGCCATTAAGTGTGTAGCCCTCATAGATGGGACTGGTGCTTACAAGAGGCTCCAGAGAGATCCTCACCTCTCCCACAGGTGAGAGCCCTCAGCAGAGTACGTGTCACCCTCATCTGACTCCCAGCCTCCAGAGTGAGGAGTACATGTTGGTGTTTCTAAGTGTCCCAGTCTGGGATTTTGTTAATAGCAACCCCAAAGAACTAAGACACAACTATCAAAGAAATATTTGCTAACAATCTATAATTTTAAATTTTACACCCATTCACCTTCTTTTCTAGTCAAAAGGCCTCCCCCAAAGGAAACTATTCTAAATTTGTTACTTAAGAAAAATCCTATAAATGGCTCCTCTATTAACACAAATTCTCCAATCGATGCAATTCTATGAAACATCACAGTGTTCCCGACAATTTGGAAGCTAAGTGGCATCTCAAATTCTTTTGGTCTATTTTCATGAGAAGCCATGTATATAGAATGGCCACTCTGATTCCACACAGCTGTCCAAAAATAGGAAGCAACCAATGATAAACAAGAATGACATTAAACAGCTGTGTAGCCAGCTTCTAAGACACCCCCATCTCCTGGCATTTCCACTCTCACGGGTCCCACCATGAGTGGGTGCCTCTGTCTAAGCAACTGATGCTGTAGTAATGGCAAAGTGTGCCTTTGGAGGCTAGGGCATAAAAGGCACTGTGGCTTCTGCCTTGCTTCCTTGTGGACCCCTCACTCTAGACCCAGGTAAACCAAGCTATCTTTCCGTGAGGGCACTCGGCCAGATCACATGACAAGGACCTGCTGGTCTTGTCCAACTACCATCAATAACTTGCAGGCATGTGAATGGGCCAACTTAGCAGTGGGCCCTTCAACCCATCAAACCTTCAGATGACTGCAGCCCAGGGGGATCCAGAAGCAGGCCTACTACTGGTTCCTTCTGGATACCTCCCCAACAGAAACTGTTTCAGAGAATGTTAGTTATTGTTCCAGTCACTAGGTCATGGGATAATTTGTAATGCAGCAAAAGGTAATATAGTACCACAACAAATAATACGGAAGTAGTCATTTTAGTTTATTAAAAGTGGGTAAATAAATAAAAATATGTGACAAGTGCAGAGACGTTAAGGTCAGGAAGCCCCCATGGCGTAGAAAAGCATCAATAGGGAGTGTATTGTTGCTTGGATGTCTCTCTCTCTCAAGAAATCTTTCCAGTTCTGGCCGGTATGGTTCAGTTAGTTGGAGCATTATCCTGTACACCAGAAGGTGACCAGCTTGCCAGGTTGGGTTGCATATGGGAAGTAACCAATCAATTTCTCTCTCTCTCTCTCTCTCTCTCTCTCTCTCCCTCCCTCCCTCAGACTACCTCAAATCAAACATTAAACATTGTTTTCAAATTAAACATTTGAAAAAAAAGAAAAATCTGTCCTAAAGAGCAAAAGCAATCTCACAAGAATGAAATACTGGGCTAGAGAATACTTAAGAATCAGTAGTGTGTTTCAGTCACAGTACAAGGATCTTTTTTGTTGGACAATAAGTACAGAAACAAGAATGGCATCCAAATTCCATACCCATTTCTAGGACTCCCACTACCCCCACTTTCAAATTACCATCTGTCTGCCCCACCCCTGTGAAATTTCTGACCCTGGACTACTTAGTACTTATCTCTGTCTCACAACTTGGGGGGGGGGTGCAATTAGCAGTAGCTGAAACAAAAGGATCACAACCATCTCAAATAATAAAAACACGATTAAAAACTAAACACAATTATTTGGACACAGGCTTCTTATTTCTTTTCTCATACTGACATTTTGAAGCTTAATCCATAACTGAAGCATTACAAATTGCATCTGACTCAAGAATAACACAGAGTAGTTAAATTCCACAACAAATGTTAAACCAGTATACTATGTTCCAATAGTGTTCATGAGAAAAGTCGCATAATGTATCTACGTCAATATTTTCCATGTCACAATATTTTCACATCAGCAGATGACATAGTCTTTCTGTGGCATGAACTTGATCTTTTCTAAAAAAGCCAAAACAAAACAAAAAAAAAACCCACTCTCCAGAATAACACAGAATGTTCATGATTCAATATAAGTTGGAAATAAGCTTAAAGATCCAACTACTGCATAAAAATGGTGTTTAGTGAAGGAAGATATATAATAAACAGCTTTATATGATAAAATAATAAGTAAATAAAATAAAATCACTTTCACAGTTTCTGCACAAATACTAGTAAGAAAAAAATCCTAAATTAATTTTTAGAAAAAGTCAGATGGTCTTATTTTTCAAGTTTTAGTTTTTCAAATTGCTATCTTATATAATAAAAGGATAATATGCAAATAGACCAAATGGCAGAACGACTGGTTGCTATGCCATGCACTGACTACCAGGGGCAGATGCTCAACGCAGGAACTACTCCTTGGTGGTCAGTGCACTCCCACAGGAGGAGCGCTGCTCAGCCAGAAGCTGGACTCACAGCTGGCGAGCGCAGTGGCAGGAACCTCTCCCACCTCTGGGGCAGCTGGACATCCCCTGAGGGGTCCCGGACTGCAAGAAGGCGCAGGCCGGGCTGAAAGATCCCCTGCCCAGTGAATGAATGTCGTACACACACACACACACACACACACACACACACACACGCACGTGCATGCACACACACACACACATATATAGTATACACATATGTATAGTAGGTTTGTATAGCGAGTCCCAATTTAGATAAAGGGAAATTGGATGCCTGCAGTAGCAAACACTTATCTCCCAAGGCCAGGCAACTCACAGATGTGAAGGAACTGCCTGGAGGAAAAGTACACATGGATATACTATCTTATTGGTGGAGACATTTTTTTAAGACAAAAAAAAATCTTAATTTTAAAGAAGGAAATCTCCTAATTTGTAAACATTGGGAAAAACAAACCACTATTTAGAAATACTCCGAGTTCCATAAAGCTGTCAGGCTACTACTTTCCGGCCTTGGTGTTAACTGCTCACTCTAGATCACACTGCTTGTTATTGATGGAAGAGGGCCTACTGCTCAGGCCTTATTTATAGACAAGAAACCATGCTATCGAAAACAAGTACAGAAACAAGAATGGCATCCAAATTCCAGAGCTTAACAGATCTGCAACCAAATATCACATATGGTCAGAGGGCCATTTCTCCTCACTCTTCCCCAAGGTTAACACCACAAGCAAGTGCCACCTGCAGCTGCAATGTCAGGCAGGCTCACTAAGGTGAAGGGGAAGTTGTGATGAAAGTGACGACTGCAGCCAGGTGCCTCCACCACACGGCCTTTGCTCGGGCAGAGCCCGCAGGATGCTGCCACCTCTCTGGGACACCTCACCTCAGACTCCCTGGAGCCTAGTTCTTTTACAGCTGCCTGGCGGCTGTTCAAACCAGCCATTCACAGACATGCTGGGAGGGTTTTGCCCAGGATGGGTGTTTACAAAGATGCTGGCTGTCCACCTGGTTCTGTCCTCCAGTTTCTGTTGCCCAGTCTTGACTACTGATTGTTAAACTGGCTTCTTATCCACTGTTTCCAGATCCTCTTCCCTCTGTTCCCCTTGTTTAACTCAAGTGATCCCTGTATCCACCAGCCCACCTTAACCAGCACTGACTAATCCAGGTCCAAAGTAACTAAATCATTATGAAAAAGTGGACCACAGGTTCAAAAGATCATCATTAGATATAAAATAAGGCCCTGGCCAATGGCTCAGTTGGCTGGAGTCTATACATCAAAAGGTTGCGGGTTCAATTCCCGGTTGGGGCACATATAGAAGGTAGCCAATTAATGTTTCTCTCCCTTTTGCTTCCTCTCTCTCTAAAAACACATTTAATAATTATAAACACTTTACTAAAGTAACCTAGGAACCATTAGATAAAAGCAAATTTGAAAACAACAGTTTGCTGTGTCTTTTAAACTCAGAATGCTTCAACTACAGAAAATGTAAGAAGCAATGGCTAATTTCCAGGTTAGCCATCAAAAGTACATTTAACCTAGAGAAGAACTAAATACTTATTATCTACAGGAAAATACAAATGTTGGGACAGTAAGATGGAACCAAAGTTGACAACCAGTGATATAAAATATTAACTTTCTTTCTTTTTACAGAAATCTGACTTAAGTTATATTAATGGTAGACAGAACAAAGAAAAGGATATTTATTGAATGCTTAATTTGCACAAGATACTCTGCCTAAAATAAAAGTAGGGCCAGCTACAGTGACTGAGTTGGCTAAGCAATGTCCCGTGCACCAAAAGTTTGCCAGTTTTATTCCTGGACAGGGCACATACCTGCATTATAGGTTAAAACTCTGGTTGGGACTTGGGACACCAATAGAAGTAAAGCGATCGATGTTTCTCTCACATGAATGTCTTTGTTTCTTTCTCTCGCCCTCCCTCCCTTCCTCTATCTAAGCCTGTCTTTGGGTGAGGAATCCTATATAATAAAGTGGTGGTATGCAAATTAACCCTCACACCCTCACAAGATGGCTGCCTATGACCAGGCCAGCAGGAGGGTTAGTGAGGGACAACCAAACAAGCAGGCTATGTGGGGCAACCAGGCTGGCGGGAGGGTCAGAGGGGGCAGTGAAGGATGACCAGGCCAGGGGGGCGGGGGGGGCAGGGGCAGTTGGGATACCAGGTCAGAAGAGGGAGGCAGTTGGGGGTGACCAGGCTGGCAGGGGAGGACAGTTGGAGGTGACCCGGCCAGTAAGGTGGGGGGGGGGAGTGAGGGGCCATCAGGCCGGTGTGGAGGTGGACAGTTAGGGGTGACCAGGCAGGCAGGCAGGTGAGCAATTAGGAGCCAGTGGTCCAGGATTGTGAGAGGGATGTCCAACGGCTGGTTTAGGCCCGAGCCCAGGGAGTTGGACATCCCCCAAGGGGTCCTGGATTGGGGAGGGTGCAGGCTGGGCTGAGGGGACCCTCCCCAAGTGCATGAATTTCATGCACTGGGTCTCTAGTAAACAAACAAATAAATAAATAAATAAAATTAACAACAGTAGCTTTGTTATAAAGCTGGATATCTGGTATTGTGATCTTGCCTACTTGGTTCTTTCTCAGGATTGCTGCAGCTATTCGGGGGTTTTTTTTGTTTGTTTGTTTTCCTCATATGAATTTTTGGAGATTTTATTTTAGGTCTGTGAAATATGCCATTGTAATTTTCATGGGGATTGCACTGAATCTATGGATTGCTTTGGGTAATATGGACTTTTAATGATGTTCATTCTACCATTCCATGAACAGTATATATTCTTCCATTTGTTTATATCTTCCTCCACCTCTTCTACATCCTGTAGTTTTCTGAGTACAGGTCTTTTACCTACTTAGTTTAAGTTTATTCCTACGTATCTTAAATCTTTTTGTGCAATGGTAAATGGGATTTTTTTTTAGTTGCTCTTTAAGTTCATTATTTGTATATAAAAAAAAGCCATACATTTCTGAGTATTAATTTTGTATCCTGCTACATTGCCTAATTCATTTATTAGGTCTAGTAGTTATTTGATGAAGTCTTTGTGGTCTTCTATGTATACTATCATGTCATCTGTGAATAAGAACAGTTTTACTTCTTCTTTTCCAATTTGGATGCCTTTATTTCTTCTTCTTATCTGATTGCTATGGCTAGCACTTCCAGGAATGGTGAAAGTGGGCAACCCTGTCTTGTTCCTGTTCTTAGGGGAAATGGTTTTAGTTTTTGCCCATTGAGTATGATGTTGGTGTAGGTTTGTCCTCTAAGGCTTTTATTATGTTGAGGTATGATCCCTCTGTTCCCATTTTGCTGAGAGTTTTTACTGGATTTTGTCAAATGCTTTTTCTGCATCAGTTGATATACAATAAATAAAATTAAAAGTCAGCTCAGTCTGAACCTAAACCTCCTATGCTTCATCCACTATACAGTGGCCTCTTCCAAATAGTTTTTATACAACTAGAAATTAATGTTTATATCTACTAGTAAAATAGCACACTATCTCCATTTAAAGAACACATAAAAATTTTAAAATAAGTGAAATAGTTACAATTATTTCTAAAATGAATTTTTGTACATTGTAACTGTGCTAAAGAACCCTTTCTGGCCCTAGCTGGTTTGGCTCAGTGGAGAGGGCATCGGCCTGCACAGACTGAAAGGTCTCAGGTTTGATTCTGATCAAGGGCATGTACCTTGATTGCAAAGTATCCCCAGCCATAGTCAGGGCACATGCAGAAGGCAACCAAATTGATGTGTCTCTCTTACATCAATATTGATGTAAAATCAATATTTTGGAAAAATATCCTCAGGTGAGGATTAACTAGAAAAAAAAAAGAACCTCTTTTGTTCCCTAAATATTAATAAATGTAATAGTTAATGTGATTGATATGCTTCATTTAAAACATTTTTTATTTAAAGCCTAGTTACAAGTTCAGCTATTTCAATTCTTGAGTTTAATGTGTACTATAAGTAAAAAAAGACAGTTGACCATAAATGATATATAAATAAAAATGCAGGAATGATTACACTAATTTTTCTAATCCCACTCACAAATGATGTGCATTTGATTAGTGAATTTCCAACTTCCCAAGTACTCACAGATGTTCTTAAAAACTAATGGGAAAAGTGCTTGCACATTTTAAAAATGTTTACCAAATGAGTTCAAAACCCACTAATACTTTGTTTAGATGATTTCAAAGAAAGTTGTAGCCTAGTGGTGCATATCAGTGTAGTGTCATCCCTTGCACCAGAAGGTCCCAGGTTCAATTCCCAGTCAGGTCCCATGCCCAGGTGGTGGGCTTGATCCCCAACAGGGGCATGCAGGAGGCAGCCGGTCAGGTCAATGCCCATCACCCCCCTTCTCTGAAATAAAAACATAATTTTTAAAAAAAATACTACATTCCTTAAAAAAAAAAATTAAGCAGGATGTAAAATTTTGTTTTATGGTTATTAATACAGCACTTTACTTTGAAAACTGGTAATTAAAGGAAAATTATCATTCATTCTGTCTTTTCAGTAGAAACTTTGGTTACAGACAGGGTAACCAAGGAGCCCCAACTGGATGAGGGAAAGCTAAGTTCCCATAAAAGAAAGCCCTGTCCTGGGAGGAGCATCGTCCAGTACATCAAAAGGCTGTGGGTTCGATTCCTGATCAGGGCACACACCTGTTTCTGGTTAGATCCCCAGTTGGGGCGAATACGGGATGCAACGGATTGACATTTTTCTCTCCCTGCCCCTCCTCTCTCTCTCTCTCTCTCTCTCTCTCTCTCTCTCTCTCTCTCTCAAAAAAAAATAAAAAATAAAAAATCAATCCTTGGGAGAGGATTAAAAAAATAAAAAAATAATAACCAGCTAATAAATGAAGGATGAATGAAATAATTAAAAAAAAACACGTTATCCTGAAAAGCTAATAAAATTACTGATTCAGGCAAATATTATCAATTATTATTTAAAACATTGAATGCATGGTTAATGGGAAACTAAACATATGACTATAGGCAATCCAAAATAATATCACACAGAATGCTTTTAAGCCCTAAGGAGAAAACCATACACTAAAGGGATTTGATGGTCAGCACCTAATCTAGTGGTCATTTTTACCATCACTAATGGTGAGGTATTTTATGTTTTCTGATGTAATGCAACATACACTACCTAATGCATAAGCCTAGAGATACAACTTCTAGTTTACAAAAAATACAGCGAACAAAGAAACAAGTTTTAAAATATCACAAAGAAAAAAAGAAGAGTAATTCAAAAAGATGGGACATTCTACAAGATAAAAAGGACTGATTCCTTCAACAAATCGGCCTTAGCAAACGGGGCCATGTGTGAGAGCTTAGGATTACAACCACCACATCAACCTGGATCAGGGATTGGCTTGAATGTTTTGGATTCACAAGAGAAACACGAATATAATTTGGGTATAAAGATGGTAAAACATGTACTAAAACAGAAGAACAGATCACTCACTGGAAAAAGCAGGTGATAAAACTATACTAGTGGACACAAAGTATACACACATACATATGCACATGTCCTACTTTATAAATAGAAAAGAGGTGTTTCTTTTTCAAGTAAAATGTTCCAAATTTCTCAAGCATACACACATGGCTTTTGTACATGACATAATTTCTTTTTTTTTTTTACAACAAAATGACGAAGTTTAAAACTTTTATTTGTGAAATATTTTTTTAATTATGAATTTATTACAAAAAGAACTTCCTTTTCCACTGAAAATTTCCTATCTGAAAAGACAGGTTAAGTACCACCACCCCAACATCTAGCTCAGTTAGCAGTCACTGACTTATCACAATAGTCTTATCACAAACTTACTATTTTGTAAAATGATATGGTTCACTAGTCTTTTTGTAAAAGAAAATTTCACTTATCCTTTATGTTCTTCAGCTCTTTTACAGTGTGACTCAAAAGATTTTTAGTTTTGTGTTAATTTGTTACCAAAGATTCTACTATTAGGAGCAGCTGATAAATCCATTCACGAGGCCACATAAAGTGGGGTATCTGGAAATACATGGAAGACAAATGAACAGCCAGGCTGCTCTGCTCACTTCTTATACCACTGATGGCACTTGGTCATAAGGCAAAAGCCCCAGCGAGCATGGCATGTCAATCCTATTTTAGTGTTTGCATGTAAAGCCCAATTCCTTGTGCTTAAGGATAAAATAAATAGAAGTGTTGGTGCTTCATTTTCACGCTCCCTCCACACCCCGTTAGGGCCTTTTGAATCAGGAGGATGAAGGGGAGCATCATTACTTTGGGAGGCCAGAGTGTAAAAGGGCAGAATCAGTCAGTCCACTTGGAATTGACTTCTCAACAGTTCTTCAGATTTTTTGCCTGTTTTAACATTATCCACCCCACATCCCCCAGGCAATCACTAAAAAGCCTTACTGACTCCAAAATTCCTCAGCAACTGAAAAAGTTGTCAAGGCTGAAGATCAATTTTTAGGAGAATTCTCACCATCTTACTATAAATTTCTAGTCAGTGGATTCAACCAGATCAAAACCTTCATGTACTTACTCTGATGTCAATCTTGTGAGGTAGTCACTTTATATCTGGACACTTCTTTGCTACTATTTCCTTTTCCTAATGCTTTTCTCCTGTTTCCCCACAATTCCATGCTTCCATGTCTGCCAGCCCTTCATGGCTGTAACGACTCTTGCTACAGCCAAGAGTTGTAATCCTCCTGCCAAGCTGGTTTCTAGCTGAGCCCAGGAATGAACTTAAGTGGGGGCCCAAATGGCTTACCTGGCACTTTCCTCACCAATCAAATCAGTGCTAACCTGAGAGCATAAAGTCCTGAGAAGATTTGTAAGCCAAAAATATATTAAGTCCTCCCCCTAAATTAACCTTGCCTGCTATGAAAAAGAAACAAGAGGCCCAAAATGGAGTCAGAGTTGCTAAGCCGCACTAAGATTTCATACCTAGCCTAACTGCAGCTTCAAGCCATCCCAGGAATGGAATTCTAAACCAATCCGTCTGGAATTTCCAGGTCAGCACTAATGAAGTAAGACCTTGCCTAAAATAATCCACTGCCGGACCCTCTTTCTTGTTGTTTACAGCTCCTGGGGCACCTTTCCATTTACCAGATGGGATGCTGCCCAGGGATGTTGCCCATTACATGCATTGTTAATAAAACCAATTAGATATTGAACGTTATTGGGCTGAATTTATATTTAACAATATAAAAATATAAACCTATATGAAGTCAAAAGGCCAACACTCAACTGCAAACAAATATGCCAACATTTTTTCAATGAATCTTCCAAGGAGTCACTGTTTTTGTTGGTTTGTTTTGTTGTTGTTGTTTTTTTTTGTTTTTTTTACAGAGAGGAAGGGAGAGAGTTAGAAACATCGATGAGAGAGAAACCTCAATCAACCACCTCCTGCACGCCCCCCACTGGGGGATGTGCATGCAACCAAGGTACATGCCCTTGACCGGAATCTAACCTGGGACCCTTCAGTCCCCAGGCCGACGCTCTATCCACTGAGCCAAACCGGTTTCAGCCCAAGGAGTCACTGTTTTTAATCAGCAGTAAAAACAACAAAATTTAAAAAGAGAAATGTCTTATTTACAAAATGATCAAGTGTTTTGGTTTCGCTTTTCTGATAACCATTGGTTCCTATCAAGCCCACAGCTACCCTTTCAGGGCTTCTTCACGCTGAGATCACCAGGTCTGACTCCCCAGGAACCCCATCTTGGGGACATCCCATCAAACCTGAGACAAACTGCCGCCTAAAAACAGCGCAGGCGGAGCTCTGCAGCTCTGCTCCGGAGCAGGCTCCCTGCTGCCAGCTTCGGCCAGAGACCACTTCTCCAGGGTTCCCTGTAATCTGTTATAAACCCCCAAAACTCTGGCTGTCTCCCCTTTTCTATAAAGCTGCCATAATTTACTCGAATCCTGGGGTTTCTCCCCAGTGACTTGCCAAGTAGTAATGGGAGCAAACACCCTTGTTAAACAGCCACTTCTCCATCCTCTTTTTTTCTTGGGACCTCAAATAGGCTCTTTCCCCCTAAAGGTTTTTTTTTTAAAATATATTTTATTGATTTTTTTTACAGAGAGGAAGAGAGAGGGATAGAGAGTTAGAAACATCGATGAGAGAGAGACATCAATCAGCTGCCTCTTGCACGCCCCCTACTGGGGATGTGCCTGCAACCAAGGTACTGCCTTGACCGGAATCGAACCTGGGACCTTTCAATCCAGTCTGCAGTCGGACGCTCTATCCACTGAGCCAAACCGGTTTTGGCCCCCTAAAGGTTTTCACAGCCAAGAACAACAGCCGAAAAGATGGAAAAACAAACACACATCACATCTGGGTGAGCTTAAGAAATCAAATTCTGCTAGGCACATTTTACAACTTCAAAGATGATAATAGAACTTAGTTATCTCATAATTATTTCTCAACCATTTTCGTGGGCACAAATAGAAAACCCCAAAAGGCCTTAATCATTGTTGTGAATTAGTTTCGACATAGAAAAAGAAAACATTCAATTTTGAGGTGAAATTTTAACTAGTACCATGAACTTTTGGTCTAATCAATGTAAATTCTCAATTATAAAACTATACATAAGAAAAGATATGTATTTTATTTTTTTAATATATTTTATTAATTTTTTACAGAGAGAAAGGGAGAGGGATAGAGAGTTAGAAACATTGATGAAAGAGAAACATTGATCAACTGCCTCCTGTATACTCCCCACTGGGTATGTGCCTGCAACCAGGGTACATGTCCTTGATTAGAATCGAACTTGGGACCCTTGAGTCCACAGGCCAACGCTCTATCCATTGAGCCAAACCAGTCAGGGTGAAAATATATGTATTTTAAAAAAATTAGCATGACAGAATCAAGTATAACAAGCTGATGGAAGAAAGAACGATCTCAGGAACAAAAGCAATCCTTTTGTTTTTTAAATCGAGGATAATAATTACAACTTGGGTGGGTGGAGGTGACACAACATCCATACTGTGCTTCTCCCCTGAACGGCAGAGCTGCTTCCCTGTCGCTAAAAGATGAGGCCCTGTTCCCTGGGTGGGTGGTGGGGAGGGAAGTATGAGGTGGTGGACAGGGACGTCTCAGCTGGCTGGAAAGACTATTGCTTAGGATCCTGCAGATGAATCTAGGCGCTAGAGAAAAACTGACAAAAAAAAAAACACAACAAGCTCACAAATATCTCCCATATTTACAAATCAATGAAATTCATAACTCCTGTGTAAATATACACACTTCCACTGGCCCAACAGACAACCACTCAATCACTCAATGCCATGTGTAAGCTAGGGAGTATGTTACCCCTTTCCTACAGCACTGACACACCACGCACGTCCTCCTGCTAGACCTTCTGATGAGGATTGAAGATAATCTTAGAATCACACCTTTGAATACAAGGAAAAACTTGTATTCAAACTATAAAGCACTCTTACCTCATTTGGTATATTTTGATTTTTTAAAATATATATTTTTATTGATTTCAGAGAGAAAGGGAGAGGGAAAGAGAGATAGAAACACCAATGATGAGAAAGAATCATGGACTGGTTGCCTCCTGCACGCCACACACAGGGATTGAGACCACAACCTGGGCATGTGCCCTGACCGGGAATCGGACTGTGACCTCCTGGTTCATAAGTCAACACTCAGCCAGTGAGCCATACCAGCTGGGCTGAAGGGCATTGTTTTCTAACCTTAAGTGCCATAACAGATAAAGGTTTTTATACTAGCTAGTCAATTTTTAAACAGACTTTTTAAAAGCGGCTTTAGGTGCACAGCAAAATGAACACAAAGGACAGAGGTCTTTCCCATGCTCCTGTCCCTGCATGTGGACAGCCTCCTCAACTGGTCAATTTTTAAATATATTTCTCTGGGGAGAAAAATCAAAACATCTTAGAAAAAATAATTTCGCACTTCCAGCAGCAAACATAAGGCCCCACTGTGGTATGCCTTTTCACTGACACAGAAGGAAAGGAGGTAGACACTTACCATGTAGCATCCAATAAGGAAAGCAGCATTTGCTTGTTTTCTCTGATCAGTGCCAGTAAAATGAACAATTTTCTTCCTTATCATTGTGATGGACTGCATAAAGATACACAACTGTTAGTGTGTGATTTCATAATTTCAAGTTTTCTAAAACTTTATTTTGTGATGACGGTAAGTCTCAAATCTCAGCATTCATATTAGCAAGACCTTTAAAAATACTAACCTTGATACCCCAAAGTACCGTGTACCTTCCCATAAAAGGCATTCTTGGGTCAGAAAAAATGTACAATTAAAGAAGAGGGAAGGAGACAGGAACAAATATAAAGTACAGACTACCTCTGACAGAATAAATAAGAAGCGAGGAGGAGGGCAAGACCAACTGACGAAGGAAAAGAAAAGAAAAGAAAAGAAAAGAAAAGAAAAGAAAAGAAAAGAAAAGAAAAGAAAAGAA
>JAAGEH010000034.1:660584-768327 GCA_011751065.1 Lasiurus cinereus | reverse complement strand
ATGAGGAAGGAAGGAAGGAAGGAAGGAAGGAAGGAAGGAAGGAAGGAAGGAGAGGGGGGGCGAGGGAGGGAGGAAAGAAGAAAGGAAAGAAAGAAAGCCTTTTCCCAAGACCTTTAAATTAAAATAAAAGGGTATATAAAACCGGACAAAAGTAATTCTTTCTGTTAGACATTGGTATAGTGAATGGCAGGGGGGGTGGTTCGAGGGGGGCCGGGGTGAGAGGCGCAGAGATACCTGGAGAGCATGAGTGGGCTCCTGAGTGTTGTTGCTGTTAGTGCCCTATCCCTTACCTGATGATCAAGAGGACAGCCCGTGTATATTCAGTTTGTGAAAATTCATTGAACTGTACCCTCATAATCTGTACATATTTCTGTACATACACTGTACTTCAATAAAAAGTTAAAAATGAAAAGGATATCAGAGTTAAAACCCAGAGGAACACATGCGAGTTAGCACTTCCGCACCTGAACTTCAATAATGTGGGTGGGCATGGATTCCGGTGAGGGTGAGGCCAGGGCACATTCACTTCAATGAGCTCACATCTCCAGCCTCAGCCTTGGTGAGTCAGTGATGGATGCGAACATATGTTCCTTTAGTTGTTTATGTGGAGTGAGAAAGCCAGGTTGATTTTAAAAACTGAAACAAATCCTACCAGCCATAGAGCAACACAAGCACAAGGTCTCTTAATTCAATCTCTCAACACAGTTTTGTCACTACTAATTGAATAGGCAATAATGTTTTGACTAGTTTGGATGCTCAACACTCTACAAGTTGTGCTAGTGAATGCTAAAACGTTTAAAAAAAAAAAGTGTGTGTGTGGGGGAAACCAATACATTCTTAGTTGACCCAAAGGATAGAAGTTCATAGATGGCCGAGTGTGGAAAAAAATTCTTTCAAAATTAGACCAAAGGAACACAAGTGTGGGGAGAGGAAATATTGTTAGCGTCATAGCCCTGCATCAAACAAAAAGCCTGCCAATGACAACTGGAGACATGAACATAAAACCATAAATGCTTATATTCTTATTTAAGAGGAAAAGTGCAGAAAGAAGAGTCTCCATCTCTATACAAATTTGTAGTGAACACGCATATTATACAAAAAAAAAAAAAAGGGCAATGCTACAACTTCCACTTTACAGATTAGTAGCTCAGCTGACAGGTGCTTCTAACATTTCTGATGTGAAATTTTAGGTTTGACACTCAAGCAAAAAACATCTGCCTTACCCATAAATTTTTAATATAATTTCATTTTAATTGAAAATAATGTTATTTCTTCTGTGTAGTGACTTTCCAAGTAAGTAATTGACTGAATAAAGTTATTTTTAAAAAGGACCTGTCCCCAAATCCAGTATTTTTGACTTGAGAATTTATAATGACTCGTTAGGAATTGCTAGCAGGATATATATATATATATATATATATATATATATATACACACTTCCCATTGTGCATGAACAATCATTCAAAGTTTTTAAAATAAATGGATGGGTTCTGAAGCTTATAGAAATACACTGTTGCAGCTCTCAGGGACAGCCTCAAAGATAGCTGTTTGCCCTTGCTTCCCCTGCTTCTGAATTGCATGTGTAAAAGATCAAGGTGAAGTTACAAGTAGTACAACATCAGGGGAGAGTCAAGATAGAATGAGAGACAGTAAGAGGGGCAGGATTTTTGTTTGCCAGCACTCCTTTCTATCAAAGCGAAGGCAGGAAGAACAATAACCACAGCAAGGGACGGTTCTCTTGTTGGGTTTCAGTTCCATTAGGTCAGACAGTAAGATTACTTTATTAAACAGTTTCCACTTTGGATTTCAAGTATTTGACAATCACTAACCCAAGCCAGAATCAAATGACCCAAACTCAAACCGCTCAATCAAAACTCTGGACAACTAACACATACACCATGCCTTTATAAAACAAGAAAACCACAAAGATACCCCAAACACCACTGTGTAAAAACACGGCACTTCCTTTTTAAAACAGATGTGCTTTCCTTATTTTTCCCTCCCCAAGACCAGGCTAGCAATGATTAAGTCAAATCTTACATAAAAAAGACTTTACCTTTAATTTCTTATTTATCTTGCAACAATATCTGTAAACCATTGCCAGATTGAGTGGTCCAAAATCTGCGTAGAAGCTTTAAAAGTAAAACACAAAAACGTATAGTATATTCTAGATGCCCTGAATGTTAACGCCTTTTTGGAGCTAAAGATCAAATTCAGACAAGAAAGCATACACCAAATTGTTATCGTCACACTGCCTTAAGAAGTGGAAGAGATATTTTAGTAAATAATGCCTATTAAAAAATGGTTCAACACCTACATCTAACCTCAAATAACATATGAAAATACTTTCTGAATATAAAAAGCTGTTTTTCCACTGGTAAAGACACATCTTAATACATTAGTTTATATTTCATTGTACTGTAAACTATTAGAATTTCACATATAAGTTATTAAATTTAGAAAGATTCTTTCATTTTGAGTTTTTCCCTAAGGATGTACTTTATTACTAAGGGTTAAAGGAAAATTAAATGAAAAACATCCTGCACTTATCAGTCAACAGATTTGTAATTTTCCAAGGTTATCCTATTTATAAACATACCTTTAGATTTTTTGAAATAAAAAACAAGTTACTAACAATCTTTTAAAAACCAATACTTACTTCTCATATTCAAGTTCATTATCTATGGTGAAATAATGTACATTTGATGAACTCTTTGGTCTGCTGCAGAGAATGGCAAAACAAAGGCGATCTGAAATGGAAAAATTGCAATGTTCCTTCCTTCAGATTATTTTTAAAAATTTCATATATCATGATACAACTCTTTTCAGATGAAGTCAAATTTTTATTTTTTCCATACAGATTTCTGATGGTAAGGATGCCAACAGATACTTTCGATGAGTGAAAATAAAATAAGACTATTTTTTAAAGGAGAAATTGCCCTTAACCATAAGTTTCAATAATGACAAGTGACTTTTCACATAGCAGTATGACTTGATTTCTGGAGGAAACTCTCATGCAAAACTTAACTTCCTCTGGACTAAGAAATCTGAACAAACGGCAGTGTGCACTTGATGGCTAGCCAGCAACCAGATGGCTTTCGCTATGCATCACTATGTTTTCATGACATCCTAAAGAGTCCTTCAATAAGAAACTATATTTTAAGAACGCTTTCAAAACTGCTTCAAAAATTAACGTTTAATGCTACAGAACATCAGCAACAAAATGAACTGATGTTTATCCAACTGTTCTTAGGGATCACAACTATTTTTGTAGTGACTTTCACAATTAGACAAATTACCATTGCGACAGAAGCAATGAGAGGTATCTGCATGATGAGTGCGCGATGAACTTGTGTTGCATAAATGCAGTTAGGCAGCCATGAGGTGAGGGTTTAGAAAGAATGATAACTGGTGCTGATAATGTTCTGAGGCTCCAACCTTCCTCCCCCGCTTTAACCTAGAAAAAGTTGCCTAAAAATCCTGGCAAAGCAGTCACCTGCACTACACAGTTGTAGTAGCAACATTAGCAGCGCTCGTAGATATACTTACACTTAAACTGTAGCAACATCAAGTCCAGCCTTTAAAATAGTAAGAAACAAAGGACGCCAGCTGGCATCCTTTGCCCAAATGGTAATTGTCAGCAATTCAACTCACGCAATTGCTGTATTTATTTCCTTGTAAACTGCTCAGCTAAAATGTCTTGCAACCACAAACACTCAAAAGGATGACGGGCTTACTCTTTGCCAACCACAAATGACCCTTGATCCCCGCGCAGTGACCACAGACTCTGTTCCCTTGAGTGGAGACGCAACTCGCCTACCAGCCAGGGGCTTCCCGTGGCCCGGGTCTGTTCACATTGACCCCAAATCGAGCGCGCGTGGGGGGCTAGGAGTCCGGAAAGGCCACCCGCGCCCCTGAGACAGCACCGGCCCTGGCCCGGAAAGTTCAAGGCACCTCCCGGCCAGAAATCGGGACTTCCTCCATCTCCGGCCCCGCCTCATGCCTTCTAACTGCTGGCGTCCAGGGGCCGGCTCGCCCCTGCCCTCCGCACTCACCTCTGATCACCTCGGCCACCAGACGGGGCCCCGCGCCCTCCCGGCTCATGGCTCCAGAGCATCTGGAAGGCGGGGCGGAGGGAGGGAAGGGCCGGAGGGCCAGGGAACCACCGGCCGCAGAGGGAGGAGGAGCTGCGGCCACACCCCCGAAGTTTAAAAACAAAGTTTAAAGGGCCGTGCCCGAGCAGGGGAACCGGTGCCGCCCGCGGGCCACCGACTCCACAGCATACCGGGGCGAGTCACCCCGGAAGTTCAAAGCTTCCTTCTCAAAGGGCCGCCGTGGGCGCGGCAGCCACAGCCGGGCGCTCAGGCTGCGCTTCGCCCACCTCGACAGCGGCCGCCGGCGCCGGACTCCGCACCGCAGGAGGGCCGAGAGGCGGCGCCCGACCGGGCGAGGAAGCAGCTCCGAAAGCCGGGAAAGGGCTTCTGGAAGAGAAGGGCGAGGTGGTGAACCTGACCACCGGGCGCCAGCTCGGGGCGCCCCCTCAGCCGCTCTGGCCGCTGCCAGCAGAGGGCGCAGCCCCGGGGAAACCCCTACTCCTTCCCCCCCCCCCCCCCCGGCGCCCCCAGCGCACACCCCGGGCGCGCGCCGCCCCCCCTTCTTCCCCCCCCCCCCACTTCCCGGCGCCCGCTGGCAGACCAGGGCCACCCAGAGCTGCGTCCTCTCTCAGGTGGGACCCACGGAGCGTCGGGCTGGTTGGGAGTGCCGGCGTCTTATTTACAATGAACGACTTGAAAATAGTTCAAAATGTTAAAGGTAAGCAAGCCTATTATTGTGGTCAATCATTCCTTTAAAAAAAATCTGACACCATGCTAAGCAACCATTTAAAGTATTTTCTAAACCTATGTTTCTTATAATCTCAAGTGAAAAAATATTAAGATACAGTATGAGTACAGCCCCAATTTAGTTCTAAATAAAAAGTGTTACTTTAATAATCCGTGAAAAATTTTGCAAAGACCTCCCTTAACACAGACAATACAGCAACAACTCTTTCCCAAGGATTACACATTATTTACAATCCAGATATAATATCTACATTATATATCACATATATGTGTTTGCCTCAGAAGTAAACCTCCCTAACTTGATTCTAAAACTCCAGATAAATCAAAGACTGTAACGTAAACAACAAAACCATGAATTCTTTTTTTGTGGGGTCCAACTGGAGAAGGCCTTTCAAAATAAAATCTAAAAGCCACAGGAAAATTGACTGCTAAATTGATACCCACTTTTAAAAAGATTTTGTGGCAACAAAGTCAAGAAAGAAACTGGGAAAATATTTTAACTCCATCTCACAAAGCTGCCTATCTTCTTTCAACTTTATGTTCTTAAAAAAATAATGAAATGCAAATTTAAACTACAAGATCCCAGTTTTCCTTCAGAAGGGTAAAAATCAAAGGAGTTTGGAAAGGCACTGTAGTGGTGAGGTGGTGGGGAAGCCAGCATTGCCAGTGGGTAGGAATGTAAGCTGGGACAACCTCCATTCATGGCAATTCAAGGCAACAAACACCCTGCCATCCCAAAATATACCTTAACGGATATTGATTTTTTTAAGCTGATTAAGAAACAAAAGTCTCAAAAAGAACTTCTGAACCTTACCCCCTTAAGGAATTCAGATA
This sequence comes from Lasiurus cinereus, assembly GCA_011751065.1. NCBI lineage: Eukaryota > Metazoa > Chordata > Mammalia > Chiroptera > Vespertilionidae > Lasiurus > Lasiurus cinereus. The sequence goes on along the minus strand of JAAGEH010000034.1, from coordinate 762,652 downwards.
GAAACACCTGCTTAGGAAAAGGGCGTATAGAAATGAAATGTGGCAGACGGGAAGATCTGCAAAGCCTGCTTGTTGGGCCTTCCCTCAATGTCCCCTTGCTTCTTGGGGCATCAACAAGAATCTGGTTATGGCCCACTTGCTCTCTCTACTGGTAAACTGTCTGCTTCCCCTTTGAAATCTCAGACCCTTTCCTCCTTCTCCTTTGTCCAGAATGGCATATAAACCTCAACTGCCCAGTGTCTCCTTGGGTATCATATACTTATGGCATCCCGACACGTATATCCAAAATGATTTTAGACGTTTTCTTGCTGTTCTGTCTCCTGTTGCTTTGGCTACTAGCCCAGCCAGAAGGACTTAGGAAGGTGTGAGGAAAGTTGCTTTTGGTGCCCCACAGAGCCTTTCATAAAGGAATGGTCAGAATACCTACAGCTGCAGGAGCTAAGCTTATAGGACAGATGGTTAAGTTCTGTGACTCCTCGTGAAAAATATTTAATAAATATGTGGGGAAAAAAAGTTTTACCTGAGATTGGATAAACCCCACCTGCCTGGAGTTTTCCTACAGGAAACCTGTTATCAAGAAGTCCTAGCCGAAACTGGTTTGGCTCAGTGGATAGAGCGTCAGCCTGCAGACTGAAGGGTCCCAGGTTCGATCCCACTCAAGGGCATGTACCTTGGTTGTGGGCACATCCCCAGTAGGGGACGTGCAAGAGGCAGCTGATCGATGTCTCTCATTGATGTTTCTAACTCTCTATCCCTCTCCCTTCCTCTCTGTAAAAAATCAATAAAAATATATTTAAAAAAAAAAGAAGAAGAAGTACTAGAAGCGCCAAAACCAGTTTGGCTCAGTGGATAGAGCGTCAGCCTGCAGACTGAAAGGTCCCAGGTTCGATCCCACTCAAGGGCATATACCTTGGTTGCGGGCACATCCCCAGTGGGGGATTGAGGGTGGGGGTGGGTGTGCAGGAGGCAGCTGATTGATGTTTCTAACTCGCTATCCCTCTCCCTTTCTCTCTGTAAAAAATTAATAAAATATATTTAAAAAAAAAAAGAAGTCCTAGAAGCTGTGCAAGACCAAATTGGCTCAGGGCTGTTTCCACCAGTGCCATACAGAGAGACCTGGGATCATTAACATGTCCTAAAACATTTGAGTCAGAGTCATGGCAATCAGTCATTTGATCCAGAAAGAGAAGTAAGGCAGTCAGCTTCAGCAGACAGATCTTTTTTCCTAGGATCCTAAGTCAAGAACTTGGATGATTCTAATGTATTTACCAAAGTAAGCATTCAAAGGGGAAGGAAGATAAATAAATGGTCTGTCTCATTTCAAATTTCTAGGCAGTGAATTGAAGACTTAATTTGATGAATATGTTTAATATACTATAATTGCCTTATCAGAAGCATGTTCTTACAATGCTCATTCTTCACCTCTAATGGTATTTCAAGGTCCTCTAAAAAATGTTTGTGACTTAATCACAATTCTAGGCCTCTAGTCATATCAATATGCACTTTTTTCTATAGAAAAACCCGTCAGGAGGATTTTTTAAAATTGTCATGCCAATTTGGCTATGTTTTTTTTTTTTTTTGAAAGAAAATGGTGTAGAAAAGAGTAAAGGTACATATTAAATTATTTTATGTTAACAAGGGCAAAAGATTCAAAGACAGTTTATGAAAGAGTTTATAGGAATGGCTTATAAGCTCATGAAAAAGGCATTCAAATTGTAGCAGCTTTGGAACACCAGAAATGAAACACTACAAATTTCCATCAACAGGAGAATGGATAAACAGATTTTACTCTATTCAAACAACGGAACACTACTCAACAAAAACAAAACAATGACATGTTGCTATACAAATAAAATGGATACATCACTAAAACACTATGCTGAGCAAAAGAAGACACAAGAGAGCTCATGCTGTATGATTCTCAAAGTGTAAAGTTCAAGAAGAGGTAAAATTAATTTATACTGATAGAAATCAACAGTGGTTATTTAGGATAAGAGGGAAAGAGGCCCAGAGGGAACACGCTTGTTGCCTGGCCAGCATGACTGGATGGTTGAGAGTTGAAGTATGAATCAGGACGTCAGGATTCGATTCTACTCAGGGCACATGCCCAGGTTGCAGACTCCATCCCCATGTGGTTAAAATATCTTGACCCCATGTGGACTCAAAATGGCCACCACAGATGGCCAGCAGGGGAAGGAAGTTGGCAGGAACCAGGTCTGCAAGAGAGGGCAGTTGTAGGCAATCAGGCCAGCAGGGGAGGGCAGTTGGGGGTGATCAAGTCAGCAGCGGAGGGCAGTTAGGGTGACCAGGACAGCAGAGGAGGGAAGTTAGGGGTGATTGGGCCTGCTGGGAAGGGCAATTGGGGGAGACCCAAACCTGCAGGGGAGGACAGTTAGGGGTGACCAGGCCTGCAGGGGAGGGCAGTTAGGGGCAAACAGGCTGGCAGGGGAGCAGTTAGGCATCAGTCAGTCTGGCAGAGGAGTGGTTAGGAGTTGATCAGGCTGGCAGGCAGAAGCAGTTAGGAGCAATCAGGAAGGCAGGTAGGTGAGCAGTTGGGAGCCAGCAGCCCTGGATTGTGAGAGAGATCTCCAACTGCCTGCTTAGGCCTGATCCTACCTGCGCAATCAGACATCCCTTAAGGGGTCCCAGATTGGAGAGGGAGCAGGCTGGGTTGAAGGACACCCCACCCCCCTGTGCATGAGTTTCATGCACCGGGCCTCTAGTCTATAATAATAAAAGCCTAAGAGACCATCACAGCCAAACGGATGACGAGGCCAGCAGGAGGGTTAGTGAGGGGCAACCAAAAAAATCGAGCAGCAGGCTGTGTGTGGCGACCAGGAACGCAGGGGTGGAAGTTGGGAGCAACCAGGCCGGCAGGGGGGCAGCAGTGAGGGCAACCAGACCAGCAGAGGGGGGCAGTAAGGGGTGACCAGGCTGGCAGGGGAGGGGAGGAGCAGTTGGGGGTGACCAGGCCAGTGAGGGGGAGGGGAGGGGCAGCAGTTAGAGGCAATTAGGCAGGCAGGCAGGTGAGCAGTTAGGAGCCAGTGGTCCCAGATTGTGAGGGATGTCTCGATTGGAGAGGGTGTAGGCTGGTCTGAGGGGACCCCACCTCCACGCACAATTTTTGTGCACCAGACCTAAGCGACGGTTAAGACCAAATGATTAGAATGACCAGGTGCTATGATGCACACTGACCACCAGGGGGCAGACGCTCAATGCAGGAGCTGCCCCCTGGTGGTCAGTGTGCTCCCACAGCCAACCTCCCACAGCCAACCTCCCGCAGCCCCTCCCCCCTGCCAGTCACCACCCCATCCATAGGCCTTGATCACCGGCCAGACCAAGGGACCATACCTGTGTACAAATTCGTGCACTGAGCCTCTAGTAAAAAATCTATTTTAAAAAAGAGTATACACTAGTTAAAATTCATACTATACACATAAACTGTGTATTTTATTGTATATAAGTTATACTTTACTTCTTAAAGGGTTGGGGGAAAAAGACTACAGAATTAATATCAAAGCATTTTGATGATTTTTAAATATATTTTTATTGATTTCAGAGAGGAAGGAGAAGGATAGAGAGAAACATCAATGATGAGAGAGAATCATTGATCGGCTGCCACCTGCACGTCCCCTTCTGTGGATTGAGTCCGCAACCTCGGCATGTGCCTCTGGCTGAAATCAAACCTGGGACCCTTCAGTCTGAGTCAAACTGGCTAGGGCTACCAAAGCATTTTGTATAGAATATGATTAAGAATTATCTTGACATAATTAAGTGTATTGTATATACCAGTGGTCGGCAAACTGTGGCTCGAGAGCCACATGCAGCTCTTTGGCCCCTTGGGTGTGATTCTTCCACAAAATACAACGTGTGGGTGTGCACCTACAGTATGATTGAAATTTTGTGGCTCATGCACAGAAGTCGGTTTCCGGCCTCTGGGCGAGTCTGTTTTGAAGTGTTAGAAGAAGTTTAAATTTAAAAATTTGGTTCTCAAAAGCAATTTCATCGTGCTGTTGATATTTGGCTCTGTTGACTAAGGAGTTTGCCGACCACTGGTATAGACTACGAATAGTATATTACATTACAATTAAAAAAAAAAAAGATAATGTGGCTAATAGACAGATTCTTTCAAAAATTCCTGAAATAATCTTTTTATCTTTTTTTAATCCTCACCCAAAGATATTTTTAATTGATTTTTAGAGAGAGGGAAAGACAGAGAGAAATATTGATGTGAGAGAAACACATCAATTGGTTGCTTCCTGCACACAGCCCAGCTGGGAGGAGCCTGCAACAGAGGTACCTGACCGTGACCAGAATCGAACCCAAGATCATTTGGTCCACAGGCTGACACTCTATACACTCAGCCAAACCAACGAGGCCTATTTTTATCTTTTAATGGAAAGATTATCTGCCATTCTTTATACTTAATCAACAACATAATTTATAAGTATTCCAGATTGAGAGTTCCAAGAGAAAACTGTTAATAATAATACCATGTTATATGGCTCCAACTGAGACTTGCTTCAGAACCCATAAAATAGCAGATAATCTAGAGATCTTCCTATATCTTTTGTCTCTCATTATCTAAAACTAGAGGCCCGGTGCACGAAATTTGTGCAGTGGTGGAGGGTGTTCCTCAGCCCAGCCTGCACCCTCTCCAATCTGGAACCCCTGTGGGATTGGGCATAAACCAGCAGTTGGACATCCCTCTCACAATCCAGGACTGCTAGCTCCCAACTGCTCACCTGCCTGCCTGCCTGATTGACCCTAGCCACTTCTGCCTGCCAGCCAGATCAATACCTAACTGCTCTTCTGCCAGTCTGATTGCCACCAACTGCTCTCCCCTGCTGGCCTGGTTGCCCCTAAGTGACCTCTCTCCTCTGCTAGGTTGGTTGCCCCTAACTGCCTTCCCCTGCTGGCCTGATCGCCCACAATTACCTTTCTCTGCTGATCATCTTGTGGCAGCCATCTTTGACCACATGGGGCGGCCATCTTGTGTGATGGTGTGAGGGTCAACTTGCATATTACCTCTTTATTATGTAGTATATTGATCACTCGTGATCCAACTCTCACACTACCTGGAACACCACTGCCCAACAGAACTGTCCACGAGCATGGAAATGTTGAGTATCTGCTAACATGGACAGTGGTGACTATAAAGAACAGCAGACATAGACCAGTTTCTAATCTATGAACAAACAAAAGGCCTCCAAGTGTTAGAGAACAAAAGTGAGGAAGCTATGGCTTTCTTCCTGCTTTTAGGGCCTTTGGTTCCAAGAGCCTTGATCCTGACATCCAACTTTGATTTTTCTCAACAACTTGAAGAGAATGAGTGTGGTGAGAAACACATCTTATCTAGCACAGAACCTAGGTAAGGTAATTACAACCAGCGCTTGGAAATTGTCTACTTAATGAACAAATGAATAAATAAGTAAATGGAGGAAGGGCAGACCAGGAAGAGAAGAAGGAAATTCTCATTTCCCAAATACTTCCTAGCCTAGACACTTCATAAATTCTGTTATTTTTCACTAATTCTCGTGATCTAGGTATTATCGCCCTTATTTTGCAGATAAGAGAGCCAGAGCCAGGGAGATTAAGTAACTTTCACAGGGCCACTCAGCAGTGACAACGGAGAAAAACAAAGTTTTGAACAAATATAACCTGAATCAGTTCATATATACGAGCATATATACCAGCATTGAAACAAAAAAGGCCCCAATTTCTTATCATTATATCACAGTGTGGCTTCAAAGGAAGCCAAAGGAGGAAAAATAATTAAATGGCTCATGTAAGTAACTTCCAAACTGCTTGTTTTATATGATATGGCTTTCAAGATGAATACTTTAATTTACTTTTCAAAAGGAAAAAAGGAGGGAAACACTGCAACCATCACCGTATAAAGATGCTGTCCTGAGCTTTTCCAACATTAAGTCCCTTCAAAGCTCTGCTTCCTTGGGAGGAGAGGAGAGAGGACTGAGACACCACAGAAGACATATCCTGGGGACCCAGAAGGAGAGCAGGAAGCAGGCAACTTGGTGGGAAAATAAGTAGCAGAGACTGGATGTTCACTGAGAACCCCTCCTTGCCCCGCCCCCCTCCGAGCGTGCGTCAGCGATGGCACACACCACCTTTACTGACAGTTAAGTTCTTTAACGTGACAGCTATGCTCAGCAGTAACATTTAGCTCTCTGCAGTAGTCCTATATGAAGCAGTAAGCCCAAGGATTCTAAGAAAAATTTGCTTATACAGTACTTTGAGGAGAAAAACAACAACTCCAGATTAATATTAACACAATTTTGAGTTAGTGTTTTTTATGCTCTGAAATTTGAAGTTTGATTTTTTAAAAATAAAGTCTTAGGAGAAATCATTAAAAATCCAGGAATTTTAATGTGAATAGTGAATTATATTTATTAACTATTTTATGACAAAGTGCTATTTAGCTTATAACTATAGAGCAGCTTTACATTTTACAGTGTTATCTAGAAAGTTGCCACCGGAAAATCCTGCCTGAAAGCAGGAGTTGTAATCTTCCTGTTGAAAAAAATCACCATGTCGAGACCAGTTTGGCTCAGTGGATAGAGCATCGGCTTTCGGACTGAAAGGTCCCAGGTTCGATTCTGGTCGGGGGCATGTACTTTGCTTGCGGGCACATCTTCATTGTGGGACGTGCAGGAGGCAGCTGATCGATGTCTCTCTCTCATCGATGTTTCTGACTTTCTGTCTCTCTCTCTTCCTCTCTGTGGAAAATCAATAAAATATATTTATAAAAAAAAATCACCAAGTACTGAAAATGCTGATAAAATGTATACCTGGTGAGAAAATTTTGTTAAAGTTGAATGAATATGTGCAAGCACTGTGCTTAACCACACAGCCTAAATAATAATTCCAAATATTCTATTCCACTCCTAAAAGTAACGCTTACATTTGTCAGATGTATTTATTTAAGATACAGCAGAATATTCTCTGAAATGTGGAACCTAGTATATTCCAGCAAGAAATACCTATACAAATATCAATATTAACATTAGCATGCAAAAAGAAATAGATGTGAAAATGTATTCACTTATCAAACAAAGAATCCATTCACTGAATATGATCATCTTTAGCTATATTAACTTACTCTAGGTCTGTGGTCAGCAAACTGCGGCTCGAGAGCAACATGCAGCTCTTTGGCCCCTTGAGTATGGCTCTCCCACAAAATACCACGGCCTGGGTGACTCTGTTTTGAAGAATTGGTGTTAGAAGAAGTATAAGTTTAAAAAATTTGGCTCTGAAAAGAAATTCCAATCATTGTACTGTTGATATTTGGCTCTGTTGACTAATGAGTTTGCCGACCACTGCTCTAGGTAGTTCAAACATAGATAGCTGGAGAAAGATATAAATTAAAGTCTTACTTACAAGATCTATAATAAGATAACACACAAACAAGATCAGAATGATCACTCTCTACATTTTAATAAAAACAAAGCTCCTAGGTAATTATCTATAATGTAAATACAATATTAATGCAGTTAAAGTAATTCCTCATCTTTATTCTAATATCTAAGCATTGAGGAGCCACTTCTATCTTCCAAACCCTGTGGTGTAGGCATGTGGAGTCTAAGTTAAATAAAATGAAAATGTTTTCAAGAGTTCAGTTAACTGTTCAGATATTAATCTATAATAATAAAAGCATAATATGCTAATTAGACTGGATGGCTGAATGACCTTCCAGACGTACTTCTGCATGACCTTCTAGATCAGCGGTTCTCAACGTTTTTTAATGCTGTGACCTTTTAATACAGTTCCTCATGTTGTGGTGACCCCCAATCATAAAATTATTTTTGTTGCTACTTCATAACTGTAATTTTGCTACTGTTATGAATCATAATGTAAATATCTGTGTTTTCTGATGGTCCAACTTGTGGGTCGCGACCCACAGGTTGAAAACTGCTAGCAAGGTCGCCTAAGACGATCGGAAAACAGATATTTACATTATGATTCATTAACAGTAGCAAAATTACAGTTATGAAGTAGCAATGAAAATAATTTTAAGATTGGGGGTCACCACAACATGAGGAACTGTATTAAAAGGTCACAGCATTAAAAAAGGCTGAGAACCACTGTTCTAGATGAAGCTGGGGCTGTGAGGGCTGAGGCAGCTGCTCTTGGCTGTAAGGACCGAGCCCCTTGCATGAATTTCATGCATCGGGCCTCTAGTATGTGAAATAAAATAGAGGAAAAAAATCCCATTTGTAAAAATTACAACACAACAAAACATAAATACTTGAGGAAAAATTTAACAAGTATAAGATATCATATGATATGAAAAATTTAACACAGTAGTGAGCTACCCAAAAGAAGACTTGAGCAAACAAAAAGACATGTATGTTTGTGGACAGAAGAGCCTTCATCCTAAAGATTTTCTTCTACAAGTTAACAAGCAGGATTCTATTTATTTATGGACTAGTCAAGTTGATCCTAAAGTTCACATGGAGAAAATAATGCAAAAATAAACAAGAATAGCTGGAGGGGGAGATTAAAAAAAAAAAATCAAAAAGGCTTTCTCTACCCAGCTGGTAAGTCTCAATAGTTGAGCATCGATCTATGAACCAGGAGGTCAGGGTTCGATTCTGGGTCAGGACACATGCCCAGGTTGCAGGCTCGATCCCCAGTGTGGGGTGTGCAGGAGGCAGCTGATCAATGATACTCTCTCATCATTCATGTTTCTATCTCTCCATCTCTCTCTCTCCCTTCATCTCTAATAATTAAATAGTTAATATTTAAAAATAGTTCATATTTAATTAATAAAAATATATTAAAAAACATAAAAATAAAAAGCTCTCTCTGCTGTACACCTGAAACTAATAAAATATAATATTGAATATGAAAAAAAGCTTTCTGCCAGCATCCAGACTTGATCTTCTAGTGTGGCCCCTTGAGGTTCATGTACTCCTCCAGGACCTATGAGTAATAAATGTGTCCATTTTTTTAGAAATCTGAAAAGGAGCTAGTACTACCAGATATTAAAATGTAACAAAGGACTTCCAATACTAATAAAGAAGTTCGTGGCACCTGATAGACATATATGTTGTGACATGGCCAAACAGCCCCTGTGTGCATAACCTTTAACTCCCCAACCCCGGGCCAAACTTGCCCCGGAACAGGGTAAGATAACAGAACATTCCCCCGAGCCAGTAAATGTCTCTGTTAAAATTTTACACTGCTCTTAGGATAACTCCTCCAGGCAGCTGTGCTTCTGTAGACAATGCTTGCTTGCTCATCCCTGCGATAGGGCTATAAAACCAGCCATAATAAAGCTCAAATTTCCATCTCTAAAACTCTGTGTCCCTGATACCAAGGAGCCAATCAGAAAGTGCCAGGCTAGCATAGGTCGGGAGGGATATAAAAGGAGGGACTGCCCCTCCATCGGGGCACTCATCAAGGCATTTGCTGGCTGCTGCGTCAGTCGTAGTTTGAGCCCAGATTCGAATCTGTAATAAAATTTGCTTGTTTGATCAAATTGGTTTCGGTGGTCTATCTTTTGGCGACTCGCTCCGCAACAATATATACAATAGAACAGAAGTTATGAAATAGATCCAGACACATAGTAGAATGTAATACACAATAAAGATGATAAATCAAACCAGCTGTTGAGTAAATAAGTGATATTAGGTAGCCATCTAACAAAAACTAAAGTGGCTCTTTGATCTCACAGCAGAATAAATTTCTAATAAAATATTTAAATGTAAGAGGATAAAAATGTAAAATATATAAGAAAACACAGATAAATTATAGTATCAGGGACCAGATTACCATACCTTCTAGAAAAAAAGCCTTCTTGCCCTAGCTAGTTTGGCTCAGTTGATAGTGTCAGCCTTTGGACCAAAGTGTCCTGGGTTTGATTCCAGTCAAGAGCACCTACCTTGATTATAGGTTCCTACCTGGCCCAGGCCCTTGGTCAAGGCTTGTGCAGGAGACAACCAATGTTTCTCTCACATCGATGTTTCTCTCTGTTTTTCCATCTCTCTTCTACTCCCCTAAGAATCAATGGAAAAATATCCTTGGGTGAGGATAAACAAGAACAACAAAGCCTTAAAACAGACAAAATACATTAAATAATGGTATTCATGATTCCAGGGATCAGGCAATGGAGGACAGTGATCCCTGAGACAGGAAACAAAGAAGGAGAGCACTAAGGTTGCCCCTGCTCATTGTCACTGCACAGGGAGGGTAAACTCAGGCAGAATCCAGCCGACTTCAAAGCAGCTGAGTCCAGGGAAACAAAGGCAGCAGGAGTTAACAGGAGACAGTACCAAGGGGAGGAAGCTGCAGAGGGAGAATCCTAGAGATTTGCAAGAAGTCCCAAGTATTTAAGAGTACAGAACATGCATGTGAGGAAACTACTAGAGGTCCAGTAAAGGCTCCCCCGAAAGGACTGGAAAAGACAATGTTGGGCACTCACACAGGGCTTATAAGAGCTGTGTTCTCATTGGTCACTATGTAAAACCTTTTAAGTCCCAGGGTGCTGCATTATTACTATCTCTGGAAGGTCTTGCTTCAATAATTGCCTGAACATGGATCCAGGCCCACCTAACAAACTATAAAAGACTGGAAAATATGAAACTGTTCCCAGGTAACTTAACTCTTTCCCTGAACGAAGTTCAAAAAGATTTATAAAAATACAAAAATACCCAGCACCCACTAAGGTAAAATTCAGCATCCAATCATATTGCCAGGCATTCAAGGAAGCAGAAAAGCATGTCCCATAATGAAAAAAATAATCAGCCAATCAACATAGACCTAGAACTGATGCACAAGTTAGAATTAGCAGAGAAAGGCATTAAAAGTTATTATAACTGTATTCATATTTCAGTAAGCTACATAGATGAAACTATCCATATAAAAATACATATTCATATATATGTGTGTGTGTGCATGCACATGCGTGGCAGCATTATTCATAATAGCCTAACAGTGGAAACAATCCAAATGTCCATCAACTAATGAACAGATAAACAAAACTATACAGTCATACAATGCAATATTATTCAGCCATAAAAAAAGGGATGAAGTACTGATACCTGCTTGGATGAACCTCACAAACATGCTAAGTGAAACAAACCAGTCACAAAAGATCACTAATAGCATAATCTGATTCCTATGAAATGTCCTAAAATAGGAAATATGCAGTGACAGAAAGTAGGTTAGTAGTTGCCTAGGGCAGAGATGGAGAAGGTGAAGAGACTAGAGAGTCACTGCTACTGGGTACAAGGTTTCTTTTGGGGATAATAAAAATGTTCTAAAATTAGATTATGGTAATAGTTGCACAACCCTGGAAATATACCATTCACTCCCCAAAATACTATTTTTAAAATATTTAAAATTTAAACAGTTAATATTTAAACAATATATAAAATACACTACTACCCATTCTCCCTCCCCCCCCAAAAAAAAACAAAACCCACATTGAAATGTACACTTAAAATTGGTGGGTTGTATAGTATGTGAATTATATCTCAAAAGGGTCATTATTTTTTTTAATTAAATCTTTATTATTCAGATTACATTTGTTTCTCTTTTTCCCCTCCATAGCATCCCTCCACTCAGCTCCCACCCTTTCCTCTGCCCTTAGCTCCCTCCCATTGACCTCATCCATAGGTGTATGATTTTTGTCCAGTCTCTCCCTGTATGCCCCTCACCCCTTTCCCCTTGAGAATTATCAGTCCACTCCCTTTCTGTGCTCCTGATTCTATTATATTCACCAGTTTATTCTGTTCATCAAATTTTTAATTCACTTAATTTTTAGATTCACTTGTTGATAGATATGTATTTGTTGTTCATAATTTTTTGGCTTTTACCTTTTTCTTCTTCCTCTTCTAAGAGTACCTTTCAGCATTTCATATAATACTGCTTTAGAGTTGATGAACTCCTTTAGCTTTTTCTTATCTGTGAAGCTCTTTATCTGCCCTTCAATTCTGAATGTTAGCTTTGCTGGATAGATTATTCTTGGTTGTAGGTTCTTGCTATTCATCACATTGAATATTTCTTGCCACTCCCATCTGGCCTGCATCGTTTCTGTTGAGAAATCAGGTGACAGTCGTATGGGTGCTCCCTTGTAGGTAATGAACTGTTTTTCTCTTGCTGCTTTCAAGATTCTCTCTTTGTCTTTTGCTCTAGGTATTTTAATTATGATGTGTCTTGGTGTGGTCCTCTTTGGATTCCTTTTATATGGGGTTCTGTGTGCTTCCTGGACTTGTAAGTCTATTTCTTTTACCAGATGTGGGAAGTTTTCAGTCATTATTTTTTTAAATAGGTTTTCAGTATCTTGCTCTCTCTCTTCTTCTGGCACCCCCACAATTCTGATGTTGGTAGGCTTGAAGCTGTCCCAGAGGCTCCTTACATTATCTTCACATTTTTGGATTCTTTTCTCTTCTTGCTTTTCCAGTTGAGTGTTTTCTGCTTCTTTATATTTCAAATTTTTGACTTGATTCTTGCCTTTCTCTAGTCTGCTGTTAGGACTCTGTATAATATTTTTTATTTCAGACAGTGTAGGTTTAATTTCTAGTTGGTCCTTTTTCATCTCTAGTTGGACCTTTATCATCTCTAGTTGGCTCTTTTGCATCTCTAGTTGGTCCTTTTTCATCTCCTTTTGGCTCTTGCTAAGTTTATCCAGCTTTTCTAGCATATTCTTGAAAAACCTTATAAGCGTGGTTTTGAACTCTATATCCAGTTATTTTTTTTTCCTCCATTTCTTTTGTTTGTGATCCCTTCCCTTGTCTCAGCATTTTCACTATGCTGGGGAAACTTCTGTGTTGAATTCAGCCTTATGATAGCAGACTTGCAAAACCGAAGAAGCCTCTGTTGAGCTTGGGATGGGTGGAGTCTCAGGGCTTAAGGGACCGCCTTGCCTTCCAGTAGGCCCCACCCTCCACAGCCCCTGAGTCTCACGTGACTGGGTAATCGCTGGAGCGGTCCTTGTGTATGCGCACCCGCAGTGCCTCTAACCGCTGCCTTTCCAGCTCCCCTGCGCACCAGGACCACACGAGTCTAGATCTCCAGGGTTTCGCCCAAAACAGGGACTTAGTGAAGTCAGAAGTGGCGCAGTTGGGAGGGTCTGTCTCCCGCCCACTCGCAAAAGCCAGCGGCACAATCAGCAATCTGTCCTCTGCGCTGTGCCGTGCGCGACCAGACCTCTTTTGCGACTCCCCTAAATTTCCGTGCACCTCTCCCTTTTCCCAGTCCAAACTCCCCCTGTATGAGTTTCGGCTGGATCTGGGGTTTAGTGTCGTAAGATAAAGGGGTTCAATGCCATTGGGAGTCTCCGTTTTCCTCCTGCCAGAGAAGGCCAGCCAGGTTCTCCGGCACCCGCTCTCTCCTCTCGCGCGCGCGTCTCCGTACCTCAGCTTTTTGCAGCTCCTCTGGGTTTCTGTGAGCTCCTCTCTTTCCTTCTAGCTGTAGAACTTACACTCAGCCAGCTTTCCTGTGGTTCTGGATGATGTCCGTTCTGTCTTTTAGTTGTAGTTTTGAAATTGTTGTGCGAGGCAGCAGTGTAGGTATTTACCTATGCCACCATCTTGGATTCTCCAAGGGTCATTATTTTAAAAATTGAGTTAGAGCCAAAACTGGTTTGTTTCAGTGGATAGAGCGTCAGCCTGCGGACTGAAAGGTCCAGGATTCGATTCCGGTCAAGGGCATGTACCTTAGTTGCAGCAGCAGATAGATGCTTCTCTCTCATCGATGTTTTTAACTCTCTATCTCTCTCTCTCTTCCTCTCTGTAAAAAAAATCAATAAAATATATATTTTTTAAAAATTGAGTTAGAGACACACAAGATATAAAAAGGGCCCAAATCAAGCTTTTCTAAAGATGAAAACAATATTATGAGATGAAAAATAACATTTATAGGATAAATAGCAGATAAGAAAATAGAAGAACAAAAGAGTGAAGAAGGCATATCAGAGAACCTCTCCCAATGAAACAGAACAGAAAAAAACAAAAAACCCTAAAATATTAGAGCATCTGAACTGTGGGACAGCATATGGTGTCATATATAAGAAGTAATTGTATATTAAGGAAGGGGGTAGGCAGAAAACAATATTTAAAGAAAGAATGGCTTAAAATTTCTAAGTTGATGAACACTATAAATGCACAGATCCATGAAGTTCGGTGAATCCTAAGCACAAGAAACATAAAGAAAATGGCAACATAAATGTCTCAAAACCAGTGATAAGAGAAAATCAGCTATAGCAGTGGTCGGCAAACTGCGGCTCGAGAGCCACATGCAACTCTTTTGTCCCCTTGAGAGTGGCTCTTCCACAAAATACCACGGCCTGGGCGAGTCTATTTTGAAGAAGTGGTGTTACAAGAAGTTTAAGTTTTAAAAAATTTGGCTCTCAAAAGAAATGTCAGTCGTTGTACTGTTGATATTTGGCTGTTGATTAATGAGTTTGCTGACCACTGAGCTAGAGGAAAAAGTCCATGCTACACACAGAAGCAGAGATAAGGGTATCGGATTTCTTACTGGAACCAGTGTAAGTGATAAGACATTAGAACATCTTCAAAGAAAACAACATTTCAATATCAAATGCTGCACACTAAGCAGAAATCTTTTAAAAATGAAGGCATAATGAAGAAACTTTCAGACATTCAAAAGATGAAAGAGTTCATCACTAGCAGACCTATACTATATTAAAAGTCTTTTTAAATATCCTTCAGGAAGAAGGAAATTATATCAGTTGGAAATTGCGGTCTACACAAGGTATTAAGGGCACTAAAAATGCTATCTACGTAGAAAATTATTCACAATAATGTATTTCAGAGCTTAAAATATAATTAGATACAAGTCAAATGCCCAAGAACAACAGCATAAAGTCCAGGGCAAGGAGAAATGGAAGAAAGAAAACACATGAGAATTCCTTAATAATTTTGTTTAGTCTAACTAAGGCTTAAAATCCAGAAGCCATAGGAGAAAAAATTAGCAGGTTCATCTATCAACTTTGCATGGCAAACACATATCACTACCACAACTATAAAAAAATCAAAGAAGAGATCAACCAAAGAACTTGGATGCATATATGCATAACCCAAGGGCACAGACAATAATGTGGTGAAAGCCTGGAGTGGGGGTGGGTAAGAAGGAGTCAATGGGGAAAAAGAGGGATATATGCAATATTTTCAACAATAAAAATTTTAAAATTTTTCCTTCAATTAAAAAAAGAAAAAAAAGGCAATAACAAATAGAAGACATTTGTAAATCCTAACAGATAACAATTTCCCTAATATTTACAGAGCCTCATACATACATTAGAAGTAGCCAGCAGCCCAATAGAATAATGTGCAAAAGATATGTATACCCAGTGTTCAGAAATTCAGCCTGTGCTCTCAAGAGAAACACAAATGAAAACTACATTGAGGCTATAATCTTCCACCTGCCAGGACTGGCAAAAATCCAAAAGTTTGATAATCCACCCTATTGGTGAAGTTATAAATAAATCCTCTCATACATTGCTGGTGGACTGTAAATGAGTATGACTTCTATCAAAATTAAGAATATACTAGAAGCCCAGCACTCGAAATTGCATGGCCCTGCCCACCCACCCACTGTCCTGCCCCCGCTTGCAATTTCGCCCACCTGTGCTGATCTTTGGGTGTTAGGGTCGCAGGCCTTTTATAATATAGATATATCTCTAACTCAGGAATCCACTTTTGAAAAGCCAACCTTGTATAAAATGGCATATTAACAGGTTATTATCTTTTATAGCTAAAGACCGAAAAGCATCCATATGTGTATCAATAGAACTTGAGTAAAGCTGTCATGTGCATTATAAAGTGAAATTCCATGCAGCAATAAAAGAATGAGAAAATACCTCTAAAATAAAACTTAAAAATCTCTAAGATATTATATATTCCATCCATTTAAGATGTAAATATTTTCATTATTTGAACATCTCTGAAATTAGGCTGTATCTTAAAACCCATGACTTATAGTTATAATTGGAGTATTTTCTTTGAAGTACTTAATATATATTTATACTTATGACCAAGAAAGATTCCACTGTAACATGAGGTGGAAAAAAAGCAATGACATTTGTAGTTATAGTTTCTCTTGATGTAAAAACATCTTAGAGTTGTTTGAGGCCCAGTGCATGAATTCCTGCACAGGGGGAGGCCCAGCGGCCCCAATTGGGGTGGATGGGGGCCAGGCCTGTTGGGAATAGGAGACTGAGGAAGGTTGGCCAGCCTGCCCCCATCAGGTCGGATCAGGGCTGGGCAGACCGGCTGTGGGGAGGGGCGGAGGGTGGATTGGGGTAGGGAGGGGCTGTGGACCACTCCTGATCAGAGTGGGGGGACCAATCAGGCCAGGGCTGACTGGGGATAGGGGGCCGCAGGCAGTTGGCTGACCAGCCCTGCCCCTGATAGGGGTAGGGGAGCTGGTATGGGGTGGGGCCCGGTGGGAGGAGGGGCTACAGGAGTGTCCCTGCCCCCCTATCCGTGCGCGCGGGGCAATCAAGGGTGGGCCGCAAGGGTGGAGGATGGGGGGCCTGCAGGCCGATGGGGTGGGGAGAGGCCCATCAGGGGCAGGCTGCCGGGTCGGCCAGCCCACCCCACCTCCACATCCGGCTGGTTCGCCGGCCTTAGTGGGCATCATAGCAACTGGTTGTTCCAGTATTCTGGTAGCTGGCTTTTTTTGTATATTGATGCATTGAGCAATCTGAAAGTCTAAATGTGGTTATTAAAGCTGTTCACCAAATATTTCTGGCTCCTTCCCTAACAGGCAAATTCCAGTCCCTTTGCAACTGGTTAGTCCCTCTGTAGTTGGGTGATTAATTCTGACCAATGAGTTGAGTATAAATGATGTTTAATGCTGATTCAAGACCCTCCACCCTTTCCCTTCTGGCACAGGGTGCTATCAGCCTACATCCTCAAGCAATTACAATAAGCCGAGTCCCCTGCTGCCCTGCCCACAGTGGATGTGAAACAGCAACAAGATGGTTGGAATGGGGGAGGGGGCGAAGAGAAGGGGTATTATGACAAAGTCTAAAGATGGAGGAAAAACATACTTGCTAGTAGAATAACTAATCATTTTTATTTTCTTTTTGTGCTGTCTATTTAGAAACTAAAACCCTCTGTGTCTGAGGTTTATTTGGAAGTGAATGTGAGACTGGGCCTTAGTATCCAGCAGATATTGACTACCCAGCAGCTTTATCATCGCAACTCAACCTAAAGCAGCTTGAAAGCACCATCCATTAGGTTCCTCCAGCTCCCTTTGTTCCAACCCTGTTCCAATTCTGTGTTAGCAACATAAGAACAGTAAAAAGAAAGCCACGTGCAAAAACAGTGAGAATAATGTGCTGTAATTTGCATGAGGATACAAATATACATACATCTGTACACAGAGTATTGTTTAGTGAGCCATATTTCAGTACAGAAAGCCTAATAAAGGGGCTTGCATGGACCAATAACGAATGTGTGTGAACCCAGAATCATGAATGCACCTCATAAACATGGAACATGAATAAAGGGCAGGAAATGTCACCAGCACTACTTTTTCAGGTAAGTTTTTCAAGTTGCCCACTAATAGTCAAGAAACTAAAGAAAAACTTTTCTAATGCTTCCAAAGTTTAGGCTTTTGTTGTTGAATCTTGATCCCATGTGAAAGCTTCAGCCTTATTAAGTGCCACCTCACAAGACCAGCAGTGTGACCTCTTCCCTCCTCTAAGAATAGTGGGCGGAATTATTATTTCCAAAGAAAAATGAAAAGGGACTGTGCAGAGTTTTCACAGGGGGAAAGCCCCCAGAAAGGTAAGAAAACAGCACTTCCACCATATATTGTAAATTGTGATTTCCCAACTTGGTATCTGTGTGATGCTTTGCACAGATGTGCTACATAGATTATAAACTCCTGAGTCATTAGATTTATTTACCTTGAAACATTCCCCAGGGTACATAATACATATTATCTGGCCTTATTAGAAGTAAATGACATATGGTAGTTGACTTCACCTGCTGGCACAAACTCCATTTAGCTGGGGATGAGGAGTTCCTGGAACTGGAACTTGCACAGAATCAGCAGTCTCCATGGAGATCCAGTCCTGGCATTCTGCACTGGCAAGGGCCCAGCTGTGCCAGTCACTTTACATTCACTGAGGTCAGGATTATCTGCGCCCCTAATTCTTCTAGATGCTAATCAACAATTGTTTAGTCAAACCTCCAAGCTATAGTGTGGTTTCTCAAACTTTTCATAAAAATCAAAGCACTTCCAACTATCCTTAATTGCACACTGATCTTAATCTATTCCTATAAGCAATTCCTTGCAAGTGCCTCATTAAGCTTAGGTATAAATTTCCAGCTCAGTACTCTCAGTAGTTCTAGCAAACCCACCCTGTGGCCTGCATTCCTCTTCTCTCATTTCTCAACAGGTGCTATCAAAAATGCCCCAAGTAGGCCTGACTGGTGATCGAACATGAACCTATGAACCAGGAGGTCATTGGTTGGATTCCCAGTCAGGGCACGTGCCCATGTTGCAGGCTAGATCCCCAGGGTAGGGCGTGCAGGAGGCAGCTGATCAATGATTCTCTCATCACTGATGTTTCTGTATCTCTCCCTCTCCCTTCCTCTCTCTGAAGTCAATAAAAATATATATTTTTTTAAAAAATTGATTTTTTAAGTGCTCCACCAGTGCACAACATAGAGACAATGACACACGCAACTTGGGATAATGGTCGAGTGTGCTAACTCACTGAAAACTTACAGTAGCACCAAAAGCTTCTGGATCAAATCAGTACTGTCATTGGCTGCAGGTGCTCCACCCATAGTTCCTCCTTTTGGCACACTTGCCATTGCACCACCATTACTTTCAGGGCCTCTTCTGACTACGAAGTCCATTTTGGTCACCCTCACAGCACTTCAAAAGCATCACTCACCCTCTGTACCCTCATTTGTTCTCTACTGGCTCC
Organism: Lasiurus cinereus; assembly: GCA_011751065.1. Classification (NCBI taxonomy): domain Eukaryota; kingdom Metazoa; phylum Chordata; class Mammalia; order Chiroptera; family Vespertilionidae; genus Lasiurus; species Lasiurus cinereus. The sequence goes on along the minus strand of JAAGEH010000034.1, from coordinate 743,715 downwards.
CAGATTTCCCCTGTGGGATTAAACTCCAACTACCACAGGAGTAGTGGCTTCAATGAGCCATCTATAGCCTACCTTTCCTGACCCTCCCATTTCCCAGCTCCCCTTTGACAGCTTCCTGGAATCATCTCCCCAAAAAAGTACAGTTGTCCCTTAAACAACACAGGTTTGCACTGTGTGGGTCCACTTACAAAGGTTCTCTCTCCCCCACCCCCAATAACAACCTATACTATCTTTAATATGGTTGGGAATCTAGAGATGCAGGGCCCATTGCATGCACTGGTCCAGGGCATTTTATGTAGGGGACTTGAGCATCCATGGGATTTGTTATTCAAAAGGATCCTGAACCAATTCCCATGGGTACCAGGGAACAATTAAGTTTTATAGAGTCAAAAGTTATACATGATTTTTGACGGCATGGGATCAGGTGCTGCTGCTCGAGACCGGTTTGGCTCGGTGGATAGAGCATTGGCTTGCGGACTGAAGGGTCCCAGGTTCGATTCCAGTCGGGGGCATGTACCTTGCTTGCGGGCACATCTCCAGTGTGGGGCGTGCAGGAGGCGGCTGATCGATGTCTCTCTCTCATCGATGTTTCTGACTTTCTATCCCTCTCCCTTCCTCTCTGTAAAAAAAATCAATAAAATATATTTAAAAAAAAAAAAGAAAAAAAAAGAGAGAGAACTGTACTTGCTTTGGAGTTCTTGACTCAGTGTGTTCTGGGAGCACCCAAAACAAAACATTGACTGCACTTCTATATATGGCTACTTATTCTTAGTAAAACATTTGGAAGACAATATAATTACAACAAAGCAGAACTGCATAGGGTTATGTTATATGGAGTATGTCACGGGTACCCATAAAATTGGCATTAAAAATTGCTCTTGTGGCATAAACAACAAAGCTCAGTAATCTAATTCATAAATCTCTGTATTAGAATCTTTGTTTTCTGGTATCATTTTAAAATAGAGTTCTTAAAGCTTTGATTTTTTTTTATAAAAAAGTCCCAAGTTTATTGCTTAACATTTACAATATCCCAATTTTTTATTTTGAAAATCTCCCAAGGTGTTACATTAAGGGAAAAAAAATTCCTTTGACACTGTGCCTGGAAATGGTTGTCTTTTGAATCCCCAAATTTAACCTCTAAAAATTTACTTGATTCAGTCCTGCCTGGGAAGCTCAGTTGGTTAGAGCTTTATCCTGAAAGGCCAAGGTTGAAGGTTCAGTCCCAGTCAGGACACATATAAGAATCAACCAATGAATGCATAAGTGGAACAACAAGTCAATCTCTCTCTCTCCGCCGCTTGTCCCCATGTCTAAAATGAATAACTTAAAAAAATAATCAACTTATTTGATCAAAATAGTCTGAATACATCCTAATAGAGGATTCTTTAAGGTTTATACCTCTTTGTCTGCTCTCCTGAATAAGGCAGATTTCATTAAATACTTTCTACTTTTGGAGCAAGGTTGTTACTTAATTCAGGTTGCCATGTCTAGATGCTTATTACTGGCAAAATGTAAGAAAACCACTGTGAGACAGATCTTGGGGATATGAAAAGGATATAAGGATATTTTCCCCATGCGGGGTAAAGTCTATCCCCAACCCCAATCACCAATCCTCCTTTTCCCCCAACACACACACACACACACACACACACACACACACTGACAACATAGCTAGGGGCAATGGTGCTGTCAGCAGGAAGGAGAAGCAGAGTTGTGTGTTACAGTGATCAAAACCAGTTCCTGCTGATTCTGGAGGAAAAGCTAAGAAGCATTTAAAATGGTAGCTCAAGCCTCCTTTGCAAAGATCTCATCATTCAGAGCATCCATTATGGAGTGTCCGTGACATTCACAGATAAGCCCCTCTGTGACACAAGACATGGATGCAGATGTAGATACAGTCACCAGGTCTGAGTGCTGTGTCACTGCCCAGGGATCAGGGCCAGCCTGAAATCTCTCCTGATGGGCTGGCAGCAGCCACTGTAAGGACAAGACTATAAAATGCACTCAAACATATCCTGAGTGAAGTTGTGTGTTTAGCCCTTTCAGTCACGACAGTTTAAAATTAGGATATAGTATTAATAGTGGAGTTAAAAATCCAATTGCAGTTGTTTGCTAGCTAAATGCATGTTACAGTGCTTCCATTTCCAATGACAGGATTACAATACAAATTCCAAGAGCACACTGAGAACAGCTCCTAAAAACGTAAACCCACAATATTCATTCTGTTATACATTCATGTCAAAGCAATGCTCCCTCAGCACCTACAAGAAAAGGGAAAATCAGAATGCTTCTCAGTCCATCATATATACCAACTCTACCCTTTAAAATATTTAGCAATCTTCATCTTTAGTGCCTTTAATTTAAGAAGCAATACTTAGCTTATAAGGTGTTCTATAGTACTTCTTACCAATAAATAATGTATTCTTAAGAATAAATAAGGTATCTCATTTTTAATTATATACTCTGGAATATTTTGAGATTCAAATTGGAGACAAAATTAATTGAAATGTAGACCTTTCACTTTGACTTTGTTTTAATAGAGACAGGGATTTCAGTATATTAATGTGTGTGTGTGTGTGTGTGTGTGTGTGTGTGTGTGTAATTATATACCAAAATGAAGCTTTTTACCCTACTTTCTGTTAAAGGTTAACACACACACACACACACACACACACACACTCATGCAAAAACAAAAAAGACACCATAAGACAAATCAGTCACTCTACATATTGGGAAAAATAACTGACTTTGTATAGTAATTATCGAGTGACATTTTCATCACAAAGTTCTCTCAAACCAACACCATTTCAATGAAGAAGAGTACAAAACTGTATAATGGCTGATTCCTTCATTGCCTGTTTTCACTGAGATGATGACTTAGAGAGTCTATTCCTTCTCAATCTTTCAAGGATAAGGAACAGGTTGTTATAATGCCTTGCATCCCCTTCTTCCTTCCTCAGTAGTACTTGGTCCAATCCCTTGCTCAAAGTAGTTGCTCAATAAATATTTGTTGAATGAATACACTAATCCTATAGCATAATTCATACAAATATAAATGAGCAAAATGCAGAGAATGATTTAGCTGTGATGGTCTTAAAATAGAGGGCCTTATAGAATTCAGAATCTGTAATGACATTATAGCATTACTAGAGGCCTGGTGTATGAAATTCATAAACGGGGGTAGGAAAGTGACCCTCAGCCCAACCTGTATCCTCTCCAATCTAGGACCCCTCTCACAATCCAGGACTGCTGGCTCCTAACCGCTCATCTGCCTGCCTGCCTGCCTGATTGCCCCTAACCACTCTGTTAGCCTGATAGCCCCCTAACCACTCCCCTGCAGGCCTGCTCGATGCCTAACTGCTCCCCTGCCGGCATGATTGTCCCCAACTGCGCTCCCCTGAAGGGCTGAGGGGAGTGGGTGACTCCAGCTGATTGAGGTATGGCTGAGGGAACTGAAGCTGGATAAGGCGGGGCTGAGGAGACTGGAGGACTGAGGCTGGATGAGGCAGGGCTGAGGGGACCGGGTGCCACCATCTTGTGGCTATGGGCACTGCCATCTTGTGAGGGTGAGGCAGTCCATTAGCATATTCCCTCTTTATTGGCTGTAGGTGCCATCATTTGTGAGGGCATGACAGTCAATTAGCATATTCCCTCTTTATTAAATAGGTTGGATTGGGTACTCAAAGATCAATGTCATCAATTAAGTAGCAGTGCCAAAAAAGTAATCTTACTTTCAAATTAGAACTTGAAGGAACAACAAACCCCACTGACATCAGGCACAAGATGTTTTTCTTTTGTGAAAAGTACACTGCCTACCAAATTTTAATGGTATAAAAGTGAATTACCGGAAAAATGAATTCAGTATGTGATATTACACAATTGGAGTGAATTTACCCAGCCTAACTTCTCAGCTTTTCAGACTCAAAGACAACAAGACTCAATCTCTGAACTGACTGGTGAATAAAGCATTCTAAGAGAACTGTATTCTTCTAGAATATAATTTATACTAAGAATCAAAGGAGCTGAATAAAAGACCAAGAAAATAAAGTGAGAAATCCTTTTTAAAATAAGGGGGGGAGGGGGCATGTATACCAGTATATGGGGGCATTCAGATTTGTTCTGGTCTTATTTGAGGAACCTGAATATCAAAGAGAATCAGAATACTTTTTTAAATTTTTTAGAAAAATAGAATATAAAAGAGCTTTACTGATTCCAAAGTTCAGGTTGGCATTTCATGACATTTCTCTCCTGCCAAACACAGTAAGACATAAGCCTGTCCATTAAGCAAAGGAATGCTTAGAAATAACTAAGTAAGTTGGGGGAAGGAGGGAAATCAAGAATAGCTATTATAACAACTCATTATAAATAGCCTTTCATCAAAAACCTACAAAAGTGAGATTTAGTTAAAATACAAAAAATTAGTATTACCAAATATCCACCATCTGAAACATAGCATTTATAAATGACCCAATACAATATCATACAAATGACTTTCAACAATACTTGGACACAGAAACCAACAAACCTTTTCATATAAAGGCAAATTTCAACTTGAGTCATAAACATACAAAAGTTACTCTACAGTTATAGAACACTGAATTTGTATCTCAGACTAAATTTAAGACAAGCAAACAGGAAGGACAGAACCAAGAATCACAACTAACAGATTAAATCTATGTTTAAAATTCGTCAGAAAGAACTGCAAAGTACAGTCAATGATCTGAATACCTTTTTTGGTGCAGTATCCATGAAGAGCTATAGAAAAAAAAAGAGAGAGAGAGAGAGAGAGAAGGGCGTAAAACTTCCATATAAATTCCAGAATCCAGATGAGACGTACATATTTCAGTTCAATATCCTTGTATTTAAAATGTTAAAGTCAATTTTATCTTGAAAAATGCTTACAAAGGTAATCCCTGCCTAATATAGAAGTTAGCACTTCTAGAAATTAAGTGACTAACCCCAGAAGCTAACAACCAAATTATGTAAAGAAACAATTTTGAGAGATTCGTTATCTCCTACTGAATCAACACAATCTCTCCACTTCTGCCCACAACAACCCCTGCACCTACTTACCTCAATCGTAAAGGTGCCCGTCCTAAGTGAGGAATAGCTTTGAAATACTGTATTCAGATAAACCACTCTGGTCATGTTTTCATTTCAACTTACAGATAATTATAAAAATATTTTTAATGTGAAGAATCTGATTTACTAAGATTAAAATCATCCCTTAGCTAGGAAGGTAAGGAAAATACCTTCTATTAAAATTATTTTCCCCCAATATAATAAAAAATAGATTTAGAGATTTAATTTATTATTTATGTACAATACCCACACATTTCAAATAAATTGGGCCTCTATGCTACACATTAAGTATGGAAAGGCCTTTTAAAAGGAAATTTATTTTATCCCACTAACACCAAGAAAATGCCGTCTGCCAGTAACATGCACCGCCAGTATAAATCTTTGGATCTGTGTAATACTCTCTTAAAACAGATGTACTAGAGCAGTGGTCGGCAAACTCATTCGTCAATAGAGCCAAGTATCAACAGTACAGCGATTGAAATTTCTTTTGAGAGCCAAATTTTTTAAACTTAAACTTCTTCTAACGTCACTTCTTCAAAATAGACTCACCCAGGCCATAGTATTTTGTGAGAGCCACACTCAAGGGTCCAAAGAGCGGCATGTGGCTTTCGAGCTGCAGTTTGCCGACCACTGTACTACAGCAGTCATGCTTTATGTTAACCACTCTAAAAACATTTATACTCTCTCGGTAAATAATTTAATATATTTATTTACTTTCTATAACCTTCTACCTGATGCTCTCCCATGAGGCCTTTGCATCTTTGTGAAGACCCCCAATAAACTTAGCTACAACTTAATACTAGGCAACATACAAACTCCTTGGTATAATATAAATATGTAACAATAGCTTCAAACATGAAGGAATGGCTTGGGTTTGTTCTTCCTCTGTGCCACTCATCCTCTGCTGCAGACAAATACTGAGCCAGCCTCCACTAGGGCCAGGAAGAGCAGGCTCAGAAGCTGAGCAAGGGACACTGCATTTTCATTGCTGTTTCACGGAACCTTCTGTGCAAGGAACTGATGGGGAAATGTCTACTTCTGAGCTACAAACTCCCAGCAGTGCCGGTCCCAGTCTGCCTTCCAGCCCTGTCCTGGCACACTTGGAATGCTAAAGAGATCGGTGGAGCCCTGGCTGTCAACAAGCACCAGGCCGGTCACTCAACATGCAGCCCTTTCCCTTCAGCCTCCCTAAACTCTGAGCACTTTTTAAACAGATGGGGAAATCGCGGCTCCAAAGGTTATTAATAATCCAGCTCTGTTCAATCCCCGTGTGGCCAGACACAAGCTTACCCTGGTTTCTTCATGCCTATCCATGAGAATTAGCTCTGCCTAAACTTTACCCAACAAAGTTCCCTCCCCAATGATTTCAAACACGGGATGGATCCTCTATATATTGGTTCTCCCTCAGGCCCTCTAAGTTTTTTCCTCACTTAACACATGAAACAAGCTCCATGACAGCAGGGACTATCTCTAGCAGTGACCTATTTTTAGCACTTGAGAGAGAAAAAAAAAACCTGGCTGAATATTCATTTACGATTGCTGAATGAATGAAATATGTATCAGGAAAACCTTGGCTGTGATGACAGTCAATTTGGAAAACAGCACAAACTTTGTAGGACCTGAATTGTGTACTTAGCTTACTCATTTCTCCAAATTCCCGATGTTAATTACTCATCTCTCTAAATTCAACTTTACAGATACTACTTTTGAAGCATCTGCTATGACACTGTCTGCTAGCCTAAGTAGCACAGGACTAACCAGTAGATGTTCAACAACTCTGTAAAACAGCTTTATCTGTTGGAAAAAATGGAAGTCAAGTATGTAGTCATAAATTATTTCCCATTTATTTGGCCAAAATTACTTATCTCTGGTCTTGGCTTCTTCAGAAGGAAAAGTGAGTAAATGGTTGTTATATTTCTAGATGATTGCCTGAAATTCTTTCAAAAAACAAAACATCTGTCCCATCAATTCAGAAATCCCCAGAGACTGTCAAGAAACTTGCAAAAGCTGTCATTCCATACTAAAAATCCACAATGTGGTTTCATCCCAGCCTTCTCTAACCCCAGTAGGACCTTGGAGAAATTACTCCCATTCCAAGGCACAGAGAAGTTAGAGTTTGCATCGACTGACAACTGCTGGCATTAGTACCATCTGCATAAGCCAGTTAATCCACTTCCCTTTCTCATCTGTATGTCCAATCTTCTTTATGCCCATTGAAGCAGTAACATTAAAACTGTTATGTTTCTGTGAGTATTGTTGGAATGCCTGAGGAATTATACTTAAAGCAGATAACATGACACCATCAGAAGTAAAGATTTTGAAGAATGAAGCACATAAATCAAGAAAATGAATTCATATTATGCACAAATTTAAAAGTATAATTTTCTTCCTTTTTATAGAAGTCATAAGCAAGAAAAAATGAATAGGACAAACTTTGATAAGCTTCAGTTATTAAAACTCAATAATCTACTCCATGAAACTTGTGAGGAAAAATGAATTTATTTCCTCTTAAAATAGTGCCCCAGGTAACAGCATTTCTTTTCTAGCAAGAAAATATACTTTTATCACTGCAACCAATGTACATGCATGACTGTTTTACATAGTGAGCATGCAATAAATATTTCTTAAGTTAGTGAATGATTTTCCCCATCTAATGATGTCTAGTGATTTTTTTATAATATATTTTATTGGTTTTTTTTACAGAGAGGAAGGGAGAGAGATAGAGTTAGAAACATCGATGAGAGAGACATCGATCAGTGGCCTCCTGCACACCCCCTACTGGGGATGTGCCTGCAACCAAGATACATGCCCTTGACAGAAATCGAACCTGGGACCCTTCAGTCGGTAGGCCAATGCTCTATCCACTGAGCCAAACCAGTTTCAGCTCTAGTGATTTTTTTTTAATCCTATAAAATGGGGGTGTATATTGTTTAATCATATTTGATGATTATCCAACACACCATTAATCAGTTCTTACAAATGACAATCCTAATTTCCCTTAGAGCTTCTCAATAAAATGAATTACTGTTACTCTTTATAAGGTAGAATATCATAGCAAACACTGAAAAAAAATCTTTTTTTTAAATTTAAGACAAACCATCATGAATCTTTTTATCTAGTAGTTATAAACTTTCTTTACTCATCAAGAATTTAAAGAACAAGAAAGTAAAATAAATTGAGGTTCTGTACCAACAATCGATCCTGTAAATTATCAAACAGATTCCACAGTGCTATAATCTTTAAAATTCTTTTCCTATATTAATAGAGGGGAGAGGAGAACTAGCACTGCTGTTTATGGAGAGCCCCATTTAAGGGATATGAATATAGAGATTGAAAGACTTGTGGCCATAAGAAGGTTCATACAAAAATCAAAATCCTGACTGTGCCCATTTGGTATTTCTCCCATCCTGAATTATCTACTTCCAAATTCAACTAAAAAGCCTCCTCACTCTCCTTTCTTCAGCTCCCTAGACTGGTAACAATGTTCTGATCATAGCTTTACTCGGCAGTTTATACTACTGTACTTATGACCTTCCTTTCACATGGTGCACTGGAACTGCAACAGGAATACAGCTCATGTAAAAACCTCTCTCACTGCACATGGCAAGGACTCAGTGAATGGTCAGTAACAGTGTGATGGGGTCAGTGTCAGAATAACCCCCCATCAGTCTGCTCCTAGGAAGAGTAAAAATTGTAGCCCAGTGTAACCAGGTGGTTGGCCAGACACTGAACAACTATAATCACAGAACAAAGAACTACAGGAACAAACTAGGCATTAAGCATTCTATATTGAATATACACACATGAACTATCCTGGAATCAATAGGACTTCAACTTACTGATAAAATAGGCTGTAATAAAAATGACAAGGGACTGAAGTAAAACAAAAAAAAAAGGTTAAAGTATTTAAGGGAAGAAGTGATGATGTGCATTAATCTTTCCAATCCAAACTCAACAGGAAAAAAATCATCACAATCTTTAAAGTGCTGGCAAGAATGTGGAGTAATTGGTATATAGCTGGTGGGAATAATGGTGGTAGAGCCGCTTTGGAAAAGTCTGGCAGTTGGTCAAAAGATTAATCATGTAGAGTAATCATGCGATTCAGCAATTTCTCTCCTCGTATATACCCAAAGGAACTGAGAACATATGTACACTCCCAAATTTATACATGAATGTTCATAGCAGCGTTATTCATAATCGCCAAAAAAGTACACTGATGAATGAATAAACCTGTAGGTACTTTGACCAGCCTCTTCATTCTATTTTACTCTATAGATAGTCACATATGTGGGTAAACACACATAGCCATTTGGTAGGACTGGAAAACCCCCAAGGTAACCATTTATTATCGTTAAATAAATCACACCTCAGCCACACAATGCAATAACATGCAGGCATTAAAAACAGGACTGTTCTAGTTGATATAGCACAATTTGTAGAAACTCACATATGCATAGAAAACTGAAGAAAATACTATCGGGGAGGGAGACTAACTATCTATATACCTCCTCTGGTAACGTTTGACTCTAAAAATGTGCAGGCACTGCTTTTTAAGTTCAGGAAGCAGTGAGAGAAAAACAAGTTGGCAAGTATGGGACCAGGCTGCCATTTGCCGAGAATGAGGCCTTATTTTACAAGCAGAGTAAAAAATAGTTCACATACTGCATCCCAAATCATCTTATTTTGTCTTGTATATTACACCAAAACAGACTGATTTAGTATCATTTTTTCCAGGAAGCCAAGGAGAAATCGCAGGGAAGGCTGACTCCCTTACTTCCTTGGGTGATCTTAAACTGAGACTGGAACCTTCCATTCATATGGGCTTGTAAGCTAAATAACAGCACTTTGATTTTATACATGGCACCAACTTTTTCCTCAGTATGCTGCTTGTGATATTTCCTGAAGTTATGTTAATTCATTCATTGGTCACTATCTCAGGAAAGCCAGACTGCATTTTTTTTTCTCAATGAAGGAGGAGGAATGTTAACTCCCATGACTTTATTGTAAAAAACTTCCTTTTGCCTGACCAGTGAGGCTCAGTGGTTGAACGTTGACCACAGTTCAATTCCCACTCAGGGCATATGCCCAAATTGGGGGCTTGATCCCAGAGGGGGAGCCTGCAGGCTCATCATTGATGTTTCTATCTCTCCTTCTTCCTCTTTCTCTACGAAATCAATAAAAAATGTGTGGGTTTTTTTTTAAACAAACAAACAAACAAACAAACTTCCTTTCTGACTTGAGCCAACCTAAATGTTCAGCAGTAGGGAGCGGTCTAAACAAGCAATAAACATATGTTCATTTAAATCCCCATATCCTTTTTCATGGTTTTAAAATCATATCTACTTTGACCTAAGCAGTAATTAAAAGCAATGAAGAATAACAATCAGTCTGCTAAGAAATAGTGTGAAGAACAACACGCAAAATGAGATTTGTATCCTACCATGCCTGGGTATGGTAGAGAATATCTGTGTGTATATACTCAGTCTCTTTCTAGGAGTCACAAGGAACTAGGAACATGTATTGTCTCTAGGGAAGGATACCAGTGGTTGAGACCAACTTTTCACTACATAATCCCACGCACCTTTAGAAGTAAGAGTTCTGGACCATACTTGCCCCAAAATTAAATGCTAGTAAACAAAGTTCCTTTGAAGAGGTTTAAAGAACAAAGGCATAAGGAATGTGTGGGTCCTCCCCTCACCCCCCAACCCTCCTCAAGGGCCATCTCCAGAGTGTAAACTGTTGGGAGGACCAGCGCCCTTCCCCTCCTACACTGCAGGTACCAGCAGGGGGCAGGGACTTAAGGTAACCACTTCCTGCTTACCCTCTGTTCCCAGGGGCCACCCACCAACACGGACAAACGTTCTGCTTTTTTAAAAAAAAGAACCTTAGTTTCTAACTGTCCATCAACCTGGAATATACTAGTACTGTAATTTCTACATTTCTATGTTTGAACACATTCAAAACTAATTTTCTGACCACTCCAGCTCACCTGGTGCCCCAATGGCTAAGGACGGCAACAGTTCATAAAAACCCCAAGCATGCCAGGGTTTACACATTACATACCACATTAAACAGACTGCAAATTCCGTCAAAACTGTGGATAGCTGTGCTGTTTAGTGTTTCCTCACCCTCCATCCCATGTGATGCATACACAAGCTTCAGTGTCAATCCTGGCAAACCCAACAGCTACCATCATCGATGTATTAGCTTTCGAGAACTGTAGAATCAGCAGTAATAATAAAACAGCTATCAAGGGGCTGCTTTTCTACCTGCTGTGTCTGGAGGCGATTGCTCACAAGAGACAACCCAGGGCAATCAGCACGCTGACCGGTTCAAATACCACCCACGTGACATGTTTCTTGAAGCCCGGGAGCGGAACGACCGCGCGCCCGCGCCGGGAAGGGGGCGTGCACATAGGACCAGGGCGGGGAGAGGGCTGGCTCGTCAGCCAGGGCACGCCGCCCCGGGCTGGGCTCCATTTCCTACCCAGCAGCAGAGGTCTGGCACACGGCACACAAACAGCGCCCCGGCGGGCATGTTCTGCGCGTCCGGGGACTCCTCTGGGGCCACTCGGAGATTCAGGCTCCGGCAGGGAACCACAGGAGGTGGCATCAATCCGAACTTAGAAAAAGCCCGAGATGCGAGCTGATGCCAGCCATTTGGAAAGGTGACCTCGGCCCACCTTGCTGGGTAGGAGGGAGTCAAACAGATCCAGTCGCAGCTCACCACACACACGGACGGCAGCTAGGAGGGGCGCTTCCCGGGCGCCAGCTCCTGGAGGGAGTGCGGCGGGCTGGGGCTTTGGTAGGGTGGAGGCGCCTCCACTGCCTGGGGGAGAGGGGTGGCTAGGACCCCGCGCAGGGTGCCGAGTGTCCCGGGCGCATCGCCACGCATTGGTCAGCGGCTCACCGGAGATGTTCAGGTACAGGTCGTCCTGCTGGTCCAGGTGACGCTGTTCCTGCAACGCGGAGCTGCGGCTCTTCTTTACTCCCAGGGAGGACAACGAGCTGCGCCTGGAGCAGGGGGGCGCGGTGGCCCAGTTCAGCTGCTTCTCGCTCTTCCGCTTCATGGAGGCGGCCGCGGCCCATCAGGGGGCCACCACCATGGTCCCGGGCGCCCGCTCGCCCACGGAGGCCCCGGCCAGCCACGCGCGTGGACTCTCGGGGCACTGGGAGCACAGTGGCGCTGCGGGAAAGACGGGTGCCCGCCGAGCCCGGCAGGAGGCGGCCGCACAGGCGGAGAAGGAGGAGGGGCCAGGCCCACCGTGCCTGCCCCTCTCCCTTCTGCAGCCGCCGCGGGACCCGTGCCGCAGCCCCTGCCAGCGCCCCACAGCCCACCCCCAGGTGCCCGCAGCCCGCGCGCTGGGCAGAGGTGAAGGTGCTGCGCGGGCGGCTGGGACTGCCTCGGGGAACTGCGCCCGCCCGCCGGGGACGCCGCAGCGGAGGGGCGGGTGTAGGGCAGTCCCAGATGCCCGGGGACCCCAGGAGGGCTGTTCCGTAGAGCTTCATTCACAAAAAAGGGCCCACAACCCTCCTCGGCCGCAGACTGAGGCCTTTCATTGGTCAGTGAGGCGTGATGTCACAGAGAGGGGCCCTTTCTACAGGCAGGTACCTGGTGACGCCATAAAGAAAAGTCTGCGTGGTTCCGCCAATCAAAGGTAAAAGTGCGGGGGGACCCTGCCCGCGCCCCAACTTTACGGGCTTCTGTGTTCCCTGAGTGCCTGATCCCAGTTCCTAACTTCTTAGTGAGTCACCGAAGCTTTCCACAGCCCCGTCTTAGTAGCTCCAGTTCGTTGCCGTGTCTTTTCGGTTTTCCTTGTAATCGCACCAACTGGAGGACTTCAGCCATGGCTTTGGCTTGGGTTGATGAAGTTCTCTCCCACTACATAGACGTAAGGTAGATTTGGTTTTAGAACGAACCGACTGTTTGTCAGCTGTGCTTCTTATTGACCTCGCAGAGCATTCAAGAAGGACAAGCAGCCCTGGCCGGATTGCTCCAGTTGGTTAGAGCGTCCTCTGGATACACCAAGGCTGTGGTTGCATCCCTGGCCAGGGCATTAGGAAAATCCACCAAAGAGTGCATAAATGGGTGGAACAACAAATCACTGTCTCACTCTTAAAAAAACCAATCAGTTTTTATTTTTAAAGAACAAGCAAGGGCTCCTTAAGGAGTGGATAAAACTACAGTGAAGACACCTCATACTTACTAGTTCCTCATCTCGGAATCCAGCACCTGAATTAACTCAGTAATTTTTTAGACCAGTTACTATGTTTTTCTTACCTAAGGTGTCTACAAGTCAAATTATTTTAGCATTGAAGCCAGTGGCAGATTTAATCCCTGAACTTTTATTTTGCTAACTGCAGTCAGATCCCTTTGTTTTTCTTCTGGGTTGAACTAATGCCTGATCTATCTGGAACTTAACCAAAACTGTTATTTGGCAGGGCCTTTAAACAAATTTCCATAATAGCAGCTAAAAGGGTGAGAAGATTGGAGGGTAGTCTTTACATTTCATAGCCCAAAATTACACATCTTGCAAACTTATTCCTAATTTTTGGCCAGTGTATTCCTAATTTTACCCTGCGGTTCCACAGTCACTGCCAACTTCTGGAAGTGGAAGGTGAATTGAGTCAGTCCCCCAGGAATCCTCTCAGGAATGCAAATTTTAATAGTTTCCTTCCTGGCGGGCTATTTAACTTGTATTGTCAAAGGCCTTTATTTTAAGCACTGCTAATTAAGGAGAAAGGAGGCTGGGAGTGGAAGGTTCAACTAGACCAGCGGTTCTCAACCTGTGGGTCGTGACCCTGGCGGGGGTCGAACGACCAAAACACAGGGGTCGCCTAAAGCCATCGGAGAATACATAATGCATATTAGGTATTTACATTCCGAATCATAACTGTAGCAAAATTACAGTTTTGAAGTAGCCACCAAAATTATTTTTTGGTTTGGGGTCACCGCAACATGAGGAACTGTACTGCGGGGTCACAGCATTAGAAAGATTGAGAACCACTAAGCTAGCCATTCTCAGTGGAACAGTCTGGAAATAGAGATCAGCTACTTAGACCCAAGCTTAAGAGTCATATCCACCTGTCCCCTATTTCCCATGAGGAAATCGGTGAAGGTCAAAAATTAAAAATGGTCTACATGTTTTGTCTGTAGGGGCAGCAAAGAAGTTAGTAACTTAAAGACTGTCAAGTGCTGTGCTAATGACTTCAGTAAGCAGGAGCCTGCAGCCCCAGGTCCATCTTGTTTTGACTGGGAGGAGACCTTACACCCTGACATAGGGGCTCAGCAGTAGAAAGACCACCCTTTCTCAGTCTACCTGGGATTTTACAAGAATAGGTCTTTTGTTTTGTTAATTGAGGTATAATTGGCCCATCACATATTTGTTTCAGATGTACAATGATTTGGTATTTGTATATATTTCTAAATGATCAAGCATCACAGTAAGTCATGTTGCCATCTTGGTAGGTCTTGTTCTAAGAAACTATTACACGGGAGGGATCCTCTTGGCTCCCTAGAATGACACTACTTATTGGAGACTGACTGACCTACATGTCAAATTCCAACTAAAGTGCCGAGAAGTTCATTGATATCAATTTGCTTTTCTTTCACCTTCAGATACAGTGTTTGGGCTAGAAACTAATAAAAAGTGTTTTCAATAGCAGAAAAATTCTAAATATAGATAATTATACTATAAGCCTTTTTTTCATTTTACAAACATATACCTTTATGGTTTTGTTAGTAAAACATCATTAAGAGAAAAAGTACATGATTACACTTTGTGCAGAACGATCTTTTCCATTCTTGGGAAAAGAAAGTCCATGTGCTAAGTATACATATTAAAGTTTGAAACTCTATTTATATTTTGTTCTTAGGTCATGTTTACATAGTGGAAGATACTTGTTTTGTTGTGACTCTTTCCTTGAACAAATGGGAGGCTACCCACACTTCAAAAAAAAGTGACCTCTTAGCTGAGAATTTGGCCACAGGAAATGTAGTTTGCATGATTGGTTGATGAGTTTGCTGTTCATTGTTTGAACATTGATCATAGAAATTAAGAGCTTGGAAGAGCCTTGACAATATTTGGACCAAGGCTGTCCTTTCACAGTGAGGACCTGGGGTCCAAGCAGTGGCAGTGGCAGAATCTTAACACTTCAGGATTCTAAGTTGTTTTTGTCTGAGCTCAGAGAACAGATTCATCTGGTTGTGAGCCTCAACACTGTGGACAACACATTGAAAAGCAACAAAAGGATGGGAGGAATTCTAGGTAAAATTCATGCTGGAAGGAAAATAGTTATGGGGCATTTTCTTGAATGTATATTTCAGATAAATAATACTCTGAAAATTTGAAATCTTACCTGAGATTTGTAGAAACTGGTCAATAGCTATATGATGCTAAAGTTTCAAAAAGTACCTGGCTGGTGTGGCTCAGTAATGGAGCATAGATCTGAGTCAGGAGTTTACAGTTTGAGTCCTGGTCAGGGCACATGCCCAGGTTTTAGGTTTGATAACTCAGGGTGGGACATACAAGAAGCAGCCAATCAATAATTCTCTCTCAACATTGATGTTTCTATCTCTTTTTCTCTTTCTTCCTCTCTGAAATCAATGAAAATGTTTTGTTGTTATTGTTTTAGGTTTTAGATGGTAATATAAATTTTAGGATCAATGAGTTACAGCTTTTTTATTTTCTTAAAATTTTTATTTTATTTTATTGATTCCAGAGAGGGAAAGGAATAGAGAGAGAGAGAGAAACATCAATGTGAGATACATTAGTCGGCTACTTCCCGACCCGGAATCAAACCAGACTAGGAATCAAACTCATGACCTTTAGGTGCTCAGGACAACACTCCAACCAACTGAGCCACACTGGCAGGGCTGGATTACAGCTTTAATTATGTATGTATTCAAACAAGTTATCTTATTTGTTTAAGGTCAAAATTCGATAAAAACTAGAGTGATTAGGTGGCAGGCATATGGGAAATTGGACACACTCTAAAACCTTCTCTAGCACATCTAGAAAAAGTCGTTGTGTTTCATTGGATATTCTGGTAATCTCAGCATTAATTTGAAATTCCCATGTTCCTCACTCTGAGACTGAAAATCTCTTAGAATTCTGAAGAGAATGTAAGGACAGAAAAAAAATGCCTTTCTTTTTTTTGTTGTGGTCATCCACAATTTATGAGAAGCACCTGGTAATTAAACCCTTAGACTGTTAGCTCTTCTGATTCAAACAGCGCCTCTGTTCAAATTGCAAGACAAAATAAGCTACTTTCAAGGCTATATTCCTGCATACCTCTCCTCCCTGCGGATTTAATGACTGAGGAAATCTGGGCAGGAAAGTTTCCAGTTAGTAGAAGGGCTCTACTCCCTCCCTTTCAAACCCAAGCTGCCCCTCTTTTGAACTCTTTGTAACTTTTGCTCTAAAAATGTTTTGCTGGCTTGTGAAGAGGCTGATAAAGACACCTCCCTAGGACATCTGCCTGGACTAAAGAAAGCAAACAAACCTTTCCAAAGACAACTCCCCTGATGTCTGCTCAACTCCAGCCCAAAAATCCCCCTCCCTTTTAGCAACGGCAGCCATTACCCTTTAAAAGAGCAGGCCACAGTTTATTTCTTCCCTTTGTACTGATTAGCAACGCACTGTACCTTTGCCTTTGGGGAAAGTAAAATAAACTTTCTCTCTGCATCTATCTCTTCTTTTAGTTGTGGATTCTTACACAGCCAGTGTCCACAAGGGCCAAACACCCTAACAGGGAAGAAAATGGATATTTATTGAGTTCCCCTCACATGAGGTTATTGTTCTCATTACAGGTGTGGAATCCCTCATTTGACAGGTCAGGTCCTTATGTCAGGTCCTGCAGTGAGTTTGATTTGAAAACCTATGGCTCTTTCTTGGTTCTAGCACCATTCTCCACAGGTTGAGAAAAGAGTTTAAAGATCTCTTCTTGCAGGTGGGTTTTTGAAATTGAATAACCTCTACAGTTGTGTAAATGTCATGAGTTTTTATTAAATTTTTTGGGCCTCAGACCAAACCCTATAATTGTGGACTTTAAAAACAATATTCCTGATGATAATTTGATTTTTTGCTTTTGTACACTTCCTCCCACACAAAAAATAAAATAACAATGGGTGAGGAGGGAGTGAACATTCTAGTTATATTGAGATTTATGATAAGAGAATGACTGGAGAATGCTTTTGAGAAGGCTAAAAGGGCTAATTCCAATGTAACCCTGATATTTGGGGCTAGTGATCTGAATCCAAGCCAGCAAGCTCAGTGTATTTCCTGATAGCCTATAATTAAGTCCCTTTCTCCTTCCCAGATACTGGTCTTGCAGAACCTGTTACTGTGAAGAGTACACTGCCCCAAAAGGATGGTTTTTAATGCTGGCACCAGGCCAGACCATCAGATATGGCCTAGAGACCCCCAACACCTGGGGGCCTTCTTGCAAAGCCTGCAAAAAGGTCTGGAAGCATAATCCATGTTTGTGGGACAGAGACCACAGGGAGGGCGATATAAAGGAAAGCCCAATGTGTGTTCCTTCACTCAGATTTGGAAGACTGTTCCCTGACTCCACCAGTGTATTAAACAATGTCTCTCCTTTTTCTTAGAAGTATCTTTGGTTTTCTTTTGTCTTCTGCAACACCTTCACCCCCAAAGCCAAAGAGGCCTGTATCTACAGACTGAATAAGCAGTACAGAACTCTTTTTCTTGTTTTACCTTTGAGAAATGCTGGCATGTATTTGACATGCAGTCAGATATTTAGTATGTCAGTGGAATAGAATGTAGTAATCTGGAAGAAATGGAGAGAGATACATAAAGATCAGCACATTCATGCTGTCCTTGGCTAACCACTTCTACCAAGACTGAATAGATACTTGTTGTGCTCAGCCTCCTGATTAGCTTCAGAAATCTAGGTCCTATTTTGTTTTTTTTATTTTTTCAAGATTCTTGAGTAAAAATTTTTTCTTTCTCTTTCATTTTATTCCAAATGACCAGATATCTAAACCTGTGAGTATATACATTTTTATTTTTTTTAATATATTTTATTGATTTTTTACAGAGAGGAAGGGAGAGGGATAGAGAGTTAGAAACATTGATGAGAGAGAGACATCAATCAGCTGCCTCCTGCATGCCCCCCATTGGGGAAACTAGACTACCAACTTACATCACACACAAAAAGAAACTCCAAATGGATACTGGATTTAAACATAAGACAGGAAAACATAAAAATACTAGAGGAATCCACAGGCAGCATGCTGAAAGAACATATGCTGAAAGAACTTCTTCACTGATACTGCTCTAAGGGCAATGGAAGCTAAAGAGAAAATAAATGGGACTACATCAAAATAAAAAGCTTTTGCACAGCAAAAGAAACCATCAATAAAACAACAAAAAAGCCCACTGTATGGGAGAACATATTTGCAAATGTTATCACTGATAAAGATTTAATCTCCAACATCTACAGCCAACTTATACACCTTTATAAAAGGAAGATAAATGATCCAATAAAAAATGGGCAACAGACCTAAATAGAATCTTTTCAAAAGAAGATAGAAGGAAGGCCAAGAGACACATGAAAACATGCTCAAAGACACTAATTATCTGAGAGATGCAAATCAAAACGACAATGTGGTACCATCTCACACCTGTCAGAATGGCAATCATCAACAAATCAACAAATGACAAGTGTTGGTGAGGATGCAGAGAAAAAGGAACCCTTGTGCACTGTTGGTGGGAATGCAGACTGGTGCAGCCACTGTGGAGAACAGAATAGAGTTTCTTCAAAAAACTAAAAATGGAACTCCCATTTGACCCTGTAATCCCACTCTTAGGAATATATCCTAAGAAATTAGAAACACCAATCAGAAAGGATTTATGCACCCCTATCTTCATAGCAGCATAATTTACAATAGCTACAATTTGGAAATAGCCTAGGTGCCCATCAGCAGGTGAGTGGATCAGAAAACTATGGTACATATTACACAATGGAATTCTATGCTGCCATAAAAAAGAAGGAATTTTTACCATTTGCAGCAACCTAAATGGAACTTGAGAGCATTATGTTAAGTGAAATAAGCCAGTCAATGAAAAAAAACACCATATGATCTCACTCATTTATGGAAAATAAAGAACATTATAAACTGATGAACAAAAAGATAGATACAGAGGCAGTAAAGTATCAAACAGACTGTCAAATTACATTGGGAAGTTTAGGAGAGGTGGGGTAAATAAGAGATCAACCGAAGGACATGTATGCATGCATATAAGCATAACCAATGGATATAAGACTCTAGGGGTTAGTGCATGCATGGGAGTGGGGGGGGGTAATGTCAAGATATGTATACATGTAATACATTAATAAAAAAATAAAAAATGAATTTTCTAGAAAAGGCCAATAAATTTAGCAAGACCCTCGAGGATATGAAAAAGGACCATCTGGAAATTAAGCATACACCAACAGCAGACTAGAAGTTCGCAAGAATCAAGTAAAATATTTGAAATACAAAGAAGGAAAAAACACCCAACTGGAAACAAAAAAGAATCCAAAAAAATGAAGATAGTGTAAAGAGCCTCTGGAACAACTTCAAGTGTACCAACGTCCAAATTATAGGGGTGCCAGAAGAAGAGAGAGAGCAAGATATTGAAAACCTATTTGAAGAAATAATGACTGAAAACTTTCCTTACCGGGTGAAAGATATAGACTTACAAGTCCAGGAAGCACAGAGAACCCCAAACAAAAGAAATCCAAAGAGGACCATACCAAGACACATCATAATTAAAATGCCAAGGGCAAAAGACAAAGAGAGAATATTAAAAGCAGCAAGAGAAAAACAATTAGTTGGAGTACCCATACGACTGTCAGCTGATTTCTTAACAGAAACTATGTAGGCCAGATGCAAGTGGCAAGAAATATGTAAAGTGATGAATAGCAAGAACTTACAACCAAGATTACTCTACCCAGCAAAGCTATCATTCAGAATTGAAGGGCAGATAAAGAGCTTCAGAGATAAGAAAAAGCTAAAGGAGTTCATCACCACCAAAACAGTGTTATATAAATGCTAAAGGGTATTCTTTAAGAAGAGGAATAAGAAAAAAAGGTAAAGATAAAAATTATGATCAACAAAGTGACAACAAATACATATCTATCAACAAGTGAAACTAAAAATTAAATGAATAAAAAATCTGACGAACATATAAATTGGCAAATAGAATAGAATCAGGGGTACCGAAAGGGAGTGGACTGACAATTCTTGGGGGAAAAAGGGATGTGGAGGGTGTGGGAAGAGACTGGACAAAAAAAACTATGGATGAGGACAATGTGGGTTAAGGGTAGGGGATGAGGTGGGAACCAGGTGGAGGGAAACTATGGGCGGGGGGGTAGGGAACAACTGTAATAATCTGAACAATAAACATTTATTTTAAAAAATGGTATCTCACTATTTTCATTGCATTTCCCTGATCACTAGCGAAACCAAACACATTATAAGGTGCTCATCAGATGTTTGCAGTATGTTTTCTAAGAATTTCTTATTCATGTCCTTTGCTCATTTATTTTTTTCTTTTAGGTAGGTAGTAGTAGTTTATACATCATGGATTTCAGCCCTTTAACCTTTGCTGATATTACCTATTTACATATTCTCTGTCACATTATTCTATTCATGTTACTATACAAGTTTTTTTCAATTAAATCTTTATTGTTCAGATTATTATATTTGTTTCTCTTTTTTTCCCTCCATAGCTTTCCTCCACCCAGCTCCCACCTCTCCCTCTAACATTACCTCCCCCTGCATTGACCTCATCCATAGGTGTATGATTTTTGTCCAGTCTCTCCCTGTACCCCCCTTACCTCTTTCCCTCTGAGAATTATCAGTCCACTCCCTTTCGGTGCTCCTGATTCTATTATATTCACCAGTTTATTCTGTTGATGAAATTTTTAATTCACTTAATTTTTAGATTCACTTGTTGATATGTACTTGTTCATAATTTTTTATCTTTTACCGTTTTCTTCTTCCTCTTCTAAAAGAGTACCTTTCAGCATTTCATATAATACTGGTTTGGTGGTGAACTCCTTTAGCTTTTTCTTATCTGTGAAGCTCTTTATCTGCCCTTCAATTCTGAATGATAGCTTTGCTGGATAGAGTATTTTTGGTTGTAGGTTCTTGCTATTCATCACTTTGAATATTTCTTGCCACTTGCATCTGGCCTGCATAGTTTCTGTTGGGAAATCAGCTGACAGTCGTATGGGTGCTCCCTTGTAGGTAACTAACTGTTTTTCTCTTGCTGCTTTCGAGATTCTCTCTTTGTCTTTTGCTCTTGTTATTTTAATTCTGATGTGTCTTGGTGTGGTCCTCTTTGGATTCCTTTTATATGGGGTTCTGTGTGCTTCCTGAACTATTTCTTTCACCATATTTGGGAAGTTTTCAGTCATTTCTTCAAATAGGTTTTCAGTATCTTGCTCTCTCTCTTCTTCTGGCACCCCCACAATTCTGATGTTGGTAGGCTTGAAGCTGTCCCAGAGGCTCCTTACATTATCTTCACATTTTTGGTTTCATTTTTGTCTTGCTTTTCCAGTTGAGTGTTTTTATATTTTAAATTTTTGACTTGATTCTTGCCTTCCTCTAGTCTGCTGTTAGGTCTCTGTATAATATTTTTTATTTCAGACAGTGTATGTTTAATTTCTAGTTGGTCCTTTTTCATCTCCTCTTGTGTCTCACTAAATTTATCCATCTTTTCTAGGAGATTCTTGAAAAACCTTATAACCATGGTTTTGAACTCTATATCCAATCCTTTGTTTTCCTCCATTTCTTGTGTTTGTGATCTTTTCCTTTGTCTCTGCAATTTCACTATGTTGGGAGAACCTCTGTGTTGGATTCAGCCTTATGGTACAAGACTTACAAAACTGCAAAAGCCTCTCTGTTGAGCTTGGGATGGGTGGAGTCTCAGGGCTTAACAGATTGCCTTGCCTTCCAGTCGGCCCTGCCCTCCACGGTCCCGGTATCTCACATGACTGGGTAATTGCTGGAGCAGGCCCTGTGTGTGCACATGCTCTCACAGTACCTCTAGACTGCTGCCTTTCCTGCTCCCCTGCGCTCTGGGACCATATGAATCTGAGCCCCCTGTGTCTCGCCCGAAACTGGGGTCTAGTGGAGTTAGAAGTGGTGCAGTCTATAGGCTCTGTCTCCTGCACAAAAGCCAGTGGCACAATCAGCACTTTGTCCTCTGCGCACAGCGGATTGTGCTCCCGCAGATTTCTGCCCTTTCATGACTCCCCTACATTTTTGTGCACTTCTTTCTTTTCACAGTCCAAACTCCCCCCAGTATGAGTTTCGGCCGGACCTGGGGTTCAGTGCCGTAGGAAAAGGGGTTCAGTGCAGTTGGAAGTCTCCCATCTCCCTCCCACCAGAGAAAGCCAGCCAGGTTCTCCGGCACCTGCTCTCTCCTCACGCACATCTCCGTACCTCAGCTTTTTGCAGCTCTAGGTCTCCATGAGCCCCTCTCTTTCCTTCTAGTTGTAGAATTTCCAGTCAGCCAGCTTTTTTATGCTTCTGGATGATGTCCGTTCTTCTGGTTGTAGTTTTGAAATTGTTGTGTGAGGTGGAAATTCTACAACTAGAAGGAAAGTTTTAATGTCAAATCAATTTTATCAATTTTTAGGATTTCTTAGTGTTGAATCTTATTTTTACCATCCTAATATTTTAAAATTATTATTGCTTCTATTTCTTTTGGAGATGTTATAGTTAGCTCTTTGATTCACCTAGAATTTGTCTGAAGGACATAAAAAAGGATCTATTTTGTCCCAACACTTTTTAATTATATAGCCCATCTTGTCCCCATTAATTTGAAAGGCTATACTTTTATATGTACCGTTGATTTATGCACACTATTTAGCTTTATGGTATGGTTTGGTATCCAAGTGAGGTAAGTGCCTCCTGTTTCTCTTTTCCAAAGATATTGGATTTTTTGTTGTTATTGTTACTCCTCACCCAAGTATATTTGGGGTCTAGGGCTCCAAAGATACTTTTTGTTTTTTTTAAAGGAGGATTTTTATTACTTTTATGTAGAGAAAACTCAACAGTGTACACTTATCCCAGCTTGGTGGTCAGGTCTTTAGCCTTTTCCAGCTTGGCAATGCAAGCCACTGACTTTGAACCTGAGATCCCCAATGACAGCAGATCTCAGCCTATCTGTTGTTGTAATTGATCCGGATAGCTTCCATCAGCTTCTTTGTTTTCCAACTTACAGTGATGATAGTGCAGGTCTTCCTGTGGACTAGATGCCCAGCCTGGCCTTCCCCTTCCCTTGATAATGCAGTAGGGAGCCCCCAGCTTAGAGAACAGGGCGGGAGGGAAGACCACCAGCTCAATGTGATCTATATTGTGTCAGTCACTACCAGCTGAACCTTCTTGTTCTCCACCAGGATGGCAACAATCCCTTAACCCCTGCTTGAAGAACAGGTGGCCCTTTGGTGGGGACAACCCCTTTGCCAGTAGCTTTATTCTCAGCCCTGGCCTACAACCTCTGCTTCTTTTGTTTTCTCTCCAGTCTGTATTTCTGGGTCAGCTTCAGCAGTTGAGTTACTGTTTGGTGGTCCAAGGCCTGGGTGAACTGGTTAAAAGCAGGAGGCACTTTCAGATGCTTATAGAGAACTAGTGGCCTGGTGTAGGATTTCATGCACACTAAAAGTAAATTAATTAGAATAAATATTTTAATATCGCTACTCGCCCTTTCTTTAAGTGTAAACCAAATTCATGATTGACAATGAAAATCAAAACACACACATGCAGTTGGCACCAGTGAGAGCTTTATGTGCAAGTCAACTTAGCCTTTTATAGATAAAGTCAACTTAGCCTTTTATAGATAAAGAATAAACTTGCTTAATTATACCTGCTTTCTGATTTAGCTAAACTTTTTCCAGCCCAGTGAAGCACCCCAACTATTCTTTCAGGTAATTGTCAGCAGCACAGCAATAAATATCAACATGAAGTAGATTATTATCGTAGATCATGCAAGGAGAACAAAGGGTAAAATATTTAACTGCAGCAGTGTTTGCCTATATTCTGCACAGTGAGAAAATCTGAAGTCATTTTCAAGGTCCACCATTTCTTACTTTTTTTCAGTAGGGTCACGTTTCCAAGCTTTTTAAATCTCCATTTTCCAGCTAATGAAACGAAAATAGAATTCTACCGAGTCTCCTATCTACCTTCTCCAGGACTTCTGTGAGGATCAAATGAGATGAGGCATGGGAAAACCCATCACGGATGTTTGGTTCCAGTATAAAATGTTTGCACCTGTCTATAAAGCAAGTTGTGTTCCTGGGCTAAAGAAACTCCAAGAAGTCTAATCACTAGGGAGAAGAGACTGGGGGTTGCTACCTGACATTACCCAGATGGACACTTAGCACATTTGCCTTTTATTTATATAGATAGCCCTTGGCCACTATAGCCTAACAAAGTGGGGCCTTTTGACAAAGAGGATGAGGTCCCTTTGGGGTTGGAT
Source organism: Lasiurus cinereus (assembly GCA_011751065.1). Classification (NCBI taxonomy): domain Eukaryota; kingdom Metazoa; phylum Chordata; class Mammalia; order Chiroptera; family Vespertilionidae; genus Lasiurus; species Lasiurus cinereus. The sequence goes on along the minus strand of JAAGEH010000034.1, from coordinate 719,135 downwards.
GTCCTATCCCCATGGTCCGCAAACTGAGTCGCAACCCACATGTGGCTCTTTGCCCCCTTGAATGTGGCTCTTCCACAAAATACCATGGCCTGGGCAATTCTATTTTGAAGAAGTGGCATTAGAAGAAGTTTAGTTTAAAAAATTTGGCTCTCAAAAGAAATTTCAATCGTACTGTTGTTGATATTTGGCTCTGTTGACTAATGAGTTTGCCGACCATTGTCCTATCCAATGCCAAATCCTCAAATGGAATTTACCACCTTCTTGGCCTGCTGCTTCTTCTCAATTGCAGGGGCCGGCACCATCTTCTTCCTCTTAGCTTTCTTTTCTTTCAGTATCTTGTGCAGTGGGAGGAGAAAGACAAAAATATTTTTATTATATGGTTATCACCACCTTAAACCAGACATCAAACTTTGCTTCATTAAAGAGTGAGCCAAAAGATTATGTACTTCTTGATGAATACAGCATCACCAATAAAATATTACAAACAGAAATGTTTACCTTGAATCTAATAAAGTCTTGAGAGCTGACTTTAGTTTAGAGGCAAGTAGAGGAATAAGTTAAGTGACTAATGAGGAAACAAATCTAAGAAATCCTGAATGTGAGGCTTTCTATAAACTCTGTCGCTTCAATGAGTAACTCTCATGGGAAAAACTATGGTCCAGTGGATAATGGGACCTATGGTAAATTAAAAGAGCCGTTAGAGGCATAACAACCAAATGCAATAGCTAATCTCTGGTATGAACAAATGAGCTACAAACGGCATATTTAGGACAAGTGCAGACATTTACAAATGGACTGGACATCGGGTGATATTAGGGAAATATGGTAATAATAATAATAAAGTCGGTATGTAGGAGAATAGCCTTATTCTAGCGCTGTGGACTGAACTGTCTTCAACCCACATTCATATGTTAAAGACTTAACCCACCAATTGTGATAGTGTTTGGGTGGGGCCTTTGCGAGGTAATTAGGTTTAGATGAGGAAATAAGGATGCAGCCCTCTTGTTGTGAATAGCCTCCTTTATAAGAAGAGGAAGACAGAGGTAGCTCTCTCTCTGCCACATGAGAACACAGTTTGAAGGCAGCTGTCTCCAAGTCAGGAAGAGTCCTCATCAGGAATAAAATCACCCAGCACCTTAATCTTGGACTTCCATCCTTAAGAACTGTGAGAAATAAATATCTTATTTAAACCACCCCTTGTTTTTTTTAAGAGAAGAAGTGAGGAAAGGAGGGAGGGAAGAAGAGAAGGATGAGGGGAAGTTGGGAAAGGAAAAGGGAAGGTAGAAAGAAACATTGATATGAGAAATATCAATTGCTTGACTCAAGTGGGGATCAAAGTCACAACCTGGGTATGTGCCCTGATTGGAAATTAAATGGGTGACTTTTTGGTATAAGGGATGATGCTCAATCAACAGAACCACACTGGCCAGAAATTTTTTATTTTTATTTACTTACTAGAGGCCTGGTGCACAAAATTCAAGCATGGGTTAGGGTCCCTAGGCCAATCAGTGCCTTCTGGCTGCTAGCTGGGGCCTTCCTTCCTGGCTGCCAGCTGGGGCTTTTATTTGTTCTGTGCCGCCCCCTGGTGGCCAGCACACATTATAGCAAGTGATCGAACTTCCAGTCTCCTGGTCAAACTCCCGAGGGGACACTTTGCATATTAACCTTTTTATTAGCCATATATATGTTAGAGAGAGGGGAGGGGGAGGGAGGATGAGGGAAGGGCAAGAGAGAGAGAAATCATTTTTTTTCCTTTTATTTATGCATTCATTGGCTGATTTTTGTATGTGCTCTGACTGGGAATTGAATCCCAACCTTGGCTTGTCAGAAGGATACTCTAAACAACTGAGCTACCCAGCCAGGGCCTCTTCCTCTATACTCTTGCCAATTCTAGATGCCCTTACCACTCTTCTTCTATGGGGCTAATTCTCATTTTCCCCCCCATAATTATTGAAGTATTAACCAATGTGTTGTTTTCTCTGACCACCTCAGAATCCTACACTGAGTGGTGCTTCTGGCAGCACTTCCTCCTTAATGCCTCTCATGTGCTAGAGAATGGCATCTCCTTGTTTTAACTTACATTTAACTTACATTAAATCATTAACTTGATTATGAGTGTGATTAAGGATATTTGCTTAGTTTACAGAAAACAGATAGTAATATCATACACACACACACACACACACACACACACACACACACATATGTATATATTTCTAAGCAACAGTTATGACCAAATGACTGGAACGACAGTCAGCCGGTCACTAGTGACACACTGACCACAGCGGGAGTGCCACTCAGGGCTTACTTACAGCTGGTGAGCATTGCTGTGGTGGTGGGAGCCTCTCCCACCTCTGCAGCAATGGCAGGTGCAGCAGGGCTGGGATGAGCAGCAATCCCCTCCTGTTGCTTTGGCACTCCTACATTTCCCTAGGGGTCCCAGATTGCGAGGGGTGCAGGCCAGGCTGAGGAACCCCACCTGTGCATGAATCTGTGCACTGGGCCTCTAGTCTAACATAACACAAGAACTGAGGTTATAAAGGAACTAGAGGTCTGGTGCATGAAATTGGTGCACAGAGGGAAGAGTCCCTCAGCCCAGCCTGTACCCTCTCCAATCCGGGACCCCTTGGGGGATGTCTGACTGCCTCTCACAATCTGGGACTGCTGGCTCCTAACCCCTTGCCTGCCTGCCTGCATGATCACCTCTAACCCCTCTGCCTGCCTCTCTGATTGCTCCTAATCACCTCTGCCTGCCTTCCTGATTGCCCCTAACTGCTCTCTTACTAGGCTGATCACCCCTAACTGCTCCCCTGCTGGCCTGATCACCCCTAACCGCCTCTGCCTAGCCCTGAACCTGGGACTCAGGATTCCCTCCTCCAGCTGGTCACAGGCACCCAGGACACAGACCAGCTTTGCCCAGGCTGGCTGTAGCCACAGGGGACCGTGGGTAGGCAGCTTCGTCTGGGCCGCAGCCACAGGCGCACAGAACTGTGGAGTGGGCGGTTGTCGCTCTCCCAGGCCACAGGCACAGCTGCTGCACCCAGGACCATGGGGACTGTGGGGCATGCGGATTGTCCCATTCCTGGGCTACATACAGCCCTAGCTGCTGGCATCGAAGGCCACGGGGTGGGAAGCTTGTCCCTCTCTTGGGTCACAGACCCAGCTGCTGGCACCAGGGACCGTGGGGGCGGGTGGCTTGTCCCTCTCCTGGGCTGGGCCGCAGGGGCAGGCACAGACACTGGTGCCCAGGACCCCTCTCCCAGTCCACAGGTGCAGACACAGCCGCTGGCACCCAGGACCACAGAGCAGGCAGCTTGTCCCTCTCCTGGGCCACAGGCCCAGGCGCTGAAAAATCCACTGAACACTGGCTGGAGAGAACCTTGATAACCAAGGACAAAAAGTGGAGGCCATATAGAGACTAGTAGGAAGAGCGGAGGCGCAAAAGGACTGGCTGAGCTCCCACATATAGCAGCTGAAGTTCTGGAGAGATAGCTCAGCTGTGGGGGCTGCCACTGAGAAATCTGAGGTCTAATCCACAAGCTAAGCACCACAGCAGAGAGAACCAGAACTGAGAAAGGTGCTCAAATAACATCTGGCTGTAAAAAGCAACAAGGTTGCTATCTGCTAGTCAGAGATGGGTGGAAATGCAGGCACCCTTTTAAAGGGCCAACACACCTTGTGCTCTGACACAGGAAGAGCAGAGTGGACTGGAGCTGTGTGAGCAGAAGCCAGTGTTGTGGACTCTGGGGTTAGAGCTCAGAAGACAGACACCCCAGTTTCCTGTGCTGAGTTATTCCTCATGCTGCAAAGGTCATATTTCTCAGGCACACCTTTGCTATCCAGATGGTTTTTGCCTAGGGGAAGACAGTTGACCCACCAGATCTCTATTAAGTAAATGAAAATAAAAAAATCCTGGCCAGTATGGCTCAGTTGGTTGAGCATCATCCCTTACACCAAAAGATCACCTATTTAATTTCTAGTCAGGGCACATACCCATAGTGTGTAGTTTCTGAAACCCATTAAGAGATTGAGAATAACAATTGGCCTCCAAGCTGAAGCAATTGCCCCCACCTTGTTGAAAAACCTCTTACCACATCTGTGGGAGGACTGGCTGAGGGCTACTCAAGACTGAATCCAATCAGTCTGCAAGCAGAGGTGGGTCTCTGAAGGCTTTGAGTTTTGCTGATCTAATTAGTCAGAAAAAGCATTTGTCACTAGATATTGACAAGGAGTACCAGCTCTACCTAATACATAGTCACAAACCCGAACAGGAAGCCAAAATGGGAAGAAAAAAAACAACTTCCAAATGAAAGAATGAGAGATTTCTCTAGAAGAAAAAATAAATGATAAGAAATTTATCTGATGGAACTCCCATAAGGCTGTCAGCTGATTCCACATCAGAAACTCTACAGGACAGAAGGAAATGGTAATGAAAAACAAGGATCTAAAACCAAGACTACTATAGCCATCAAGGATATCATCCTATCTAATAAAGAGCAATATGCAAATTGACCATACCTCCACTATACCCTCCAACCATGCCCACCAGTCAATCAGAGCAAGTATGCAAATTAACTCAACCAACATGGCTATGGCCACAGAGAGAGCAGGAGGGAGGCTTGGGTTGCCCCTGGCGATGGAGGAAGCCAAGCTTTCCGCACACTCTGGCTGGCCCAGGCCTACACTTAAGGCAACAAAGTTTCAATGGCTGAGTGAACAGAAGGCTTGGTTCTGTTCCAGGCTACAAAGTTTCAATTGTAGAAGATAAATAAATCTCAGATACCAGGGCTTCTGCTTGGGTTGCCAGGGGGCATGGCCGGCCTAAAAACCACCACAGACCCCTCACCCAGGCCACCCTATGCCCCCAGGGAACACCCACTCTGATCTAGGACACCCTCCAGGGCAAACCAACTGGCTCCCACCCATGCACCATGCCTCTATTCTATCTAATAGAAGAGTAATATGCAGATTAACCATCACTCTAATACACAAGATGACTGCCCCCATGTGATTAAAAGATCCTGACCCCTTGTGGACTCAAGATGGCCACCACAAGATGGCTAGCAGGAGAGGAAAGTTGGCAAGAACCAGGCCTGCAAGAGAGTGCAGTTGTGGGCGATCAGACCAGCAGGGGAGGGCAGTTGAGAGGTACCAAGCCTGCAAGGGAGGGCAGTTGGAGGTGATCAAGCCTGCAGGGGAGGGCAGTTAGGGGTGATCAGGCCTATAGGGAGGGCAGTTAGGGGTGACCAGGTCCACAGGGGAGGGCAGTTAGGGGCAAACACACTGGCAGGAGAGCTGTTAGGCATAAATCAGAATGGCAGAGGAGTAGTTAGGGAGTGATCAGGCTGGCAGGCAGCAGAAGTGGTTAGGGACAATCAGGAAGGCAGGCAGGTGAGCAGTTGGGAGCCAGCAGTCCTGGATTGTAAGAGGGATGTCCGACTGCCTGGATCAGGCCTAAATGGGCAGTCGGACATTCCTCAAGGGGTCCCAGATTGGAGAGGGAGCAGGGTGGGCTGAAGAACACCCCCCCACATGCACAAATTTTGTGCACAGGGCCTCTGGTACAAAATAAATGGTGAAATAAAGAGCTTCCTGGACAAAAAAGACTAAAGGAGTACATCACCACCAAGCCAGCATTACAAGAAATGCTAAAGAATGCTGTAATGAGAAAAAGAACAGAGAGAGAAACTGCTGGAAACCAAACATTGTTCTCACTAAATGGATGTAAACAGGAAACCAGAAGGCTGGTCAACCTTAATTGCTCTGAAAGGTCAGAGCTAATCACTCACTGTTTAGTTGAAACATTGTTAGCTAAAGCAGCCTCTACCTGTTTGTTTCATGTTAATTTCTGTTATTGTAATTTCCTGCCTAAAGGCTATGGGTGTGTCCCAAAGCCTTAATAAAAGGGAGAAAAAGGCCAGAGCAAGTGGTAGTCCTTTCCACTAGAGGAAGGCTCCCTCCTGGCCCCCCAATATCGCCAAATTAACATTCTCTAGTCTCTCTTTTAGTTTGCTTGTGGCTTCCTTCAGAACCCGAACCCTGAACCGGGAACCCTGAACCACACGGGACGTGGAAAGGGGCTCCCACAGAAACCTAGGCATACAGAATTAAAATGGCAATAAATAAGTACCTATCATAGCCTTAAAAGCCAAAACCAGTTTGGCTCAGTGGATAGTGTCAGCCTGTGGATTGAAAGGTCCCGAGTTTGATTCTGGTCAAGGCTACATACCTTGGTTGCGGGCACATCCCCAGTAGGAGATGTGCAGGAAGCAGTTGATCGATGTTTCTCTTTCATCAATGTTTCTCACTCTCTATCCCTCTCCTTTCCTCTTTGTAAAATATCAGTAAAATATATTACAAAAAAATAATAATAGCCTTAAATATAAAAGGATTAAACACTCCAATTGAAAGACATAGGACAACCAAATAAATACAAAAACATGACTAAATTATATGCTGTCTACAAGAGACCCACCTCAAAATAAAAGACTCATACAGGATGAGAGTGAAGGGATGGGAAAAAGTTTTCCAGACAAATGGAAATGAAAAAAGAAAAGCTGGAGTAGCAATACTCACATCTGACAAAAGATACTTCAAAATGAAGGCCATTACAAAAGACAACAAAGGTCACTACATAATACTAAAGGAATTGATCCAACAAGATGATATAACCCTGGTAAACATATATACACCCAATAGAGGAGCACCTAAATATATAAAAAGAATTCTAGAGGATTTTAAGGAAGAGATACATTTTAATATAAGCATAGTAGGATAATTTTACACTCCAATGACTTCACTGGATAGGTATTCCAGACAAAAAATTAACAAGAAAACACTGACTCTAAAGGACACATTGGATCAGCTGGATTTATATGACATTTACAGAACATGTCACCCCAAAGCTGCAGAATATACATTCTTCTCAAGTGCACATGGGTAATTCACAAAGATAGACCACATGTTAGGACACAAAACAAGTCTCTACAAGTTAAAAAGATTGAAATAATATCAAGCATCTTCTCAGACCACAGTGGAATGAAATTAGAAATCAATTACAGTAAATACTCACCAATACATCCAAACACCTAGAGTATAAATAGCATGTCACTAAACAATGAATGGTTTACCAAGGAGATCAAGAAAAAAAATAAAAACTTTCCAAAGTAAATGACAATGAACACACAACAACCCCAAATCTCTGCAACACAGCCAAGGCAGTCCTGAGATAGAAATCCATAGCGCTACAGGTCTATTTAAAAAAAAAAATAAGAAAAATTAATAATGAACTACTTAATCCTACAACTTAATGAATTAGAAAGAGAACAACTAGAAGTAAAAAGAGAACAATAAGAAAAGTAAGTAGAAGGAAGAAAATAATAAAGATTAAAGCAGAAATAAATGACATAGAGACTAAAAAAATATAAAAGATCAATAAAATCAAGAGCTAATTCTTTGAAAGAATACATAAGATTAATGAACCCTTAGCCAGACTCATCAATAAACAAAGAGGAGGGCTGACGGTCAGCCATTGCTGTTTGCTTCACCCTGAGACCTTGCTCCACCCAAACTTTGTGCAGAGGCTTTTGCATATGAATAGCCTGGGCTTTTGAAATCTAAAATTATCTAACAAACTTCAGCTGAGTCAGAGAGACCTACAGTATCCAAAAGAAGGCCCAAGGCCCCAGAGAAGCTTGCATTGCTTCACATCTGGGCCTCATCTGGGCATCTGCAAACCTCAAATAAAGAGGAATCTGCAGATCTCTTCATAGCTCCTGCTGGGTGTTCTCAGGCAGAAGCTAAATTTATACCTTCTTGGAGATTCAAGAGCCAGTATACCCAGTGGTCAGAGTGGGACCATCCAGATTACTACTCTTTAGATCCATAAGGAACATACTCAGGGGGCAGACTCAGTGAGCACCAAAGCCCCACTGAAGCAAGTCTTGCCTAATAAGGGTGTCTCCAGCACAGAAGTTATCCCTGTGTAGACACAGTTGATCCTCATAGCCAGTTGTCCTGGAGGTCAATTCCTCCCAGTGATACCAACAACAATCAAAGCTTAACTACAACAAGATTGTGCACACAGCCCACAAAGGGATGCACCAAGAGTGTCCAGCTCAGGTAACTGGGGAGGCTGAGCCACTGGGCCCTAAAGGACACCTAGCACACAAAACCACTCTATCAACAGAGGTAAAGAGCCAGAATGTGAAGACAAAGAAACAGGTCACAAATGACAGAAATGGAGAAAAGCAAATGACTGGATATAAATTTCAAAACTACAGTTATAAGGTTTTTCAAGAATTTTCTAGAAAAGCCTGATAAATTTAGTGAGACTCTCGAGGATATGAAAAAGGACCAATTAGAAATCAAACATACACTGACTGAAATAAAGAATAATATACAGAGATCCAACAGCAGACTAGCAGTTCATAAGAATCAAGTCAAAGATTTGAAATACAAAGAAGCAAAAAACACTCAACCAGAAAGGCAAAAAGAAAAAATAATAAAAAATATGAATATAGTCTAAGGACCTTCTGGGACAACCTCAAGTGTACCAACATCCAAATCATGGGGGTGCCAGAAGAAGAGAGAGAGCAAGATACTGAAAACCTATTTGAAGAAATAATGATAAAAACTTCCTCCACCTGGTGAAAGAAATAGACTTACAAGTCCAGGAAACACACAGAACCACAAACAAATGGAATCCAAAGAGGATCACACCAAGACACATCATAATTAAAATGCCAAGAGCAAAAGACAAAGAGAGAATATTAAAAGCAGCAAGAGAAAAACAGTTAGTTACCTGCAAGGGAGTACCCATTCAACTGTTAGCTGATTTCTCAACAGAAACTATCCAGGCTATACAGGAATGGGAAGAAATATTCAAATTGATGAATACCAAGAACCTACAACCAAGATTGCTCTACCCAGCAAAGCTATTATTCAGAATTGAAGATCAGATAAAGAGCTTCACAGATAAGAAAAAGCTAAAGGAGTTCATCACCACCAAACCAGTATTTTATGAAATGCTGAAAGGTATTCTTTAAGAAGAGGAAGAAGACGCCAAAGTAAAGATAAACATTATGAACAACAAATACATATCTATCAATAAGTGAATCTAAAAATCAAGTGAATAACAAATCTGATGAACAGAATAAACTGATGAATATAATAGAATCAGCAGGACAGAAAGGGAGTGGACTGATAATCCTTTAGGGAAAAAGGAATGAAGGGGGTACAGGAAGAGATTGGACATAAATTGTACACCTATGGATGAGGACAATGTGTCGAGGGATAAGGGCAGAGGGTATGGTGGGAACTGGACGGAGGGGAGCTGTGGATGGAAAAAAGAGGAACAACTGTAGTAATCTGAAAAAATATTTATTAAAAAAAAAGAAATAGAGGACCCAAATATATACAATCAGAAATGAAAGCAGTAAAGTAACCACCGACACTACAGAAATACAAAGGACAACTCTATGACAACAAGCTGGACAATGTAGATGAAATGGATAAATTCAATCTTCCAAAATGGAATCAGAAAACCTGAATAGGCCAATAACAATTGATGAAATAGAAGCAGTATTCAAAAAACTCTCAGCAAACAAAAACCTCTGGTCCGCAAGGCTTCACAGAGAAATTTTACCAAACATTCAAAGAAGAACTAACACCTATCCTCCTCAAACTATTACAAGAAATCCAAGAAAAAGGAACACTTCTAAGCTATTCTTATGAGGACAAATTATTCTAATTCTAAAAACAGATAAAGACACTACAAAGAAAGAGAATTACAGGCCAGTAACCATGATGAACATAGGTGCTAAAATCCTCAACAAAATAATAGCATATTGGATCCAGCAATAGATTAAGAAGATCAGACACCATGATCAACTGGGATTTATTCCAGGAATGCAAAGCTGGTACAATATTCACAAATCAATAAACGTGATACATTACATAAAAAATTAAAAGACAAAAATCACACGATCACATCAACGGACATAGAAAAAGCATTTGACAAAATTCAACACCCATTTTTAATAAAAACATTCAGCAAAGTAGGAATAGACAGAACATATCTCAACATGCTAAAGACCATATATGAGAAACCTACAATGAACAGCATACTCAATGGGCAAAATCTAAAACCATTTCCCCTAAGAACAGGACCAAGACAGATATGTCTGCTTTTACCACTCTTACTCAACATAGTATGGGAAGTCCTAGCCACAGCAATCAGACAAGAAGAAATAAAAAGCATCCAAATTGGAAAAGAGGAAGTAAAACTCTTATTATTTGCAGATGATATTTTACATAAAAAACCCTAAAGACTCTACCAAAAAACTACTAGACTTAAATGAATTTGGCAATGTAGCAGGATACAAAATCAACACCCAAAAATTGATGGATTTTTTATACACCAATAATTAATTCTTAGAAAGAGCAACTAAACAAACAATTTCATTTACCACTGCAACAAAAAAATTAAGATACTTAGGAACAAGCTTAACCAAGGAGGTAAAAGACTTGTACTCAGATAACAACAGGACATTGAAAAAAGAGGTAGAGAAAGATATAAACAAGTGGAAGAATATATTGTGTTCATAGATAGATAGAATTAGCATCGTTAAAAAGTCTATACTACCTGAGGCAATCTATAGATTCAATGCAATCCCTAGTAAAATCCGAACAGCATATTTCACAGATCTAGAATACTTTATACATTTATATGGAACCAAAAAAGACCCTGAATACCTGCAGCAATAATGAGAAAGAAGAACAATGTTGGAGGGATCATAGTAACAGATTTCAAGTAATACTACAAAGCTACCATAATCAAAACTGCCAGCACAGAATATAGATCACTGGAACAGAACAGAGACCCCAGAAATATACCCAAGCCATTACAGTAAATTAATATTTGACAAAGGATGCAATAGCATACAATGGAGTTAAGACCATCTTTTTAATAAATGGTATTGGGAAAATTGGACAGATACATGCAAAAAAAAAAAAAAGAAACTAGACAATCAACTTACACAAGAATAAACTCAAAATGGAGAAGACTTAAATGTATATTGTGAAACCATAAAAATCCTACAAGAAACTGTAGGCAGCAAAATCTCATACATCTCTTGTAACAATATGCTTATAGATAATCTCCTAAGACAGTGGTCAGCAAACTCATTAGTCAACAGAGCCAAATATCAACAGTACAACGATTGAAATTTCTTTTGAGAGCCAAATTTTTAAAATTTAAACTTCTTCTAACACCACTTCTTCAAAATAGACTCGTCCAGGCCATAGTATTTTGTGGAAGAGCCATACTCAAGGGGCCAAAGAGCTGCATGTGGCTCGTGAGCCGTGGTTTGCCAACCACTGTCCTAAGACAAAGGAAACTAAGGAGAAAATTAATAAATGGGAATACAACAAAATAAAAAGCTTCTGCACAGCACAGGAAACCATCAACTAAATGAAAAGGGAACCCACTCTAAACCACCAACTAAATGAAAAGAGAACATATTTGGCATCTGATAAAAAGTTAATATCCAAAATATATAAGGAACTCATACAACTGAACAAAAGGAAGACAAACAATCCAATTAAAAAATGGGCAAATGATCTAAGTAGACATATTGCAAAGTAGACATACAGATGACCAAGTGACATATGAAAACATGCTCAAAGTCACTGATCACCAGAGAGATGTAAATTAAAACAACAATGAGGTAACCCCTCGTACCTGTCAGAATGGCTACCATCAACAAACTAACAAATGACAAGTACTGGGAAGGATGTGGAGAAAAGAGAACCCTAGTACACTGCTGATGGGAATGCAAACTGGTGCAATCATGGAAAACGGTAAATATGGAACTGCCATTTTCCCCAGGGATCCCACTTCTAGGAATATATGCTAAGAATCCCGAAACACCAATCAGAAAGAATACATGCATCCTACATTTATAGCAGAATTATTTGCAATAGCCACGATCTGGAAATAGCCCAAGTACCCATTGGGCAATGAATTGGTAAAAAACAAACAAACAATCAATCAAACAAATAACAGTGGTACATGTACATAATGGAATACTACATGGCTATAAAAAAGAAGGAAGTCTTACCTTTTGAGACAGAATGGATGAACCTGAAGAGTGTTATGCTAAGCAAAATAAGCCAGTTAGAGAAATAAATATACCATATGATCTCACTAATTTGTAGAATCTAATGAACAACATAAAAAATTATTTTTAATAAAGAGATATGTGTAGTTGCACTGGAAGACATAGTAAAAATGTTAATTCTCCCAAAACTTCGCTAAGAGCTTACTGCACTTCCTCTCAAAATCTCTGCCAGATTTTTATAGATATATATAAGGCTTATTCTAAAATTTATATGAAAAGACAAAGGTACATTTTACTCATAGCCATTTCAATTCTGAAAAGAAGAACAAAGTTGGAGGATTCATATTACCTGATTTCAATGCTTACTATAAAGCTGCAGTAACACAGAGGAGCACATAGACAAAAAAAATAAGAAACATCAATCATGGAACAGAATAGAGAGCGTAGGAATAGACCCAAAAAATATAGTCATTTTTTGACACAACTACAAAGACAACTCAAAGGAGAGATTATAGTCTTCTCAACAAACAATGCTATACACTCAAAGTCCATAAACAAACACTCAAACCTAAAAATGGATCATAATCTAGATGTAAAATGCAGAAACTATAACATTTCTAAAAGAAAACATAAGGGACAATCTGCATGACTTTGGGTTTGGTGCAGAGTTGTTTTGTTTTTATTTGCGATAATAGATGAGGCACAACTACTTCCTGCTACTCCAACATCTCAATACAAAAGATAACAATCAAGGGTAACAGTGAAATTAAGATAAAAAATTACAAAAGCTGAAGATTTTAGAGACAAAAATGACTACAGTCTAAGTGTAGAAAAGTTGTAAATGGTTTAGTTCAGCATTGCAAATAGTTATCTTCTTTTCTGGTTATGACGAACCCCAGAATTAGATCAGCTTCTTTGATGCCTTCCTTGGCCCTGGAATCCCCAGGCTCAGTGAAAAGCTCACAGGGTGGTGGCTAGGCTGGTGGGTCCTGGCCTTTGGGCCATCCCACCCTGCATTCTGGTCAGCCCAAAGCAGTCATAGTCCCTCGTCCTATATAATAAAGAGCTAATATGTAAATGATTATCACGCCATCATGCCGGGACTGGGGGACCTGAGGCCACACCACCCTCCCTGGCACTGGGGCCAGAGGACCTGAGGCCATGCCAGGGGACCTGAGGCTACATCCCCCACCTGGCGTTAGGCTGGGGGACCTGAGGCTGTGCTCCCCTCCCCCACCCGGTGGGCCTTGACAGGGGTGGGGCTGGCTGGGGCTGGGTCTTGCACGATTTCAAGGTGCACGTGGGTGGGCAGGGACTTGACTCTGGGTCCCATGGTGTGCCCAGACTCTGACAGAAGGGAGATTTTCATGTACATTTTACTAATTTTCTTTCATCTCTGACACTTCTATTATAGAGGAAGATCAAATAGCAATATTAAAGTTTACTATTTATCCTTCCATGCAGGAAAGACAGAGTACATTGGAGGCATTAATTCCCTTTTAATGTGTACAAATTTCATGCACCAGGCCACTAGTACTTACATGAAAGTGAATGATCAACCTGATTAAAGACAAAGAACTCAGACAGGTGACCAGCAGGTGCACCAGCCAGGATGCAGCAGCCTCACCTGAGCCACATTTTTAAGTCAGTAACAGCTCAAATACTCACACACCTATGAGACCCAACACAGTGACTGGCAGGGAGCACCCCCACTGTCATCAAAGGCAAGTGTGATCTCAGAATCATCCCTCCAGTGTTGCCTAGTGCTCCTTCCCTCTAAGCTTCACATAGGAACTGATACTGGGTCACTGTCTCTCAGCTTATGAAGAGCCAAAGGAAGCAGTACAAAAAGTTTTTTCTAACAAAAAATAAATAAATAAAGAGCTGAGCCCTGGTGGCCTGCACATCTGAGGGTTTCACGTTTGATTCCTGGTCAAGGGTAGGTACATGAATTGCAGGTCCAATACCACCCTCCATTGGAAGTGTGTGGAGGCAACCAATCGATATGTCATATCAATGTTTCTCTCTGACCCCTTCCAATCTCTCTAAAAAATCAATGAAAAATATCCTCACTCCTTGGGTGAAAAAATTTTTTAAAAAAGCTGAAACCTCAGTGAATACTGCCACATAGCGTAGATCACCAAGAGGGAAAATATTTTATGTTGTCTCCTCATTTAAAACACAGTGATAACAAGGGTAACTCAGAAGCAGGTTTTCCCTCTCTTTTCTTCTGGGTCAGCCTCTGCCACACGATTCAAGTTTATCTGGCCTGCTGACATGGAGCCAAGAGAGATGCAAAGGGACACAGGAGGGGAACAGTGTGGCCTAGATACAAGGACCCTGTACTGTATGACTAAACTCTATTTTGGTGCCAGCTACAGAGGAAGCTCTTTTTTCTTTTCTTTCAAATGCCAGGAAAGCCCTAACCACCGAGACAGACTTTGCAGTGGAATGAAATGTACTTTTACATAGTGGCATCTGGCAGGTAGGTGGACTATGACTGGGTGCCACTGAACATCCCTGTCACACCCACAGCTCCTGAACTCCCCTAGCTGGGAGCCACTGTGGACAGTGTGCATGTGTTGTGTGAACATTCTAGAGGCAGGAGCCCTTGACAAGATCCTGGATGGAGAGGAGAGCTGAAAATGAGGATCAGCTCTAAGAGGCACTGGGGTTGTGGCAGTCTGCAGGGACTCAGATTTGTGCAGGGTCAGCACTTCCTGAAGGTCAGCATCATCAGTGAACCAAACAGCTGTGCTGAATCTGGTAGCGCTGTAGCTTCCAGAAGCCGAAGGACAGAAAGCCTTCTACTGCTCCCACACAGCCAACTGCAGGTACAAGAAGTTGGTGAAAGAAGGTATGGTCACCTTCAAGGCCAGTTTATTTGTCTTTACCAGCTGGTGCAGGACAGCAGGTTGGTATAGAGTACTAAATGCCAATGTGTGCTGCACAGTGGGAGAGGGACATGCCCTATACACACGATCAGGGCAAGGTGACAGGCAGGAAAGACAGAGCATATTGGAGGCATTAAGGCACGACCATACCCAGGACCCCATCCTCTGAGGCTGGGCTTCATTCAACAGCATGCACAGGGAGCTCTCAGGAAATTGGCACAAGAGTTTTAAAAGCAACTCATTCACTTCGGTCAGTGGCACTGAGACACTCCCCCATTCTCACTCCCCACCCCTGTGGGGCAGGCACAGGGACTGCATTTAGCAGCATCAGTGCACACTCAGTCTCCTACAAACTACCATTAGGCATAGCTTTAGGGTTAGTGTCTCTCAGAAGTTGGAGGGCAAGCTGTCTGCAAGGCCAGCTGGTCTGTGTTTTGCATTAGAGGAATGTGCATGATACTCAGTGGTGACACTGTCTCAGAGCTGCAATGGCTACTTGCTAGTGCAGATTCACATCAGAGTAAAACAGAGTCTCAGGAGTATACAATCCCCAGGATTCAGTAGTTCATCAAAGCCCCCTAGTCCTCGGCCTGGGATCTGCCATGCTCCCACTATCCACTCAGATGCTGGCCATGCACATGGAAAGCCACCCAGGAGAAGGTGGGCAGCATGGAATTGGTTCTCACTACAGCATGGTGTCCTTGAGGTTCTCCTTCAGGATCATGTTCGTGACTGCGTGGAACATGAAGCAGATGCTCTCCATCAATGGCCGTGGTAAAGTGGTGGAACAGCGGGCATGCTGTGGTTCCTGCCAGCGGTAGAAACTCCAGGTCCTCCAATGGTGGGGGTCATCCCGGAAGTAGAGGAAGTGCTTGATGATACTGACACTCCTCATCTTCTCCACCAGCAGTTCTGTCTTGTTGTTTTTCATAATGGTCTTGAAGATATTCTCGAACTCCACCAGTCAGTTGGTTGGCCAGTCCTCCATGAGCACTTGGTCACACTCACTCGAGGACAACATGAACAGGATTGAAGTGATCCCCTCAAAGCACTGGAACCACTTCTGGCATTGGTACCACTGGCTGTCTGCTTCCACCATCTAAAAAAAGATTTTCCTTTTTAAAAAAAAAAATTTAATAAATCTTTATTGTTCAGATTATTACAATTGTTCCACTCCCCCGCCCATAGCTCCCCTCCACCCAGCTCCCACCCCATTCTCTGCCCTTACCTCCTTCCCACTATCCTCATCCATAGGTGTATGATTTTTGTCCAGTCTCTTTCCACACCCCTATCCCTCTCCCCCTGAGAATTGTCAATACTCTCCCTTTCTATGCCCCTGATCCTATTATATTCACCAGTTTATCCTGTTCATCAGATTTTTTATTCACTTGATTTTTAGATTCACTTATTGATAGATATGTATTTGTTGTTCATAATGTTTATCTTTACCTTTGTCGTCTTCTTCCTCTTCTTAAAGAGTATCTTTCAGCATTTCATACAATACTGGTTTGGAGTTGATGAACTCCTTTAGCTTTTTCTTATCTGTGAAGCTCTTTATCTGATCTTCAATTCTGAATAATAGCTTTGCTGGGTAGAGTAACCTTGGTTGTAGGTTCTTCATCACTATGAATATTTCTTCCCATTCCTGTATGGCCTGCATAGTTTTTGTTGAGATGTTAGTTGACAGTTGTATGGGTGCTCCCTTGTAGGTAACTAATCGTTTTTCTCTTGCTGCTTTTAATATTCTCTCTTTGTCTTTTGCTCTTGGCATTTTAATTATGATATGTATTGGTGTGGTCCTCTTTGGATTCCATTTGTTTGTGGTTCTGTGTGTTTCCTGGACTTGTAAGTCTATTTCTTTCACCAGGTGGAGGAAGTTTTTATCATTATTTCTTTAAATAGGTTTTCAGTATCTTGCTCTCTCTCTTTTTCGGGCACCCCCATGATTTGGATGTTGGTACACTTGAGGTTGTCCCAGAGGGTCCTTACACTATATTCATATTTTTTTAATTCTTTTTTCTTTTTGCCTTTCTGGTTGAGTGTTTTTTGCTTCTTTGTATTTCAAATCTTTGATTCTTGCAAACCTCTAGCCTGCTGTTAGGTCTCTGTATAATATTTTTTATTTTAGTCAATCTATGTTTCATTTCTAGTTGGTCCTTTTTTCATATCCTTGAAGGCCTCACTAAATTTATTGGCAGTTTATAGAAAATTCTTGAAAAACCTTATAACCGTGGTTTTGAACTCTATATCCAGTTATTTGCTTTCCTCCATTTCTTTCATTTGTGATCCATTTCTTTGTCTCTACATTTTTGCTGCTTCCCTGAGTTGGTAGAGTAGCTTTGTGTGCTAGGTGTCCTAAAGAGCCTAGTGGCTCAGCCTCCCCAGTTACCTGAGCTGGACACTCTTGGTGCATCCCTTTGTGGACTGTGTGCACAGCTTTGTTGTAGTTAAGTCTTGATTGTTGTTGGTATCACTGGGAGGAATTGACCTCCAGGCCAATTGGCTGTGAAGATCAGCTGTGTCTACACAGGGATAACTTCTGTGCTGGAGACACCCTTATGAGACAAGACTTGCAAAATTGCAAAAGCCTCTTTGTTTAGCTTGGATGAGGTGGAGTCTCAGGGTGGAGCAGACACTTTTGGCTTCCTGTCAGTGCTGCCCTATGAGATCCCTGGGTCTCAGTGTCCCTCAGTAATCACTGCAAGCACCTCTGAGAGAAAGCCACCCTCGAGTTTCACCCACTGCCAGACAGTCCAGTTTCTCCCCGAATGAGTCTGGGTTCCTGGAGTCTCACCTGGAACTGGAACTCAGTGCAGTTTGGGAGCTTCTGTCTCCTTCATGCTTGAGAAAGCCAGCCACGCACTCAGCTGCCAGTCCTCTCAGCACAAGTGCGTCTCCATACCTCAGCCTTTTGCAGCTCCTCTGAGTCTCAATATGCTTTTCTCTTTCCTTCTAGTTGTAGAATTTCCACTCAGCCAGCTTTCCTGTGGTTCCTGTGTATTCATTTTGTATTTTAGTTGTAGTTTTGAAATTGTTGTGCGAGGCAGCAGTTTAGGTGTTTACCTATGCCAGCATCTGGTTTCTCCAGTGAGTTGGGATTTTCTTTTCTGTTTTTTTTTTTTAAAATATATATTGATTTTTTACAGAGAGAAGGGAGAGAGATACAAAGTCAGAAACATCAATGAGAAAGAGACATCGATCAGCCGCCTCCTGCATGCCCCACAGTGGAGATGTGCCCTCAAGCAAGGTACATGCCCCCAACCAGAATCAAACCTGGGACCTTTCAGTCTGCAAGCCGACGCTCTATCCACTGAGCCAAACCAGTCTCGGCAGGATTTTCTTTTTTAAAATATATTTTTATTAATTTCAGAGAGTAAAGAAGAGGGAGATAGAGATATAAACATAAATGATGAGAGAGAATCATTGATTGGCTGTCTCCTGCATGCCTCTAATTGGGAATGAACCCATAACCCAGGCATGTGCTCTGACCTCCTGGTTCATAGGTGGATGTTCAATCATTAAGCCAGGCTGGCTGAGCTTAGAAGGAATTTTCTTTCTTTAATATATTTTATTGATTTCAGAGAGGAAGGTAGAGAGAGAGACATCAATGAGGAGAGAGAATCATTGATTGGCTGACTCCTGCACCACTGGGCACTGAGCCAGCAACCTGGGCATATGCCCTTGACCAGAATCGAACCTGGGACCCTTCAGTCTGCAGGCGAATACTCTATCCAACGAGCCAAACTGGCTGGGGCAATGTTTGGCAAACTCATTAGTCAACAGAGCCAAATATCAACAGTACAACAACTGCAATTTCTTTTGAGAGCCAAATTTTTTAAACCTAAACTTCTTCTAACACCACTTCTTCAAAATAGACTAGTCCATGCCGTGGTATTTTGTGGAAGAGCCACACTCAAGGGGCCAAATAGCTGCATGTGACTTACGGGCCTCAGTTTGCCAATCACTGGGCTAGGGCAAAAGAGATTTTCTTTTTTTTAACAAATTAAATCTTTATTATTCAGATTATTACATTTGTCTCTCTTTTTTCCCCTCCATAACTCCCCTCCACCCCGCTCCCCCCTCCCTCCACCCCTACTTTCCCCCAATTGATGAGTCCATAAGTGTATGATTTTTGTCCAGTCACTCCCTGTACCCCCTTCCCCCCCGTTTTCCCCTGAGAATTATCAGTCCACTCCCTTTCTGTGCTCCCGATTCTAATATATTCACCAGTTTATTCTGTTCATCAAATTTTTAATTCACTTAATTTTTAGATCCCCTTGTTGATAGATATGTATTTGTTGTTCATAATTTTTATCTTTACCTTTTTCTTCTTCCTCTTCTTAAAGAGTACCTTTCAGCATTTCATATAATACTGGTTTGGAGTTGATGAACTCCTTTAGCTTTTTCTTATCTGTGAAGCTCTTTATCTGCCCTTCAATTCTGAATGATAGCTTTCCTGGATAGAGTATTCTTGGTTGTAGGTTTTTGCTATTCATCACATTGAATATTTTTTCCCACTCCCATCTGGCCTGCATCGTTTCTGCTGAGAAATCAGCTGACAGTCGTATGGGTGCTCCCTTGTAGGTAATTAATTGTTTTTCTCTTGCTGCTTTTAATATTCTCTCTTTGTCTTTTGCTCTTGGTATTTTAATGATGATGTGTCTTGGTATAGTCCTCTTTAGATTCCTTTTATATGGGGTTCTGTGTGCTTCCTGGACTTGTAAGTCTATTTCTTTTACCAGATGTGGGAAGTTTTCAGTCATTATTTCTTTAAATAGGTTTTCAGTATCTTTCTCTTTCTCTTCTGGCACCCCCACAATTCTGATGTTGGTATGCTTGAAGCTGTCCCAGAAGCTCCTTACATTATCTTCACATTTTTGGATTCTTTTCTCTTCTTGCTTTTCCAGTTGAGTGTTTTCTGATTCTTTATATTTCACATTTTTTACTTGATTCTTGCCTTCCGCTAGTCTGGTGTTATATCTCTGTATAGCATTTTTTATTTCAGTCAGTGTATGTTTAATTTCTATTTGGTCCTTTATCATCTCTAGTTGGATCTTTTGCATCTTTAGTTGGTCCTTTTGCGTCTCCTCTTGGGACTTGATAAATTTATCCATCTTTTCTAGCATATTCTTGAAAAACCTTATAAGCATGGTTTTGAACTCTATATCCAGCCTTTTTTTTCTTCCATTTCTTTTGTTTGTGATCCCTTCCCTTGTCTCGGCATTTTCACTATGCCGGGGAAACTTCTGTGTTGAATTCAGCCTTATGATACCAGACTTGCAAAACCGAAGAAGCCTCTGTTGAGCTTGGGATGGGTGGAGTCTCAGAGCTTAAGGGACCACCTTGCCTTCCAGTCGGCCCCCCACCTCCACGGCCCCTGAGTCTCACGTGACTGGGTAATCGCTGGAGCAGTCCCTGTGCACGCAGGTGCTCTCTCGCAGTGTCTGTAGACTGCTGCCCCTCCGGCTCCCCTGTGCTACGGGACCACACGAGTCTGGGTCCCCAGGGTTTTGCCTGAAACTGGGGTTTAGTAAAGTTAGAAGTGGCACAGTTGGGAGGGTCTGTCTCCCGCCCACTCATGAAAGCCAGCGGCACAATCAGCAGTCTGTCCTCTGCGGCACAGTGCCGTTTGCGCCACCAGACTTCTGATCTTTTGCGATTCCCCTAAATATCCATGTACATCTCCCCCTTCACAGTGCAAACTCCCCCCAAATGAGTTTCGGCTGGATCTGGGGTTTAGTGTCATAGGATAAGAAGTTCAATGCCTTTGAGAGTCTCTGTCTCCCTCCCGCCAGAGAAGGCCAGCCAGGTTCTCCAGCACCAGCTCTCTCCACAAGCATGTCTCCGTACCTCAGCTTTTTGCAGTTCCTCTGGGTCTCCGTGAGCCCCTCTCTTTCCCTCTAGTTGTAGAATTTCCACTCTGCCAGCTTTTCTTTGGTTATGGATGATGTCTGTTCTGTCTTTTAGTTGTAGTTTTGAAATTGTTGTGCGAGGCAGCAGTGTAGGTGTTTACCTATGCCGCCATCTTGGCTTCCAAGAGATTTTCTTAATAACAAAGTCTTGTTCCACGATGCCCTTCAAGGCTTTCCTTGCCAACAGGATATCTTCTTGCTTATTAGGAAAATAGCTCAGCTGGCAGATCTGGTCCAAATTGTCCAGGAAGTACTTCCCGATTAACATAGTTGGAACTCACTCCTGTGACTGAGGCCTCCCTGATGTCCAAGTGCCAAGGGTGCTCAGGGTAGACACGTACAGCCAGAAGGAGCTGCCTCTATGGTCAATCCGGCTTTGTTCTTAAAGGCCATGAGGAACATGCCAAGTCTTTTGTTCTCAAACGCTGCCATAGAATATCCCCCAGCATCCACAAGGACCTTTGAGCCCTTGTTGGGCTCAAAGATGATGCCTTATTCTTTGAGCTGAACTTGCAGCTCTTGCCAATGCCCAGCAGCAAGATCCTGACAAGGGGTTGCATGGTGGGCAATATCCATGCTGCAACTCTGTCAATCTTGGCAGACAGTAGACAGCGGCTGAAGTCCGCACCAGGCCAGATATGGCCACTCAGATCAAGGACCCTGCTTCAGGCAAGGCAAGGTCCGTGTGGCAGCTGGGCACTCCCTCAGGCCAAGGCCACTGCCGATGCCCCAATGGTTATTAATTTTTGAGAACAATACTAAAAGCAAAATTTGAAAAGAAAACATCTTAAGTTGCACTTAATTAAAATGAAAAACTTTTGCTATGTGAAGCACTATTAAGAGAATGAAAACATAGACTGTGAGAAAATATCTGCAAATCACATAGATGATAAAATATATGTATCTAGCATATACAAAAAAAATTTAAGTCTAAACAGTTAAAAAAGCACACAAAACCCAATTTTTAAAAATGGGCAAAATGAGAGAATGAGAATGAGGAATGGGGATGAAAGTGAAAGCAAGAGGAAAGGCTGATCAGAAGGACAGATTATAAGATAGAGAGAAAATGATTTGACATTCCCAAGAAGCCTAGACTCCTTTTTCTGTTTAAATATTAGTAAATTATAGATACTAGTTATCCATACATTGTACTTAAAAAAATACAAAGGTTATAAGTGTGTGTAAAAATGTGGTTGCTGCAGTTTTCTTTTACTTGTAGAAAAGAAATTGGTATTAATTTGAATATTTTTGAATACAAAATGTCTTAAAAAATTATAGCATATATTTCTTATGGTGTATAAGCCAATTATATTTTTAACATATTAGACGATTTTTAGAATCATAAAACTATTTTGTCTAGTACTACAGTGATGGGTAAATGATGTTATTCATTTCTCAAATCTCATGGAACTTTATAGCGCAAAGAATGAACCTTACGTAATATTTTAAAATGCAAATTTTAAAAATATCAACTAGGTGGATGGGGGAATCACAACATGGAATGGAGATTATAAAAAAAGAATTTAATTGTATTACAAATGTATGACATAACCTCACTGGAGATAATAGGGAGGAAAGGATCTAAGTAACTTTGGAAATGACTGGAAACGGTAAGACAAAAGGAGCTGTACATGAGCACTGTGGGTGGTGATGTTGCTTCTCATAGAAGTACTGGTTAGAAGTTCTGATGCTGCCATTGTTATATACTGGGACTGAAAAAATAAGTAAAAAGATGGTGAATGGTAGGGGCCAGGTTTCTCACTGTTGGAATGAAGGATGATGGATACAGAAGGGGGAAAGTCTAGAATGAACCATGGTAGTTCTGAAGTAGTGTCTAAGTCATCAGTAGAATTCCTAGTTAGCTTAATATAGAAACTTATGAGTAAAAGGAGAAATAATACAGATATGTATGTATACTAGTATACAGGTTAATATACATACATTTATTTCCTAGCTCGGTTCACTGACAGGGTCTGAAAGCAATGACACCCCAGTAACAAGCAAATCCTGGTTTCTAACATCATTCTCCAACCAAAGGATCCAGGAATCCTTGCTGAAATGGCTGGTTTTAGGGCTGGAACAGAATGTATAAGTTGAGCCTGGAGCATACATCCTACAGTGACAGAAAGTAGGGAGGTACTCAAAACACAAACTACTGGGAATATGTCAAAGGGATACAGAAGCCAACTGAAAGAGCCCCAAATTTGTGCATGGGTGGTTTGCTGGCTGGCCCTGCCCCCTGGTCGAACTCCCAGTCTAGGAGATAATTTGCATATTAGCCTTTTATTATATAAGATAAAGTTTCTGTATATTCCATTTTTATAGTATTTCTTATTTTGTTTTATTTAGTTGACTAAAATGAACTTAAAAGAACTAGTTTAATCATGCCTTTCCCTAAATAGATCTAAGGAAAGTAAAAATCTACCATAGTTTATAAACAAGGTGGATAAGAGTTTGACCTTAAAGTAAGACTAAGCTCATCTATGCATGGAAAAGGTTCAAAATTTCAATTGAAATAAAGAGGGTCAAGCTCTTATAGCAGAACTGGAACTTTATATGACCATTCTAAATAGAATCCACTATAGATTAAGAGAAAGGCAAATTAGGTTAGTAAACTAATGGAATATTAACAGTTTTGGGGTTTGTTTTTTTGGTTTGTTTTTGCTTATTGGTATTTTCCAAATTTCTATACTCAATGTTTGACTTTAATAGAAATAAAAAAAATGCTATTTTCAAAATATTCTGTAGTTGTACTGCTTACTATTACATGTATTTTTTGGTATTTACTTTTTTGGGGTTGGGGAGGTTAGTCCTCGCCTGAATCTGAATACATTTCCATTGATTTTAAAGCGAGTGAAAGGGAGGGGGAATACAGAGAGAAAGAAACATTGAAATGAGAGGGACACATTGTTTGCCTCCACGGGCCCCAACCAGGGCCGTGGATTAAGCCTGCAACCGAGGTATGTGACCTAGACTGGAATCAAATGGGGGACTCTACAGTCTTGGGGCCAATGCTGCATCCTCTTGGCCAAACCAGCTAATGTAGGATTTACTTTAATTGTACATTTAAAAATATATTCCTGCCATTGTTTTAGATATCTAATATAAATTTAATATGTGTCCTGAGTCATCTATACTAACAAAAGGGTAATATGCTAATTAGACTGGGAGACTTCCCAGAGACCTTCCAGACATCCTTCTGGACGGTCCTTCAGGACAAGGCTATGGTGGCAGGGCCAATACAGAGGTGGATAGGGACGATCAGGACAGAAAGGGAGGGCAGTTGGAGGCGATCAGGCTAGCAGGTGGGGCAGTTGGGGGTGATCAGGCTGGCAGGGGAGGGCAGTTGGGGGCGATGGGGCCATGGGGGGGCAGTTGGAGGCAATTGGACTGGCAGGGGAGTGGTTATGGGGTGATGAGGCTGGCAGGCAGAAGTGGTTAGGGGCATTCAGGCAGGTGAGTGGTTGGGAGCCAGCAGTCCCGGATTGTGAGAGGAATGTCCGACTGCTGGTTTAGGCCCGATCCCTGTTGTTCTAAATTGGCAGTCAGTCATCCCCTAAGGGGTCCCAGATTGGAGAGGGTGCAGGCTGGGCTGAGGGACACCCCCCCCGCCCCCGCCCAGTGCACAAATTTCATACACCAGGCCTCTAGGCCTATAAAATAAAAGCTTAATATGCTAAGTGTCTGATCATCTGTTCAACCAAAGTGTAATATGCTAATGATATGTTAAGGCCACTCAACAGCTCACTATGACTGTGCACTGACCACCAGGGGGAAGATACTCAACACAGGAGCTGCCCCCTGGTGGTTAGTGTACTCCCATGGGATAGCAATGCTCAGCCAGAAGCCAGACTAAGGGCTGGTGAGCGCATCAGTGGTGACAGAAGCCTTCCCGGACTCTACAGCAGCGCTAAGGATGTCTGACGGATGGCTTAGGCCCGCTCCCTTGGTCAGACATCCCCTGAGGGCTCCCAGACTGTGAGGGGGCGCAGGCCAGGCTGAGAGACCCCCTGAGTGCACAAATTTTGTGCCCTGGGTCTCTAGTCTCATTATAAGCCTTGGCTTCTCCCAACAAAGGATTTCCTCCTGTCTGGATGAGTTGGAATCTCTGCTCAGGAAGGGGCATTTTGAGTCCCTTGGGTACAACCTAGGAGAACTGGGTGGGAAATTAGATTACAGCACTTATACTCAAATCTCCCTGAATCCCCCAAATGGAATCACCTAGGAAAGTGGCTAAAATGGGGATCCCCAGCCTGATTCTAGACACTGACTCCACATTTCTGAAGGCAGGGCCGGGAATCGGCACCTGTTAAAAGTCACAAGATGGAATTCTGGTGTACAAGGAGGTCGGGACAGGTCTGGGCTGGAGGCTGAGATGAGCAGATGGGTTTGAGCCAAGCTGACTGGGTTTAAATCTCAGTTCTTCCATTAACAGCTCTGACTGCGGTTAGTCACCCAAAGCCTCTGAGCCTCCATTTCTCATACAGAACGTGGGTGGGGCTTATCTTGTTGTGAAGACCAAGTAAACTACGTGTGTAGTACATGTGTGAATGCTAGTTTGCTTTCCCCCTTAATGGACCCCTTTGCGTACCTCAGTCACAAAGGTCTCAGTTGGCTCCTCGGCGCCTAATGGCTTATTTTTAACTAGTTGCCAACATCAGAAAGCCAGGAGCTTCCACGCGAGAACCGACAGTCAGCTTCTCGAGACCAGGTCGGTCTGGGCGGCGCGGGCTAGCAGCCCCGATCCGGCGGCCAGGGAGCCGCTGGTGCTGCTGCCCCTGAGGAGGTCGCCTACTCCCCGGCTCCGCTGCCCTACTCCCGCCCAGGGGGTGAGGGATCTCTCTCTGGCAGCGGATTCCTGGAGGAATCTCTGGGTCAGCGAGGTCCCACGCGCTCCCGCAAGGTTGGCAGCAACGCCGCCCCTTCCCACCCCTGCCAGGCCTCACACAACTGCCAGGCACGCAGACACTCTACCAGTCCGCGGCCCCGCCTCCGCCACCGGTCCGCCCAATCGCCGCTGCACACAAGCTGCACGTGACACGCACCATCCAATGGCAGTCCGTGGAGGCCCTGACGCAAGCGGAGTTGCTGGCCCTTTCCACGGGCGGCGCATGACGTGATCCCAGGGCTTCGGGAGCGCGAAGGGTCAGGGGCGGGGGCTGGAGGACTGGGGGGGACTTTCACAGCTGAGATATCCTTCCCAATCCTTACCTGCCACAGGTGTGTCTCTGCCCTCTTTCCAGTCTCTGCGTGGCTTCTTCTTTATCAGAGTTCTCTTCATCGCGCCTTCAGGTGGTTTCCAAGGGCAGTTGTTCGATATTTATTTGTAATGTTGATGTTATGGGAAGAGGTGAGCAAAGTGGTTTCCTGCTTTGTCATCTTGACGGGAAGAACAACATTATTTATTAAAAAGAGACTTAGTTCTAGAGGCTGGAAGTCCAAGATCAGGTGCCAGCAGACTACGTGCATGCACATCTCTTTCATATTTTCTGTGGTACATTGATTTTTCATGTCGTGAATTTCTTCTTTTGCAGTATCTTATCTACTCTTTTTCCATTCACTTTAAGGTACATATGTGTGGTGTTTGTAAGTTCAATTTCATCATGTTATCAAATATGTTCAATTTCAATAAAGATTTAATAACAAATACTTTTTATTGCTTTATCCAGATCATTCTTAACCGAAACTGGCACTTTTCAAGACCAGAGGATGCTCCTCCTGCCAGGAGGCCCAGAGGCAGACAGCCTGTCCCTGAGGCCCAACCTCTTCCTTCCCTTCAGGCCACAGGATTCAGTGGAGGGAAGTTTGGATTTAAACATTAGAAGTAGGAATCCAGGCATTTTGCAGCAGGGGAGGAGCAGAGGACTGGTGGGCCCAGTAGGTGGGGTGAGGGGCATCCCATCGAGGGCTCTGATAGGTAGGCAAGAACCAGCAGTTCCTTTCAAATTTAAGTGGCAACACAATTGGTGTGTGACTCTTTGGGCACTTTATACATCGGTGATTTTAGATTCACAGCACAAAGTCTTTACCTGATGTGCCCTGTATTTCAATTCTTGGTTCATCACCCTAGATAGTTCTGAGTCCCCTCAACCTGCTTCCTATCTGGTCTTGGTTTACTTCAACACAGGCTACAGTTTCTGAACAAAATTCAGAACATGCAGCCTGAAAAAATAATGGGAACTTATGGCTCCCGGAACCCAGTGTTTGAAATAAGGATTGACCCCGCCAAGGCAGCACCTCATTCCTTAGGAAGCAGTCCTGTGGCCTCAAGTTCTGCCCAGGGCTGGGAGCCCTGCAGATGCAGCCGGCCCAGCCTTACAAACCATCTCCTTTGCTCCAGTCCATCAGGGCAAGGCCCTGCACCTACAGAAATCATCACTTTTTGTGTCTCAGAGTATTATGTTGTTCAATATTTAATTGTTAACCTTTGATTGATTTCAATATAATGTTTTAAACAAGTAATGCCTTTGCGTAGTTCACAGCCCAATTTTGCAAAATGGAAAATGCAGTGAGGAGTCTTTGTCCTGCTTCTTTCCTGTCTTGCAAATGACCAGAGAGGGGATCCAATGATTTCAATTTCCTTGGAAAGTATGACAAACTCAAGTAAGTTGATTCTGCTACCATATATATGTGTTTTTTAAAAAATGTTTTTATTTATTTCAGAGAAAAGGAAGAGAGAGAGAAACATTAATGAGAATCATTGATTAGCTGTCTCTTGCACACCCTCTATTGGGGATCCAGCCCACAACCAGGCATGTGCCCTTGAGCAGAATCTGACCTGCAATCCTTTAGTACCAGGCTGACACTCTGGCACTGAGCCAAAGCGACCACGGATATACATATGTGTTATATTGGCAACTGAAATTCTGCATCATAGGTGAGGGCTGGCATGGTGGCCTCCAGAGTCTGTTATGTAGACAGGAGATAAGGCTCTGGCCGGGAAGTTCAGTTGGTTACACACATCCCTCCTCTATCCCTGTATCTGTCTCTCCCTCTACACCTCTTCTAAGAATCAATAAAAAATAAATTTAAACAAGGAGGAAAGGGATGCCCTGGGACTCTTCTCGCTCAGGAGGCACCGCTCTTCACTGTGGGTCATGCTGTGGGCTGCGGGCGCTGGGTCTGTGCTGTGTTCAGGCCCCGGCCCAGCGCACAGTTGACACGAGGGAGTTGGCATCACTGGGATCCTGCTGCCTGGACGATTCAGAGTGAGCCTAATGCGTGGCCCTTCAACTCCAGGGTCATTCTGTGCCCCCGCTTTCTGAATAACACATGGGGTGGGGGCAGTTCCGAATTTGAAAGCGTCCTCGGTTCAGCAAGAAGCTGCGCGCCTCACTGAAAATGCGTGCACAGGGCGAAGCCTCCCCACTTCCCCACAGTTCACGAGGCCGCCTTCCCAATGGAGCCTCTCAGCCAGCGGGGTCCTTCACCCCGCACCCCGCCAAAGAGGGGAGCGGCCTTGCTGACTAACAGTAATGCCTCTGCCCCCAAGCCCGGGGTGGCGGGCGGGCCCGGGGCCCGGGGCCCGTGAGGCCGAGGTGGCGGGCAGGCCTGGAGCCTGTGAAGCTTGGGGTGGCAGACAGGCCTGGGGTCTGTGAGGCCTGGGGTCTGTGAGGCTTGGGGTCTGTGGTATTCACTGGGTGGCGGGAATCTGAAGTGTGGATTCAAAGGTATGCGCTCTCTTTGTCTGTGGATGTCTGTGATCACCGAGAAGTTATGCCTGTGTTTTTGTGAGTGTGTAGGGTTGAGTGCTATATTTGAAGGGTGTTGAGATGTAGTGTGTGAATACTCAAGGTGATGGTGGTTAGGTATTCATAATTTGGTCTTTGGGGAAATGTTTACCTGTGGTTTTTTTCCCTCCTGTGAATTTGGGAATTTCTCTACTGGCCAATTTGGAAGGATTATCTGCATATGCATCGGGCAATGTTAGGACAAGTGCAGGCGTTCATTAGCTTGGGTGCATTATCTGTGTTTCGTATTTGGGGAATGTAGACAGATCATTGTGTATCGGGGCAGGTTGTAAAGTTATGAGTATTTCTTTTTGTGATCTTCTGCAGCTGTCTATGCCTGTTTCAGTTTGCAGAGGGCAGGTTTGGGACTATTTTCAGGACTGGTGGGTGTTGTATATGCTGGTGTACAGTAGTATTTATAAGATTTGGTGGTGTGTGTGTGGTTGTGTGTTCTACACAATGGAAGAGTTAATTCTGTGTGGATGTTGGGAATGTGGGGTTATGTATATGCAGGTAGTGTGGCATTATATGTGTATTTGAGACATAGGTTATATGCCTTGGAGGTACTGCCCATCATGACCTGCCCAGTTAGGAATTTCTGATCAGATCACCATGTGAGGTTACTTTCCGTGGACTCCTTTTTTCACCCACATATTTCAACTTAAAAAATTATGTTCTCTGTCAGTGTATGAGAATACCAATGACCATATTTTGGACAATTGTTGTTATACCTTTTATGTTTTGTCAAATTCCTGAGTATTAAATAATATTTCATTGTGGTTTTAATTTGCAGATCCTTAATTACAAGTGAGGTTAAACATGTTTTCATGTTTATAAGTTTTTTTTCCCCTATGAATTTATGGTTGTGTAGTAAAGAATATGATCTTTCCCCAAAAGAGGCCTGGCCTTTGCTATCAGCTTCTTAGAGATATTCTCTAAGCTCCTGGAATGTCCCTCTGATTGGACTGGGTGTTTTTGTTTGCCTGAGGGTCTTGGGTTATACCTAATGACTAATGATGTGACTTACAATGTTATGTATGGTAGTAGTTTTGAGTTATCATTTGAGTTTGGTATCAGGTTAGCTTTGGGGGAATTAGCAGGGTGGCTGGAGATTGAGGTCAGCCATGTGGGCAGTCAACTGTGGAGCCCCAGTAAAGACTCTGTACACCAGGGTTGCTTTTTTTAAAAAATATGATTTTATTGATTTTAGGGAGGAAGGGAAAAGGAGAGAGAGATAGAAATATCAATGATAAGAGAGGCTCATTGGTGGGCTACCTCCTATACAATTCCCTACTGGGGATCAAGCATAAGACCCGAGCATATGCCCTTGACCAGGAATGGAAATGTGACCTCCAGGTTCAAAGGTCAGTGCTCAACCACTGAGACACATTGGATGGGTTGGGCACCAGGGTTTGGGTGAGCATCCTGGTTGGCAATATTACACACAGAATCATTGATGCTGGGAATACTTCATCATCATGATTCTGAGAGGGCATCTGGGAGCCCCAAATCGGGCACTTTCTGGGACTGCTCTATGTGATTTCCATCAGCTCACTTAAATTTTTGAGGTAAGTTGCCGAGACTGGTTTGGCTCAGTGGATAGAGCGTCGGCCTGCGGACTGAAAGGTCCCAGGTTCAATTCCGGTCGGGGGCATGTACCTTGCTTGCGGGCACATCTCTAGTGTGGGGCGTGCAAGAGGTGGCAGATTGATGTCTCTCTCTCATCGATGTTTCTGACTATCCCTCTCCCTTCCTCTCTGTAAAAAAATCAATAAAATCTACTTAAAAAAATTTTTTTTTGAGGTAAGTTCTTATTTCCTTGTCACCTTATACCAGCTATCTTTTGTAGAAGCTATAGCATCTATCTGCAAACGATCACATTTTTGCATTTAACAAATTTTACAATATAAAAAACACACCAAAATTTGCTTATAAAACTGAAAATATAAAAACAATTTTTGACTTTATTAATAAAAAATTAAATTATTTGTAAAATTGAACTTCTCAACTAAAAATTGACAGTGTTCATGTCAAAATTTTAATGGTTAGCAGGTAGTTTGTGACGAAGATGGCTAAATAATGAAGCAAATTTGAATTTGTATATTCTAATGAGCTGCTGTTTCCTATTGAGATTATCATTATTTATCTTAACCAGGAAGCAATGAGCTGAATTGATTGTCTGAAATATAACTTATGCAGGGATAGTTCTGTAAACACATTTAAACAAACTGTAAAGGTATTTAATAAATATAGCATTGATAATAAAAATATAAATCTTTTTTTTTAATAGGTGATTTGCTTTTTTAAATGTTTTGTTTTCAATTACAGTGCACATTCAGTATTATTTTGTCTTGGTTTCAGATAACACACATTGTAGTCTTTTCAAGGTCTTAAAGGCCTATTTAAAAAATACATTTTTATTGATTTCAAAGAAGGGAGAGGAAGAGAGAGATAGAAACATAAACGATGAAAGAGAATTGTTGATCAGCTGCCTCCTGCATACTCCACTGGGGCTTAAGCCTGCAACACAGGCATATGCCCCGACCAGGAATAGAACTGTGACTTCCTGGTTCATGGGTCCACGCTCAACCACTTACCCAAACCATGAAACTATGGATATATTTTTATTGATTTGAGAGAGAGAGATGCAGAAAGAGAGAGAGAGAGCGAAATTTCAATGTGAGAGGGAATCATCGATCAGTTGCCTCCCATACACACACGCCCTGACCAGGGATCAAACCCACAATCTAGGTATATGGTATGACCAGATAGCTAACCTACAACCCTTGGCACTGCCACAACACTTGAGACTCCAACCAACGGAGCCACCTGGCCAGGGATTTCATTGATTTTTTTTTTCAAGTGTTGTAGCCATATACAATCCACCAAACCACCGCTGACTTCCTGTCCCAAATACCTGAAAACTCTCGGGCATGGAAAGATGGGCACATTACATGCAATAGATAGACGTCTGAAAACACAAGATGTCCCCGAGAAAGCACAGCATACTGACTGCTACAATGTCAAGCTACCTATTTTTACGTGGTCACTATTTTATGAAGAGAGCAGGTAGCCCCTGGACTTCTAAAGTGCATGAAGTGTCCTATGAGTCTGGACCTAAATGAGGATCTCACTTTGCTGAACTGGATCTCCTTGAACATCAAAAAGAGGGCCGGTCACCACCCTCCACAGGTCCCAAATGCTTCCTGAGAGTATGTTTGACTTTATATGGGGGCTTGGTCCTGAAATATTAGGAAGTGTCTTTAGATGCTATCATTTTATATTGGACAAGAGGCCTGGTGCATGAAATTCATGCACAGGTAGGGTCCCTAGACCTGGCCAGTGATCAGGGCCAATGTGTGGGGCAACTGGTGGGGTAATCGGGGCCACTGCTCATACTTGCCTTGGCCTGGTGCCTGCAGCTCACTTGTTCCACCATCCTGCCATGGTCCTGCTTTTATAGGGGTCCATCTAGGCCAGCAGGGACTCCACTGCTGCCCCTGCCTGCACCGAGTTGCTGATGCCCACCATGTTCTGCACTGCCACCTGATAGTCAGCACATGTTTAACTCCCAGTTGGTTGAACTTCTGCCCACCCATAGGGACAATTTGCATATTAGTCTTTTATTATATAGGATTAGATATATATTATTTCTTCAAATAGGTCTTCTAACCCTTGTTTCTCTTCCTGTTGTTCTGGCACCCCTATTATTCATGTGTTGCTTCGTTTTATGTTGTCCCATAGCTCCCATTGGCGCTCCTTCTGTCTTTTAAGTTTTTTCTCCAGTTGTAATTCAGTTTGGCTGTGTTTTGCTTCCCTGTCTTCTAATTCACTAATTCAGTCCTCCACTTTTCCTATCTACTGTTGAAACTTCCATGGTGTTTTTTATTGCAGCTATAGCACTCTTCATTTCTTCTTGATTCTTACATAAGGTGTTGATTTTTTTCTTTCATCTGGTTTGCGAACTCTAGGACCCTTATCCTGAATTCCTTTTCTGACATATTGCATACCTCTGTTTCACTTAGCAACTTTTCTGGCAATTCCTCGTTTTCTTTCCTTTGGGGGTATCTTTGTCTACCCATTTTTGGTTTCATCGACTGATCTAGATGTCGAGCCATGCAGGGGCTGCTCCTTGGATGGCAGTGGCTTCTTGGGCTGTGGTTGCTCCTTGGGCAGTTACGGTAGCAGCTGCTTCTCAGTTGGCAGTGGCTCCTCTGGTGGGTGTTGTTCGCAGCAGTGGTGTTTTCTCTGGCTGGTGGGGGAGGCTACTTGCATGCTTCTGTTCCTTAGATGGAAGTGGGCTGATTATGAGGTTGTTGCTCCTTGGATGGGGATGGGTTGCTTGTGTCTGCTGCTCCTTGGATGGGGGCTGGCTGCTCATGTGGCTGCTGCTCCTCTGACAGGGGCAGACTGCTTGCATGGCTGTTGTTCTTTAGATAGGGGCTGGCTGCGTGCTGCTGTTGTTCCTCAGATGGGACGGGCTGTTCGTGATGCTGCTGCTCCTTGAACAGAGGCAGGTTGCTTGCAGGGCTGCTGCTCCTTGTACAGGTGTGGGTTGTTCAAGCTGCTTCTCCTCAGATGGGGGGTGGTCTCCTCATGTGGCTGCTGCTTCTCAGACAGGGATGGCAGCTCAGCTGGCTCCTTTTGGTGGACAGGAGCTCCTCTTGAGCTCAGATCCAAAATCCAGAGTCCAAGGTCCAAAATCCATATCTCCTGCAGTCCCAGGGATCCTTTATTCAGTCAGACGCTTTGCCTATCCTCAGGGATGCGGCTTGTCACCCTGTAGTTTCTCCCTGACCCTCTGGGCCCAGAGGTCAGGGAGTCTCTTGCCTAGATCCTTGATTTCACCTTTATCCAAGGGACCTCTGTCTATTCTGGCTGCAAACTGTCTCACCAGCTGCGTCTCCTTGGCCAATTCAGGCTGAATTCCAGTTGTTTCAGCCGCTCATTCTATTTGCTCAAGGACAAGGCTCAGGACACGTCTGTCTATTCTGCCCACGTTTTGTCTCCCTCCAAAATCTTTTATTTACTTGTTTGCTTGTTTATTTATTTTTCAAGACTTTTTTTTATTGTTTAAAGTATTACATATAATAGTACATATATCTCTCGCTTTCCCCCCCATTGACCTTCCCCCAGCCTCCTTTACCCTCTGTTGCATGTCCTCATCCCAGCCCAACAGTGTCTTGTGTCCATTGGTTGTGCTTATATGCATGCATAAAAGTCCTTTGGTTGATCTCTTTCCCTCTCTTTACAACACTCCCCAGCCTTCCCACTGTAATTTGACAGTCTGTTCAGTGCTTTACTGCCTTTATATCTTTTTGTTCTTCAGGTTATAATGTTCTTTATTTTCCATAAATGAGATCATGTGGTATTTATCCTTCTCTGACTGGCTTATTTCACCTAACACAATGCTCTCCAGGTCCATCTATGCTGCTGCAAATGGTAAGAATTCCTTCTTTTTATAGCAGTATACTATTCCATTGTGTAGATGTACCACAGTTTTCTAATCTACGCATCTGCTGATGGGCACTTAGGCTGTTTCCAAATCTTAGCTATGGTGAATTGTGCTGCTATGAACATAGGAGTGCATATATCCTTTCTGATTCCTGTTTCTAGTTTCTTGGGATATATTACTAGAAGTGAGATCACTGGGTCAAATGGGAGTTTCATTTTTATTTTTTTTTGAGGAAACTCCAGACTGTTTTCCACAGTGGTTGCACCAGTCTGCATTTCCACCAGCAATGCATGAGGGCTCCTTTTTCTCTGCATCCTCACCAGCACTTGTTGTTTGTTGATTTGTTGATGATTGCCATCCTGACAGGTGTGAGAGGGTACTTAATTGTTGTTTTGATTTGCATCTCTCAGATAATTAGTGACTTTGAGCATGTTTTCATATGTCTCTTGGCCTTCCTTCTATCTTCTTTCGAAAAGATTCTATTTAGGTCCGTTGCTCATTTTTTTATTGGATCATTTATATTTTATTAATTTGTATAAGTTCCCTGTAGATGTTGGAGATATTAAACCTTTATCAGTGATAACATTTGCAAATATGTTCGCCTATACCAATGGTTTTCAACCTGTGGGTCGTGACCCCTTTGGGGGTCAAACGACCCTTTCACACGGGTCGCCTAAGACTATTGGAAAACACCTATTTCCCATGGTCTTAGGAACCACCACACCACTCCTCGGTGTAGCAAAATGTAGCAATGTAGTTTACTGTTGTTATATTAAGACTGTTACCCATGCTACAACCACAATTCAAGACAAAATTTCATTTATTTGTAATTAGAAATAAATATTTCACAATATATAATTACATATTGTTTTTGTGATTAATCACTATGCTTTACTTATGTTCAATTTGTAACAATGAAAATACATCCTGCATTTCAGATATTTACATTATAGTTCATAACAGTAGCAAAATTACAGTTATGAAGTAGCAACAAAAATAATTTTATGGTTGGGGGTCACCACAACATGAGGAATTGTATTAAAGGGTAATGGCATTGGAAGGTTGAGAACCACTGTCCTATACAGTGGGCTTTCTTATTGTTTTGTTGATGGTTTCTTTTGTTGTGCAAAAGCTTTTTATGTTGATGTAGTCCCATTTGTTTGTTTTCTCTTTAGCTTCCATTGCCCTAGGAGCAGTATTGGTGAAGAAATTGCTTCGACATATGTCTGAGATTTCTTTGCCCGTGGATTCCTCTAGTATTTCTATAGTTTCCCATCTTATGCTTAAGTTCTTTATCCATTTTGAGTTTACTTTTGTATATGGTGTAAGTTGGTGGTCTAGTTTCATTTATTTGCATGTATCTGTCCAATTTTCCCAACACCATTTATTGAAGAGACTGTCTTGACTCCATTGTATGTTCATGCCTCTTTTGTCAAATATTAATTGAGCATAGTGGTTTGGGTGGATAGCTGGGTTCTCTATTCTATTCCATTGGTCTGTATATCTGTTCTTGTGCCAGTATAAGACTGTTTTGAGAACAGTGGCTTTGTAGTACTGCTTGAAATCTGGTATTGAGATCCCACCTACTTTGTTCTTCTTTCTCAGGATTGCTGTGGCTATTTGGGACCTTTTTTATTCCAGATGAATTTTTGGAGAGTTCTTTCTAAGTCTGTGAAATATACTTGATATTTTAATGGGGAGTGCATTGAATCTATAGATTGCCTTGGGTAGTATGGACATTTTAATGATGTTGATTCTACCAATCCATGAACATGGTATGTTCTTCCATCTGTTTATGTCTTCCTCTATCTCTTTTTTTCAGTGTCCTGTAGTTTTCCACGTATAGGTCTTTACTTCCTTAGTTAAGTTTATTTCTTGGTATCTTAATTTTTTTGGTGCAATGATAAATGGGATTGCTTTTTTAGTCTCTTTCTATAAGTTCACTATTGGTGTATAGAAATGCCATAGATTTCTTGGTGTTAATTTTGTATCCTGCTACATTGCTGAATTCATTTATTAAGTCTAATAATTTTTTGATGGAGTCTTTTATGTACAATATCATGTCATCTGCAAATAAGGACAGCTTTATTTCTTCTTTTCTAATTTGGATGCCTTTTATTTCTTCTTCTTGTCTAATTGCAATGGCTAGTACTTCCAGTACTATGTCAAACAGAAGTAGTAAGCGTGGGCATCCTTGTTTTGCTCCTGTTCTTAGGGGAAATGGTTTTAGTTTTTGCCCATTGAGTATGATGTTGACTGTGGGTTTATCATATACTAGGGGCCCGGTGTGTGAAATTCATGAATATTAAAAGGGGATTAATTAGAGAAAATAATTAATATTGCTACTTGCCCTTTTTCTATAATGGAAGTGTCAGAGATGAAAGAAAATTAATAAAATGTATATGAAAACTTTCCTCCTATCAGAATCTGGGGTGTACCACAGGACCCAGAGTCAGGTCCCTGCTCACCCATATGCATCTCAAAATCATATGAGACCCAGACGCGGCTGTACCCCCCACCCCCAGTGGGCTCAATACAGACCTGGCCAGTCCCACCTTTGTCAAACCCTGCTGGTCAGGGAGTATAGCCTCAGGTCCCCTGGCCTGGTGCCCGGACAGGGGCATGGCCTGAGGTCCCCCAGCTAAGACCAGGGAGGAGGACATGCCTTGAGGTCCCTGTTAAGACCCTTTGGGTGGGGCGTATGGCCTGAGGTCCCCCATCAAGCCCCATCAGGCGGGGGTATGGTCTGAGGTCCCCCAGGCTGGTGCTGAGGTAGAAGGCATAGCATGAAGTCTCCTGTCAAGATCCACCTAGTGGGGGGGTGTGGCCTGAGTTCCCCTGACCCAGCACAGGGGGTGCACCCTGAGTTCCCCTCTCAAGTCCCACTGGGTTGGGGGAATGGCCTGAGTCTCCTATCAAGCCCCATGGTTAGGCATGGCCTGAGGCCCCCTGCATAGTGCTGGGGTAAAGGGAGAAGCCTGAGGTCCCCTAGCCCAGCATGAGGATGGGAAGTGCACCTTGATGGCCCCCTGTTAAGCCCTGCTGGGCATGGTC
The DNA here is from genome assembly GCA_011751065.1 of Lasiurus cinereus. NCBI lineage: Eukaryota > Metazoa > Chordata > Mammalia > Chiroptera > Vespertilionidae > Lasiurus > Lasiurus cinereus. The sequence goes on along the minus strand of JAAGEH010000034.1, from coordinate 681,968 downwards.
TCAGGTCCACACCAGGCATGGCCTGGGGTCCCCCAGCCTGAGTCAGGGCAAGGAGTGCAGCCTCAGGTCCCCTGTCAAATCCCATGGGGGTGGGGACAAGTGTAGCCTCAGGTCCTTGCTTATTCCTCCTTAAGGCTCCTTATGGGAACTTGGCCTCAGCTGTGGTGCAGCCATCTTTGTGATGGAGTGATGGTCCATCAACACATACCCTTTTGCTGGATCTGATTTGCTAGAATTTTGTTGAGGATTTTGGCATCTATGTTCATGAGGGATATTGGCCTATAATTCTCTTTTATTGTGTTGTCTTTATCTGGTTTTGGTATAAGGATTATGCTGGCTTCATAGAAGGTGCTTGGAAGTGTTCCTTCCTCTTGAATTTTTTGGAATAGTCCTGATGGTTATTCAGGAAAATGATACTGAAATACATACTGAGCATTGAGGAGTGAAGAGTCATGATGTCTGCCACATATTTCCAAATGGCTCAGGGAAAGGAAACATGGACCTTTCAGATGAAGGTAGGAATCAAGCCTATATTGTAAGATTATTGGGAAGGGTAGAGGGAGTGATGAATGCAAAGGCTTCACATGGGCCTGGCAAGGCAACTCTCATGAACACACTCTACTCAGTGCAGCACTTCCAGAAGCAGGTCCCAAGAGATCATAACGAGGGCCACCATGAAGGACAGGAGAGAATGACTGAGGGATGTCGTCTCCTTCTAAAAACAGCCCCTGAACCTCTTGGTCAGAGAAAGCATGCAATGGGATGAAAAGAATACTTACTAGTTGAATTCTGGACTCAGGTAAGGATTCTAACTAACAATCCTATATAATAAAGAGCTAATATGCAAATGGTCATCACACCCTTGCATCCTCATGCTGTAAAGGATCAGATACTCAACACTGGGGAGAGAGGAATGGGGACCAATCAGGCACAAATGAGCTCACGAGAAAGGAATGGGAACTAGCCAGATAGCGGCCCAGAAGAGGGACAAGCCACATGCCCTGCAGTCCTGGGCATCTGCAGCTGCAGCTGTGGCCCAGGCAAAGCCGGCCTGGGTCTTGGGTGCCTGCAACTGGCTAGAGGAAGGAATCCTGTATCCTGGGTGAAGCAGAAGTTGTTAGGGGTGATCAGACCAGCAGCGGAGCAGTTAGGGGCAATCAGGCTGGTAGGGGAGCAGTCAGGGGCAATCAGGCAGGCAGGTGAGCAGTTAGGAACCAGTGGTCCCAGATTGTAAGAGGCAGTCAGACATCCCCCAAGGGGTCTTGGGTTGGAAAGGGTGCAGGCTTGGCTGAGGAGATCCCATTCCTCTCTCCCCACCACTGTGCACAAATTTTGTGCACCAGACCTTTATAATAATAAAAGCCTAATACACTAATTAGACTGGACATCCTTTCAGACGAAGCTGCGGCAGTGGGCGCTGAGGCAGAGGAAGCCACCACAGCGGCTGGGGCCAACCCCTTGCACAAATTTTGTGCAGTGGGCCTCTAGTCTCATTATAACCCAAGTAAAGGAATATTGCCCTGTCGTATTTAAATTACTCACACAGACATTTTATTCGCCCTCAGATGCTCCTTAATTTTCACTCCCAGGGTCATTTTATTCCCACATATTTTAAAAATTGGAAATGTTTAACTTATTGAGAATGCCCTCCAGTTGGAAGGCTGCATCCCAGGGTGGGATCCCTTTGATGTGCCTGAGCTCAAGGTGTCCTCCTCGCCCAGGCACCCAAGGATATGGGATACTAATCCATAACTGCAAAGCCCAATAGATTGTTAGATATATGTTTTACCAAACAGCTGTTCAGCACAGAAGTCTTAAGTGAGTTAACCTGCAGTGCAAATAAATTCAGGAAGATAATTTATGGCAGTTTTGAGAGCATAAAGTTTGGAATTCTTTAATCATGCACAAGATTCCTGGCAGTTTAGCTCCTCTTTCCAGGGCCAGCTCCTCCATTCCCTAACCAAGTGCTCCTCGGAGTGCTGGGCAGCCTGTTGTCTGTCAGGGAACTGCTTTTCCCTGGTGTGAGATGAGATATGTACAGAAATGGAACATTATTTGTCTTTCTCTGACTGACTTCTTCCTCTTAGTATAATACTGTTCGGGTCCATCTATGCTGCACAAAATGTAAGATTTCCTTCTTTTGTATGACCATGTAGTGTCCCATGTGCCACAGCGTCTTTACCCACTCATCTACTGATGGGCACCTGGGTTGCTTCCAGATTGTGGCTATTGCAAATGATGTTGCAATGAACACAGGGGTGCACATATTCTTCTCAATTAGTGCTTCAGGATTCTTAAGATGTATACCCAGAAGTGGGATCACTGGGTCAAAAAGCAGTTCCCTGCTTTTTAACTTTTTGAGAAAACTCCATACTGTTTTCCACAGGAGTCTGGAGGACGGATTGCTTGGGGCAATGCCTCGTGATGCAGTGAGCAGGGGATGTGTCATTGAATTGTACACTTGAATACTGTATGGTTTTGCGAACCAATGTCATCCTAATAAATTCAATAAATAAAGAAAAAAATAGAAAGTTAGACCTTTGTATAACATGATTATTTTTCAGTAATTTATTATTGTTGGATTCAATAAAAGTATTAGTCTTAGCAGATTAGAAATTTAAGAAAACAAAACAAATAAATATATTCCCTCACCACAGGTGGTAGAGGTTTAAGAAGCAAGCCATAAACTACCCCCTGACCCACCTGGGACCCCAGCCTCATTCCTCTAACCATTTTGTTGCTCCAAGCACGCTGTTCCCTTTCCCAGGGTTTCCTCCCATGGCACAGCCTCCAATTACAGAGGTTGTCAACCAGTGTCCACGGCAGGCACCCTGGTGGTGGTGTAAGAATTTCCCAAATGCCCAAACCTGACTGTTTAGGGCAGTGACCTCTTTTCCTTTAGATTGTCAAATAGATAAAATGACAGCAGCCAACACAACAATAGCCATCTGATGTAAATGAATCAAACTTATACCTATTTTTTGTTTGATCAGCAGAAAAAAAATAGCATATTTTTTGTTTTACAACAGAATGTTGGTACTTAGTTTATGTGTGCCATGAGATGAAAAAGGTTGGAAATCATTGTCCTATTATATTAAACGTGGACTGTCTCAGCCAGCTTTCTAAGTGCTATTCCAGGTTGCAAAATTCTACTCATTTATTCAATCATAAAATGTTCACAAGAAACTCACTATTAATTTATATAGATTTTTAAAGCATTAATATCATACAGTACTCTATCCCTCTTCATATGGCTATAAACATTTGATAATCAAATGTCATTTCAGATGATGATTTGCTGGATCATTTGGATGCTAATCTTACTTTTTTATGTTTAAGGTTGGCATCAAAATATAGGGACTGCCTGGCAGGTGTAGCTCTGTGGTTAGAGCTTAGCCCTGACCATTGGGTTTGATTTCCAGTCAAGGGCACATATCTGGGTTGCAGGTTCAATCTCTGGCTGCAGGGAGGGAAATAATGGATGTGTTTCTTTCACATCAATGTTTCTCTCTCTCTTTCTCACTTTCTCTCTTTTCCTTCCTCTGCCCCCCTCCCTCCCTCTCTCTAAAAAAAAAAAATCAATGGAAAAATATCCTCCAGTAAGGATTAACAAATATTGATTTCACACCTTCCAGAAATGTTCTACCAACTACTGCTAGCTTTTAGCCAAATTGGTATGGAATACGTTGTGGTTACATTAGACTGCAACCTCTAAATCAGACCTCCCATATAGAAGGGAAAGTTTGTCCAAATCTGGAGCCACACAGATACTTGCTACCCAAGATGGAAATTTATAGGGCAGCTCACAACACAACAGACTAAAAGGACAAAGCAAAGGGCAAGGAGTCCAGCTAAGAAAGGTTTAGGGTGGAAGGGCAGGGAGAGAGAGGGCTGCACACAGCAAATGACTGTGCCGATGGTGAGGGCCAACAGCGATGATCCACATTTTATTGAAAGACTGTGTAGCTCTTTCTGATTATTGGTTATTTCCATAGTTTTTGTTTAAAAAGAGACAATAAACCCAAAACTTGTGGGATTTGGATAGTCAAGGCCAATGGAATCACAAAGGCCTTGTTATCAATGCAGCCATGTGGCCAAAGGCCGCTCTGGGCATGTGCCTAAATGAGCTGTCCAAGGACTCTGAGCTTGGGAATCCTAATCAGGCCAAGATACCATGAGTGGGTGCAAGGACACATGGCAGACTAAGCACTTCAGTAGCCAATATGATTGATGTAACTATTGGGCTAAATAGTGTAAAAGTAGCTCACTAACCAGCATCGGCTAGAGTGGGCTGGAGTTGGTGAAGAAGTCTGCTGGAGAGAGCAGCTGAGCAGGAGAGACAGGAGAAGCTGCTGAGCTGGAGAGCTCAGGTACTACTATGTGAGGCAGTGAGTCTGCTCAGATAATAGCTGTGGGGACAGAGGCTGATGCTGGTTTATGGGAAAGATATATGTTCACCAGCCAGTGTCCAGCTGCCTGCCTGCATGGACTTTGATGTGAGGACTGTTCTTGTCTCATAGCTATGGCCACTGGCTTCTGCAATGAAGACTCATCCTTATACACTCACAACCTCTCATGGCTTCTCCGTCTAAGACCCAACATCCTAGAAAGTCCAGCCTCTGACAGAGGGCTCAGACCCGATACCTGTTACTAGTGAGCAGAGGATAAAGGAGGAATTTGGACTAAGTTCCCAACAGTTAGTACAGTGGGCAGAGCCAATCGTGGTGTAGTCGAATGGGAGAATACATGGACTCAGCCACTCAGAGCAACTCAGAGCACCAGAGCTCATGCAGGCTCCTGCGGCTGCTCTGATAAAGCTGTAGCACCCCATAGAACTTGGCATCCCTGTGCTCTCAAACAAACAAACAAACAAACACCCAGTTCCAAAGACATGTGATTCTCTTGACACACAGCCAAGCCCAGAATGGTCCCACCCTGCAGCAGGAGCTGTACTTTATATTCTTTAGGTGGTGGAGGGACACTACATCCTCTCTACTTTGTAGCAATTCTTGGGTCTACCATGAGGGAACAGGTTCAGATAATACAGCCCTCCCTCCGCCCGGCTGGATTAATAATCACAGCCTCCCTCCTTCAGTGACCCTCTCCCCCTCCTTCCATCTCCTCTGTCTGGGATGGGGGCGCGGTGTGGGAGGAGACACACACACACACAATTGGCAAAGGCAGATCTTAGTGGGGACTAAGAATAGAAAGCAGCAGGATGTGACCCTTGGAGTTCATTCAGAAAGCTGCGTTCATTTTCACATTTGTAGGGAATTCTCAAGTCCTAACCCCATGGCTGTGTTTCTAATCACATGTAACAAATAGTCACCATTGATTTAATGTAATGTGCCAAGTGTGAATGCTGAGTACCTTAAAGACGCGATGTCATTTTTTCCTTGCAAAAATCTCGTATAAGTAGATACTATTTTTATTCTTTTTTTACAGGTCAAACTGGGAATAAAATTGAAATGGAGTCTGAATAGATCTGTTGTCTTAAAGTGGACGTAGGATTCCTCGGTGACTATTTAACACTTGGGATTTTCCCTTCTTTGCTGAGCCTGCAGGTCCACCCCGTGTGGATCTGACCCAGGTGGTTACTGCTGCCAGCGTGTTTCACACACAGATTAGGTCGGTGTGGCACCAACTTGAGCAGCTACAGTACATGGTCAGTTGTCCCCAGCACACTGCCTCTATCTACCCCTTTCCCAGGTGCCACCAAACATCCTCCCTGCATCCCTGCCAAGGTAAATTCTAGGTTTCTGGGTGCTTAGAAAAAAAGATTTCATTATAGCAGGTACCACTGTACTAACTGCTTGGACCTGAAACTTAGTCTCAGCCTAGAAGTTTCTGGGTCACCATTCATTTTATTCTCGGGTCATCAGCAGGAGGGTTCTTTTTAACTGCTCTCAGATAGGGCCCTGCAGGGGTCTGGTATGTCATGGACATGCCCGTGTGGGCTGCTCTGCGTTTCCCTGCCCAGGATTTTGTGGGGTTTTCCATGAATGTCAGGAAATTGGGTGATGTATGTTTCGGACAATGTCCTCAGTGACATAAACAGGAAGACCCCTGGCTTACCGCTGCCTCTGCCAGGCTGCTTGGCAGTGCCAGGAGCTGATAACCGCCACTCAAATGAGCAAAGATGTGAAAAAGCAGGAGGAGGAGAGGAGAAGAAAAAGATAGAGCTGGGGAGAGAGAGGAAGAGGAGGAGGAGGAGGAGGGGGAAGAAGAAGAGGAGGAAGAAGGAGAGAAGGAGGGGGAGGAGGAGGAGAAGGAAGAGGAGAAAAAGGGGGAGGAGGAGGAGGGGGCAGGACCGGAAAAGGAGGCGGTGGGGGAGGAGGAGAGGACTAGGGGAGAAAGAAAAGTGTTACCCAGTCAGGGGAATGAATAAGATCTTTCCCTGACAATTGCTGAGGTCTTCCCTTCCACACAGGAGGGGAATGTTTCCAATAGCATAAACACAGATTTAAAAGATTCTTCCCATGTTTTTGTACAAGAAGAGCATAAGGCACACCGTTCGCTTACCCAGGATTGACCAGGAATTTGAAATGACTCTAACCTCACGGGGATCCTGTGGTGAATTAAATGCACAGACATGCGCAGACAGGAGCACACTCAGGGGATGGGCTCCAGCAATGGGACCTAGGATATGATGCCTCTGCACCTCTCTTTCCACCCTCAAGACACGTAAGAATTTCCTTCAATTTGCAAATTATCTGTGTTTGCAGTGTACACAGACAAATAATTTACAACCCAAATCGCATGTGAGGGCTCATCTCAAATGTGGTTCTCTCGTTGAGGCTCCCTGATCACCCCAACCAGACACGAGCTCTCCAAGCTCCGTACACCTCAGTCACTTACTCATTTCTGTCTTACAGCTCTGAGCACAGAAGAGTTCCATCGCGTGAACTTGCCTTCTATTACCATGACTTAGGAAACTCCCTTCCTTACTGAATCTCTGTTTCTCATCCACAGAAATAGGGTTATTCATTTGGGAAGAACATATTTTTTTAAAGGGCCATTTTATGACTGTGGTAACTAAGATTTATAGAAGTTAGATTGTGTAGAGCTAAAACACTAATCAAAATGTTTCTAAATATGTTGGTCTTCATGCTTTTCATTGCATCATACTTATCTCCTACTACAGCATTGAACCTGTGAGTTGTAGAAAAATGGTATTTCCATACCCTCCTGCTTCATGAGTCTCTTCCTTTGCAGTATAAGAGGAGATCATCCGCCTAGGAAACTGGTTCTGCTGGTCTTGAAAATTGTTTTGTAAGTAGTCTATCAGCACAATGTAAACAGACTATTGCTTTGGAAGAACTTTGCAGAAACAGCCAACTAAAAGGAAGATAATTTAACATATAATTTAACATTCCTGCTTCAAGAGCATCAGTAAACGCTTTAAAAGCATATTCTGTAGTAAAGCTTAGAAAACCATTCTTTTTAGATTCCTTCAAGTTACTTCATTTGTTGGCATTTCTGAGATGAGCTGGCTTTCAGAGAGATAACTGTAGCTTGAAGAACAATCCATGCAGGCAGGCGAGGTCAACAAGCCACTGTAAGTGTCACACTTGTCAGTGGAGTTTGGCAGGAGGTTCAGTCTGTTTTCCTAAAAGTAGTAACATGTGTGTCAGCTGGAAGCCCAGCTCTGGAACTCAGCTGCTTAAAACTTTCATAAACAGAGACTCTGCTTTGTTATGTATTTCAGCAGAATTGACACGTTAAGAATGTTTCAGATATATTTTAAAAAGGGCAATAAAGCTGGCAAATTTCTAATTTTTTACAGATATCATTACATAGTATTAGGAGTTTCATCTTTACATCAGCAAGATGCTAGAGAGAGTATTTGCATATGAAAAATACTCAGCAGGAGAAACCAAGATGGTGGCATAGGTGAACACCTAAACTGCTGCCTCATACAACAATTTCAAAACTACAATTAAATGACAGAACAGAAATCATCCAGAATCACAGGAAAGTTGGCTGAATGGAAATTCTACAACTAGAAGGAAAGAAAGGGGCTCACGGAGACTCAGAGGAGCTGCACAAAGCTGAAGTATGGAGATGCTCACAAGGAGAGAGTGGGTGGTGAAGTGCCTGGCTGGCTTCCTCTGGTGGGTGGGAGACGAAGAATCCCAACTGCACTGAACCCCTTATCCTATGGCACTGAACCCCAGGTCCAAGTGATACTCATATGGGGGAAGTCTGGACTGTGAAAATGGAGAAGTGCATGGAAATTTAGGGGATCCGCAAAAGGGCAGAAGTCTGGGGGTGCACACACCACTGCCTGCAGAAGATGGACTGCTGATTGTGCCACTGGCTTTCTCTAGTGGGTGGGAGACAGACCCTCCCAATTGCGCCACTTCTAACTCGGCTGAATCCCAGTTTTGGGGGAGACCCTGGGGACCCAGACTCATATGGGTCCTGGACAACAGGGGAGCTGGAAAGGCAGCGGTCTAGAGGCACTGTGCACATGCGCACAGGGACGGCTCCAGCAATTACTGAGAGACACATGAGACCCAGGGTCCACGTGGGGTGGGGCTGACTGGAAGGTAAGGCGGTCTCCTAAGCCCTGAGACTCCACCTCACACAAGCTCAATAGAAAGGCTTTTGCAGTTTTGCAAGTCTTGTATCAAAAGGCTGATTCCAACACAGAAGTTCTCCCAGCATAATGAAAATGTGAAGACAAAGGAACAGATCACAAACAAAAGAAATGGAGGAAAACAAATGACTGGATATAGAGTTCAAAACCACAGTTATAAGGTTTTTCAAGAATTTCGTAGAAAAGATGGATAAATTTAGTGAGACCCAAGAGGAGATGAAAAAGGACCAACTAGAAATAAAACATACACTGACTGAAATAAAAAATATTATAAAGAGACCTAACAGCAGGCTAGAGGTTCACAAGAATCAAGTCAAAGATTTGAAATACAAAGAAACAAAAAATATTCAACCAGAAAGGCAAAAAGAAAAAAGAATAGAAAAATATTAAGATAGTGTAAGGAGCCTCTGGGACAACTTCAGAATTATGGGGGCACCAGAAAAAGAGAGAGAACAAGATACTGAAAACTTACTTGAAGAAATAATGACAAAAACTTCCTCCACCTGCTGAAAGAAATAGACTTACAAGTCCAGGAAGCACACAGAACCCCAAATAAAAGGAATCCAAAGAGGACAACACCAAGACATTAGAATTAAAATAACAAGAGCAAAGACAAAGAGAGAATATTAAAAGCAGCAAGAGAAAAGCAGTTAATTACCTACAAGGAAGCACCCATATGATTGTCAGCTGATTTCTCAATAGAAACTATGCAGGCCAGATGGCAGTGGTAAGAAATATTCAAAGTGATGAATAGCAAGAACCTACAACCAAGAATACTCTATCCAGCAAAGCTATTATTCAGAATTGAAGGGCAAATAAAGAGCTTTACAGATAAGAAAAAGCTAAAGGAGTTCATCAATACCAAACCAGTGTTATATGAAATGCTGAAAGGTACTCTTTAAGAAGAGGAAGAAGAAGGAAAAGGTAAAGATAAAAATTATGAACAACAAATACATATCTATCAACAAGTGAATCTAAAAATTAAGTGAATTAAAAATCTGATTAACAGAATAAACTGGTGAATATAATAGAATCAGGAGCATAGAAAGGGAGTGGACTGACAATTCTCAGGGGGAAAAGGTGAGGGGGGTGCAGGGAGAGACTGGACAAAAATCATACATCTATGGATGAGGTCAATGCTGGGGGAGGTAAAGGTAGAGGGAGGGGTGGAAGCCGGGTGGAGGGGATCTATGGAGGGAAAAAAGAGAAACAAATGTAATAATCTGAACAATAAAGATTTAATTTAAAAATAAAAGAAAAATACTCAGCAAACACAAGACCAAATACAAAAAACTGATTTGATAACAGTCAGTATCAGTTAGTGGGATAAACCCCTAAAATCTTATTCTGGTGATCACCTCTAAAAGCCCAAGTAAACTTTATATTTAAGGATGAGTTCTTGAAAGGTCAAGAATGAGCCAAGGACTTCCCAAGAGGTCAAGAATGAGCCAAGGACGTCCTGCTAACCTTGAACTGGAAGACAATACCAACGCAATAAAGTCAGATAAAGACAAAAAGACTGTCTAGGAATAAAAGATAGCATCACAATTTGCAAATAACATGGTTGTGCATGTAAAATATTGAAAAAATTACAACCTCTTGGCAATGTGATTGTGATGACTGAACAGGAACTCCTGCCACTGCTCCTGCCACCATCTGACAAACCCAAGGACCATCTTCAGGAAGGCGTGGAGAGGCTTCCTTTGTGCGTTGCCACGGACTCTCCCTGCCGATGTGGAGCACAGGAGTGAGGAAGCTCACATTCCAAGGCGACGTAAGGGAGCAGCATGTTGTCTGTCTCCATTGCTGCTGATGGACTGCATCCCAGGAGACAGAGTGCTGGCGACCGAAACACCAAGAAGCCTGGGACGCGCCATTGCAAGGCCTTCCTCCAGGGCTCCCACATAGTTCTGATTTTACTTATTGTGGGGTCAATTTAAAATGTATTCATTGAAAGTAATCTTTTTTTAGATTTTAGACAACATAGAAGTTTGTTAAGTATATAGTGTCACTTTATGTACCTTTATTTTCCTTCTAATTTGAATACTCCCTTCCCCCGTCCCTCCTGGTATGTCTCATTTTATTTTTCAATAGGTTTACATTCAGTATTATTTTGTGTTAGTTTCAGGTGTGCTGCAGTGTTCCCTCAATATTCCAGGTACACACCAGGCCCCATATGTACTTACCAGTCTTAGTGACTGTACTCCCTACGCTATCATCTACTACCAATAGATTCTGTGCACACACTTTGGGGTTGTGCTGATAAATGAAAGGCAAGTGATGTTTTAGGTGCTTATACTGACTACATATTTTCTCTGCACGAAGCATGCTTTTATATCACTCCTTTTGATTTGGTTCAACTAATTTGTTGAAAAAAATTCAATGAATTGGAATTGCTTGGGCTAAGGATATTCCAAATTTATATTTTGATTCAAAACCAACTTTCCCCCTAATTGTTGATACTCATCAATGTTTTATGAGACTTCAAACTACACAACACTCTTTAATACTGAAGAACATTAGGTGTCAGTTGTCGGAAACCAAAACATTGTTCTCACTAAATGGATGAAAACAGGAGGCTAGAAGGCTGGTCAACCTTGAAGCTCTGAAAGGTCAAAACCAGCCACTCTCTATCTAATTGAGACAATGAACTTCCCCATCAATCATGTCAATCCTGACTGATAAGATAATCTACTTGTTACTGGAATTGCCTACTTCAGGGCAAAGGGTGTATCCCAAACCTAAATAAAAGGGATGGCAAGGCCAAAGGAAGGTGGCAGTCCTTTCCACTAGAGGAAGGCTCCGCTTGGCCCCCCAATATTGCCAAATTAATGTTTTCTGGTCTCTCATTTTGTTTGTGTGCGGCCTCCCTCAGAACCCAAATCCTGACCCGGGAACCCTGAACCATGCGGGACATGGAAAGAGGTTCCCACAGTCAGTGTCTTTATTCTGTTCAGTGTCATATTGCAGAGAAATTATTCTTTGTCATTGCTCAGCACAATCATCAATATGCTTAATGCTTAATTGTTATTTGTATTATTTCATTTTATTTTCAATTTCTTTGCATTATAGTGTCTCTGTTACTGGTTTCTAAGAGCTTGTTTATGACTATAGATGTTAACCATTTCTTATGCCTTGCAAATGAAATACCATGTTTACTGTTATTATTTTACAGTGGTGCTTTACTTTATGGTATGCCAAGTTGTGTATTAAATATAATCATGTTCTGTTAAAAAAAGAAAAAATTACAGATTATTAGAATTAATAAGTGAATTCAGTAAAGTCACTGAACACATGACCTATATTCAAAAATTTATTCTATTTATATATAATAGTATCACACGATAGAAAGTAATTTTAAGGCAATATAACTTACAATAATAATAAAAAATCAAACAAGTAAATCTAACAATTAATGTGTATAACATCAATATTTAAAATTACAAAACTTTTTTGAGAGAATTAGATAAAACTGTCAAATAATGAGGAATACCATGTTCATGAGTAAGTAGGTTTAGTATTATGAAGGTTTTGATTTTCTCCAAATTAATTCATGGAGTCAATAAATCTTAATCGATGTCCCAGGAGTGTTTGTGTGTGTGTGTGTGTGTGTGTGTGTGTGTGTGTGTGTGTGTCTATGTATGTAAATGTGTGTGTGAACTGAACTGACATGTTGATTTTAAAATTTAATAAGAAACACAAAACAAAATTCATTGAAATTTTGAATATCCTTAGCCCAAGCAATTTCAACTCATTGAATGGATTCAGAAGTATACATTGGCAGTTATAGGATAGTCATGGGGATATAAAGTACAGAATAGTGAATATAATCAGTAATATTGTAATAAATATGTATGGTGCCAGGGTATGAACTAGACTTATCAAGGGGATCACTTCCTAAGTTATATAAATGTGTAACCATCATGGAATACAGCTGAAACTAATATAATATTTAATATCAACTATAATTGAAAAACTCCACACACAAAAAGTTAAGATACTCTTGAACAACAACAAAGCTGGTAAACTTTTAGTACTAGATAGGAAGACCTATCATATAAAGGTCTTAATAGTAATAGTGAGATCTTTTTGTATGTTTTTACTAGAGATCTGGTGCAAGAAATTAGTAAATGGGATGGGGGGTCCTTCAGCCCGGCCTGTACCCTTTTGCAATCTGGGACCCCTTGGGGGCTATCTGACTACCAGTCCAACTGCAGTGGCAGGCCTAAACTGGCAGTTGGGTCTCCCTCTCGCAATCTGAGACTGCTGGTTCCTAACCACTTGCCTGCCTGCCTGATCACACCTAACCACTCGCCTGCTTGCCTGCCTGATTGCCCCTAACCACTATGCCTGCCTGACTTTCCCTAACTGCTCACCTGCCTGCTTGATCGCCCCTAACTGCCTCTGCCTCAGTCCTCACCTTGGTGACTTCATCTGGAAGGATGTCTGGAATGACATCTAGAAGGTCATTTGGCTATCTGGTCTAATTAGTATATTATGCTTTTATTATTATAGATTGATTTTTAGAGAGAGAAGGAGAGTGAGAAACATCTATTGGCTGCCTCCTGCATGCCCCCTACTGGAGAATAAGCTCACATCCAGGCAGCCAGGGATAGAACTGGAGACTGCTCAGTGCCTGGGGTGATGCTCACACACTGAGCAGTACTGGCCAGGGCATGGTAGTGAGGTCTTTATGGAAAAGCAAACAAATGGAACATTGCAGAGAACAGAGAGTCCAGACCTACATACATGGTCACTTGATTTATGACAAAAATTACTCTGTGGATGGAATAAACAACATTTTCAATACATAGTGCTGCCTTGATTAAATGTCTTTATGGAAAAAAAAGTGCACCTTGATTCCCTCCCTTCTTCACACCAAATCAGCTCTAAATACATTGCATAGACAACTTCTAAATAGATTATAGATCTAAGTGTGAACAGAATTAAAAAAAAACTTTTAGAGGAAAACAGAAAATTATCGTTATAACCTTAAGGTTGGTTAAGACTTCTACAATGGCACACAAATAGTATTGCTCATCTATTGATATATAAAAGCCTAAGTGACTGTTACAACTGGATGACCAGACTACCGAACTACCAGACTACCAGCCTACCAGCCAGTAGCTATGATGCTCAGTGACCACCAGGGAGCAGAAGCTCAATGTAGGACTGCCTCCTGGTGATTAGTGTGCTCCCACAGCCAACCCCCCATTATTTCTCCTCCTGGCCAGCCAGCCAGAGAGACATTTAATTGGCAGGCAGAGAGGTTAGGGGTGATCAGGCAGGCAGGCAGGGGGGTTAGGGACAATCAGGCAGGCAGGCAGGTGAGCGGTTAGGAGCCAGTGGTTCCAGATTGCGAGAGGGATGTCTGACTGCTGGTTTAGGCCCTAGCGATCAGGCCTAAACCAGCAAATGGATATCTCCCAAGGGGTCCCCGATTGAGAGGGGGCAGGCTGGGCTAAGGGAACCCACACCTGTGCACAAACTTCATGCATCGGGTCACTAGTATATATGTAACACTGGTGGAGGTTACCTAAGTGCTTCATCTGACCTTAGGATCCTGAAACAATCCAACTTCCCTGTCTTCTTGAATAGTCCCATTTTTGTTTTTCATCTTCCCAGTAGCACTGCCTTGGTCATTTAACTGTTTGTGTGCCAGCCCTCACTCCTGTAGGGAGCAATCTGCTCCCAGCAAGATCTGTGTATAACTCTGTCCCCTATCCTCTTAATTACCCAGCCCTATTCATGTCCTCTGCTCCAGTGAGTGATTTAGGTCATTAAGAAATAGTCCTGAAGTCTATTTAATCTAGTGTAAGTGAGGTGGCCCAATGTAGAGCATCTAACTCACCTCTTATTCACATCATCTGGGGAGCTTTGAAATATATACCAATGTCACAGCTCCCACACTCACCATTTAAATTCAAATCTCTAGTGGGGACTGGAGCATCTGCATTTTTGAAAAGTGCCCCAGCTGATTCCAACATGCAGCCAGGGTTGAAAGCCCCAAGTTGGTTGAATTCAGTCCTTTTGAACCCCACTTTACTCATTATGAAATGAAACGACAGAAATAGATTATTAGGAGAGAAATGCCTTTCTTTTTCTTTGCAGTGGCCTTCCACAATTATGAGAAGCACCTGTAAAAAGATTGTTAGCACCTCTGATTCAAACAGCCTTCTGTTCAAACCGCAAGACAAGTTACTCTCAAGGCTACATTCTTGAATCATCCACCCCCTGCTATTTTTACAACTCAGGGACAGTTAATGGAAAGTTCCCTTCTCCCCTTCTCTTCAAACAAGACTCTTGAATTCTTCATAACTGTGACTCTCTGCATGTTTTCAGGCTTTGGGAAAATACTGATAAGACCTCCTTAGAACATCTGTCTGGACTGTCGCTAAAAAAAGCAAACTTTGCAAAGAAAACTCCTGATGTCTGCTGAATTTCAGCTCTGAAATCCCCTCCCTTCCTGGTCACCTGCCACAGCCACCCAGGCTTTAAGAGTGGGAGCAGCTGTTTGCTGCTTCTCCTTGCATTGGTGAGCAATGCACCATCCCTTTCCCTTTGGGAAAGTAAAGATAAACTCCCGCTCCTGTATCTATCTCTTCTCTCAGTTGTGACTTCTTTCACAGCCCATGTCACAGGCCAAAAACCCTAACATAGATGATCTTGAGTCTACCACAGCTCTATATTCTAGGAAGAATGAACACGTCTAGAAAGGTTAAAAAGAAAATTTCCATTTAAGATTTAAATTATTGAATAGTAATTGTTCTGCAATACAGAAAATTTTGAAGGAAGAAAAGGTGTTGTTAATAAATTTATCTATAACCGCTTCCAGGCTGAATTTAACACTGAATGTTATAAATAAAAATCTATGTGGTGAAATTGATAGTGTTGCCTATATGCAACCTAAATCTAGTTTTAATCCATTAAAAAATTCTACTTCTCTTTGGTTTCATGGATTAGTTAGTAACTTCTAAAAGTGTGTCTTTTTTTCCTCCAAGGTCAAGATGAGCATATCAAAATTCAAACACAAATTCAAGCTCTCTGAAACTGAGGAAAATATTTATTTTAATATGCAAATATTTTCTATTTTCAGGTTTATGTTTTTCATAGCTGAAAAATGTGTGGTGAAATAATCTTCTTAATAATCAATTGCTATAATGTTTCCTTTTTCTTTGAAGACAAATGTTCTGTGGAAATGTGGATGTGGAGAATGATAACTGAGGAAGGAGCCAGAAATGGACCCGATGCTAAATGAGGTGGAGAGGAAATGGCACCAGGGGAGCTAGAGGCTAGGGGGAAAGGAAAAAGAAAGAAGCAGAGGGAGATCTGAGTAGGGATGATATAATAGAGAATTTCCTGAAATTGGGGAAAAATTAAAGGGGAAATAAGAAGAGAAAGAATCAGAAGATAGTTTTTTATTTCTCCTTCCTCACCCCAAGATGGAATCTCTTCTTTCTGTCCCTGAGTCTCAGTAGCACTCATGTAGTCTCTCTTATGAAGGCATTAACTGTTTTGTACCTTGTCTTGGTTTTTTATTTACATGCATGTCCAAAGTTTCTGCCTTGCATATCACAAGATTTTTCAATTGCAATAGTGCTTCTCAATTATACCACTGTCATAAGAGAAAATTGGATTAAGCTGCAGTTCTTTTGGGTTTGCAAAAATATGTGTTTCATCTGAATCAGGTCACTATTGCTAATACAAGAGAGAAGCACATCTAAGCCAAAGTTGCTTTATTTGTGAACAATCATTCATTCATTCAATCGCTATTCATTTGAACATATATGTATATTGGTTAACCAACCAATCAGATCCCCCTCCCATAGGAGGTTGATAGTAGAAGAAGGGAAGACCAGGAGGTTGAGAAGTAGAGAGATAAAGGGCCAACCTAGTGAAGAAAACTTAAAACTAAATACTTAAAATCAACTCTTATTACTCAGGACAAGGAGACTTAAGCTGTAGCTACATTAAAACCGCCTGTGAGGGCTTTTCAATACAGTGGTATCTCGAGATACGAGTTTAATTCGTTCCGTAACCTTGAGGCACGGTAAACTGGTGGGTCGTGTGCAGCCGGCTGATCCGCGCGATTACTCCTGTCTCAAGTGTTGCTCGTATTTCAAAGCAAAAATCGCTCGCTCGACGGCTCGTATCTCAAAAATCTCGTATGTTAGGGCACTCGTATCTCGAGGTACCACTGTATAGACATTCCTGGCTGCATTTGTGAGAAAGCACCACAAGTTGTGCTGATGAGCATTCCCATTTCAGCGTCGCTGATGATGTTACCTGAGGTGTAGCTCTTTCTCCCCATTTGAGCAAGTTCAACTACAGCTCCCTATTTTACAGGCTCTGCTTGGGGAATATTAATGCACCACATTTGCATGGCTGCCACATCCCTTCCCTCTCACCACACCATAGACAGGAAATGTCCGCACAGAGTAGGAATGGAAGAAGGAAGAGAAGGAAAGCAGGGGTGAGGGAAGGAGAGAGAAATGGTTAGTCTCCTGGAGAGAAAGATAGGAAATGAGCAACCAGCCCACATTATAATGAGACAGATTTATAATCTGGCTGAGGGCTGAGAAATTGTGTTGTGGGTGAGTCACATTCTATGGAAAATATGGGGCAGGATTTGGCAGTTGGGCTGCAGTTCCAGAGTCACTGTCCAAGGACAACATGTCTTCAACTCTCCGGGTTCCCAGCAGCACTATCTGGGGCCCAAATGGGGAAGCCTTCCATCTATTGGACATGGGTTTTTGTTTTTTTCCCCCTAGACTCTAAAATACATGACATCCAAGAACTCCCAAAATGGAAAAAATAATTAATGTTAGGAGAACTTAACAAATTTAGTTCAAACAGATCATAAAAGTAAGACATGTTCCATGTGTGTTGTGAAACATAGAACTAATTGAATCCCCAGTGTAGGGGAACAAACTTGGTGGACAGACTAGGCTCTACATTCTGGTCCTATGCTTGCCACCTGTGCAGCCTCAGGTGTCCTTGCTGAGCACGTTGAAACATGAGGTATCTAGTGGGTGAGCTGCTGGGCATGGAGGACTCTATTTTGGGTAATAGAGGGAGGGAGGAAGTTGGTGCACAAGAAGCAGGGCAGGGCGACAGACAGGTGGGGAACGGAGGGCAGACTAGGATGTGTCCCCAGCCAGTGAAAGAGATTGTTAGCACTGCCTCCTAGGGAGGAGCCACGATCCAGGCAGAACAAGGCTTCCAGGGAATCCATGTCCTTGGGGAGGGCATTATGTGGCACCAGTGGCTCTGATGAAGCACTGACCCCAATAGGGGGCATGTGATAGGCAGCTAGACAGACATGAGCAGAACAAGGAGGAAAAATGGACAGGACCCTGAGACGTGCTTCTCACCACTCCAGCTGCTCAGAAGCTGGCAGGGGTGAAGCCCTGGCTCCATCACACAGAGGGAAGAGGGTCTAGAGGGGAAGAATGGGTGCCTGGACCCAAGGAGCAGTTCGAGGTCGTCTTTTGAAGGCAGCATTCACTATCATTGGGCTCTTGACCACTGTAAATCCAATCCAGAAGAGATGAAAATATTTGGGTGTATTCAGCAAAACATGTTCTTATTATCTCTGACTTCTGCCTTTCAGGAGGAACCTATGTAAAACCCCCCTTTATATCTTGCCTCGTAGGAGTTGGGACATGTATTGCTAATATATGGAATTATAGACAAAAATCATGGATAAGTTGTTATTTTGTGTGCAATGTGTCAATCATCAAATGTGAACATTGAGAGATTGCTCCTTTCTTCTTTTGAAACAACTGATTTTTGTAATATTGTAACAATTCATATGCATCCAAATCTGGAAGGACATTCCTACAAACAGCTTGCTTACCAAAGTGACTAACATTCCCGACTCCATCAATAATTGCTTTGTAATCCAAATTTTCTTCCATTTCAACCTGTTAAAGAAAAATGACATTTTAAAAATGGGGTAAAATATTAAGTTAACTATTCAATGAAATGTAAATATTAGGGATTTCCACTTTAACCACTCAAAAGTAATGCCCTCCAAATGATCACTTATTAAATTTTTAAAATTTCGCACTGAGAAAAGGACATATTAAATGTCATGATTCATAGTCATTGCCTTGTCATTGTGACGCTTGGCAGATACAATGGGCAAATGGGTGCACTCAGAAGGGTGTGCTCCAGCTGGATGTGAGGTGCTCGGCTAACAAATGCAAGAGTCCCTTTCTGCTTCCCAGCCAAGGCTTGATCTCTTTGGAAATGACCACCCGTTACCCTTCTCCTTGTGAGCTCTTCTGTTTGTTCCAAAGCTTGTTTTGATATTTCACATCAATACTTCATGTGATTAAAAAAGAATGCAGTTGGTGTTGAATCTATTTGTAATGATTACCTCAAATGGAACTTGTAAGCTCTTATCTTCCCTCTTCCTTTAACTGCTTCCTCAAACCTTGGTCCACATCAAAGCAGTAGATTTGCATCTATCAATGTAACAACATTGGCTTTATTACATACAAAGGCTTACCAAAAGTCGGTAAAGACAGTAAAGTAATTTACCAATTCAATTTTATCCGAAGAATTCTTCAAACTGTATAATCTATATACTGCATATTTTTAAAATATTTTATCAATTACATGTATACACAACTCTATTTTCTATCATTTATCATCCTGCAATGAGAAAGGGAACACGTGAGACACACCTAGAGCAGAAATGACCACTGTGAGATTATCAGGTGACACTGAAGTGATTATAATTTCCTAGAGCAATTTCAAATGTAATATCGATCAAATGTTATTTCAACCACTTTGCTGATATTTCAAATATAGTTTCATTCTTTTTGACTTGACATGCCTCTCCCTGAGTTACTGTTTTTGGACATTGTCTTGCATTGTATCAATAGTGACTTTTAAGGACTTTGCTGCTATCTAAAAGATACCAAGACTCCTGTAACAATCCTGAGAAAGAAGAACAAAGTAGGTGGGCTCTCAATACCAGATTTCAAGCTGTATTACAAAGCCATAGTTTTCAAAACACCTGGGACTGGCACAAGAACAGGCATATAGACAGATGGAATAGAATAGAGTACCCAGAAATTGATCCAGACCACTATGCTCAATTAATATTTGACAAAGGAGGCATGAACATACAATGGAGTCAAGACAGTCTCTTCAATAAATGGTGTTGGGAAGATTAGACAGATACATGCAAAAAAAATGAAGCTAGACCACCAACTTACACCATACACAAAAATAAATTCCAAATGGATAAAGGACTTAAACATAAGATGGAAAACCATAAAAATACTAGAGGAATCCATGGGCAGGGAAATCTCAGACATATGCAGAAGCAATTTCTTCACTGATACTGCTCCTAGGGGAATGGAAACTAAAGAGAAAATAAACAAATGGGACATCAAAATAAAAAGCTTTTGCACAGCAAAAGAAACCATCAACAAAACAACAAGAAAGCTCACTGCATATGAGAACATATTTGCCAATTATCACCAATAAAGGCTTAATCTTCAATATTTACAGGGAACTCATACAACTTAACAAAAGGAAGATAAACAACCCAATCAAAAAGTGGGCAATAGACCTAAATAGATACTTTTTGAAAGAAAACAGAAGGAAGGCCAAGAGACATGTGAAAACATCCTCAAAATCCCACTAATCATCCAAGAGATGCAAATCAAAATGAAAATGTGGTACCATCTCACACCTGTCAGGATGGCTATCATCAACAAATCAACAAATGACAAGTGCTGGCGAGGATGCAGAGAAAAAGGAGCCCTCATGCACTGCTGGTGGTAATGCAGATTGGTGCAGCCATTGTGGAGAACAGTATGGAGTTTCCTCAAAAAACTAAAAAATAGAACTCCTCTTTGACCCAGTGATCCCACTTCTATGAATATATCCCAAGAAACTAGAAATACCAATTAGAAAGGACATATGCACTCCTATGTTCATAGCAGCACAATTTACTATAGCTAAGATTTGGAAACAGCCTAAGTACCCATCAGCAGATGAGTGGATTAAAAACTGTGGTACATCGCCGAAACCGGTGTGGCTCAGTGGATAGAGCGTCAGCCTGCAGACTGAAAGGTCCCAGCTTCGATTCCGGTCAAGGGCATGTACCTTGGTGGTGGGCACATCCCCAGTAGGAGGCATGCAGGAGGCGGCTGATCCGTGCCTCTCTCTCATCAATGTTTCTAACTCTCTATCCTTTTCCCTTCCTCTCTGTAAAAAATCAATAAAACATATAAAAAAACAACAACAAAAAACAAAACAAAACTGTGATACATCTTCATAATGGAATACTAAGCTGCTATAAAAAAGGAATTCTTACCCTTTGCACCAGCATGGATGGAACTGGAGAGCATTATGCTAAGTGAAATAACCCAGGTAGATAATGATAAATATCACATGATCTCACTCATTTATGGAATATAATGAACATAAACTGATGAATAAAAATAGATCCAGAGAGAGAGAAATATCTACCAGACCATTGAACCTCAGAATAAAGGTAGGGGACAGTGAGGGTAAGGGAGAGAAATCAACCAAAGGACTTGTATGCATGCATATACAGTATGCTTAACCAATGGATACAGACAACAGGGGGGTGAGGGCATGAGGAGAGTTTGGGAGGTTAATGGGGGAATAATGACACATATGTAACATCGTAATCAATAAAGAAATTAAAAAAAAAGATACCAAGACTTTTCAGTTCCTCATGTTGTCTCCTCTCTAGCTTGTTCATTTCCACTTGAGTCTGTATATCTGTCGAT